>JBBBDQ010028757.1:0-247500 GCA_037127315.1 Ascarosepion bandense | reverse complement strand
CTCCTCGCCACACAATTTGATTTTCGTTCTGGTAAAAGATGTAAAAATGTCATTTGTTTACAAACGCCTTTTCCACACCAAAAAGCGTAACTCTTCACTAGAGAAATGTGGGCTTACTATAGTAGTCTACCAGCAGTGGGACCACATGATTATACTTTATTCTTTTATATTTAGTAAGCGCCCGAGAAGGTGTAATTCCATTGAATGTTTTGAATTGAATGACGAAATTTGCTGAAACACTAAGCATTGTAAATCTTTTGAAAAATACCATATTGAAATTACGTTTGCGACAAGGAAGAAAAGCAAACAGCATGCTAATAAATATGTTTCTAGACTATAAACTGTGTATATATCATCATAGATGACGACAGATGATCATCGGTGAATTAATTATTCCATCACACATTGTAAACTAGTCGAATGACACTGAGTTCGGATAAACAGATTTAACATACACACTCACCGGTAAATTTTAATTAATAAGACTTAAGATATAATTTTCCAATACAGTAAAGTTGATCTGGAATATGAATGAATGCAAGAATGTGCCTTAAATTGAATTTTTTCTGGATATCGAGGATATGGAGGTATTAAATCCTAAATGTGTTAATAACCTCGATCAGTTATAACAAATTTAATAGACAAGGAAAGTCTATTTAGAATATTTTGTGCTCGTATTGTTTTGCCAAATTCTGCACATTAATAAGAAACAGAAATCTTTAAAAGAAATCTAGAATCATTTTCCAAAATAATCTTGACAATTTGAAAAGTTTATATTGATTTCCTCTATGGCGCCGAAATCTGCAATAAAAATATTTTTCAGATCAATACAAGAGATGACTTCCAGTGATTTAAGTATTTAGTTCACAAAAAGAACAATCATTTGAACCTCGTAACAAGGCGCTGTAGAAACGTAAACAAGTATTCGTCCGGATGACAGAAACAACATAACTTCACAACTTTCAATAACATCATCACTTAATTCATTTGTGAAAACATATGTAAATAAAAATAACATAAATCCATAATCATGTTGCGATCGTTCCACATTATTTAAAAATTTATTAGGGGGGAAACGTCTAACAATATTTAAAAGTTCAATAACAGGTAGAAGACGTTAAAATATACACTTGAAAAATTATTTTTCCTAAGTTACAACCCAAATTATCATGAGGAATCTGTCATTTTTTTCATTATAAAACCATAACGCAATGAGATATTCTTTGCTAAAGATAACTGTATTTTAGTATTAATGAATAACTCTAGTTGTGAGGAAATTAAATTCTTATGTTGCATTTTAAGAATTTTTTTTTACATACATATTAATACATTGTTTTGAATTACTCTGTAATATCCGCTCATTGTGAAATGAAAATCTAGTAAAGGGTTTCAACTTAAGAATAAAGATTTGATGAGCGGTCAAAAATACCAACATCCTTTTTAACATATTAAAATAAATATTATATTAACTAATATAAGAATATATTATACTTAAGGAATTGAAATTTTCAAGCAACACTAATTTTTTGCAAATCTGTACAAATAAATTTACCCAGTTCTCAATACGTGAAGAGGATTTTTCACACTTCGATTTGCTTTGAAATTAGAGATTTCTGCGACTCTCCACAATGGTTGAATTTAATTATAAAAATAGGTATGTATCGAAATTCATTTCATAGCCGGTTCAAACTATATATTGATCAACAGAAACACTTGAAATATAGTGGAAAATACTTTCCCAAAAGAAACACCAAAACATTCTCATTCAAAAAGCGATATATAGCTAGAATATACTTTTTTACTTAAAAATATTAATCTGAGCAACATAATATGTTTGACGAGGAATTTATCTATAAGGATTTTCTTACAGTATATACTACTTTCCAATGAAAGGCCATGAAGAAAGTGTGTTTACGCAATCTGCTTTTGTTGTTTTTTTAAAATAAGTAGATATGATTATGTATTAAGTGATGTTCATAAAATTGCAAATAAAGTTGTAATATTCACATTTGTGAGATAATCAACTCCTGAATATTTTCTGCAAAATAATTTATTTATTTTAAAAAAATGCATGTTTATAGTACATAAATATTGTATGGTATTGAAGAATAGATAAAAGTACATTAATGAAAAAATATAATTAAAAAACGAAATTTTAACAAATGAATGTCGGGTTAATTGTTTTTTTTTCTGATGCAACGGATTCCTACATTTTCTTAAAGATATTTTACTAGTCCTATTTATCGTATAAGCAAACACTGCTAGCTTGAATAACGTAATATAATTTTGAAGTTCATTTTTTTAAATAGTCAGAAATCACTCTAAACATATTTTTTTTATAAATATCAGAATAAATAAAAACTGTGTCCAAGTATTTTTTAATATAATACAGAACAGAAATTACATAAATCAAAATCCTGAATCTCAAATGATTACATATGAGTAAAATTTTCACATATCAACTATTATTTCTGACAATGATCAATCAAGTTTCTTTTAAATGTTTGATTATATAATTTAATATATTTATTTGAAATTAAAATCTTCCTTTGATAATGTGTATTTTTTAAATTGACTTAATAAATATTAAATATTCCTTAGGAAAGGAGCAACTTTTAAATTTCGTCATTGCTGGGAAATATATCTTTAGGGAAGATTTAATTTCCCATGTATTCATTAGATCATTATGGATGCTCAGGTTATTAGACATAATGTTCAGTTTCGTTTTGTTTTTATTATATAAAGTCTGCGCTGTTGGAATAGCGCACTATTTTCTGATATTATGTTAAATATAATTTTTGCTAAGTTTTCCACAACGTGCAGAATAATCACATTGAAATTTACTTAATCCTGCGTCAGCGGACAAGCGCCATAATGTGTCGTGGTTTTCTACATGGAACCAATCAATTCATCTTAGATTCCGGTGTTCAAACAATCTTCGCAAACATATAATTAAATGTGCATAGTGGATGATGTTTTAAGCAGAAACACAAACTGAATTCTGTGTTTTAGAAATAGCTGTAATTTTCTCAGTTGTTCGATTTCTCTCTCTTTTAATATGGCTCTTTCATAGAATAATTTCGATAAATTTGTGCAATTGGTTGAAGTAATTTTCATGTTACAAGTATAATAACAATGTGAATTTAAGAATTTAAATATTCATTTTCACTCTGTTCAACATGTTTCAATGTTATAAGAAATATTTAATTCTTAGTGATGTCAATCATGTTTATTACAAGTTGATAATTTAAACGAAATTAATAGCTAAATAATCGTCTTTTGAAAACACGAAAAGGAGATTTCATGCCAAGTTGAAATGTTATAACTGTTCAAACACAGAAATGCAGATGTGATAAATTTTAAAAGTTTTTAGAATTTTGATTTTAGAAACATTTTCCCTGTAATCATATGTAAACAGGCTTTAATATTGGTAAAGCTGTGTTGTCTCCCATTTGTACATAATAAGGAACTAAACTGAGTTTACATATAATCCTGCCATTAGAAGGAACGGCAGTTGGTTAGTTGTGAGTTTGATTTTAGTTGTAAGTTGTAATGGCAGATTTTGTTTGAGTTGTAAGTTGGTGCAGAGTTCAAAGGGTTCTAGAATCAGTTAACTGGACATATTCTTTAACTTCAAGACAATTTTATTTCTACTAATATTATTAATATTATATTATTCGTGTTCCAGTTTTTATATTACGTACAAGATAACTTACATTTTATATTTCTATATCTGCTTTTGTTATTTATTAATTTGTGCGGATCTTCAAGCGGAATCCACAACAATTAACTTTATTACATTTTCGATCAAATGCGTATTTCGTTACTCTTACGTTTTAAAATCCAAATTTTTCGCATGATTCAGTAATATTTGAATTTATCTAGAATAATGTATGTATACCGTGTAAACACAGAATAAAAAAAAATAAAACTAAAAATAAAGCAATATTAAAAATCAAATAAGATGCAGATATTGATTGTAACTACGATTTGATACGTGTAATGAACTTAAAGAATCTTCCTATGTTTAAGACAGATAAACATATAATCAAAAGTATGACCATATTCCTAATGCGAGTAAAGATTCTACTTAGACAAACAACTTAGTTATATGATGATATCTATTCTGAAAATTGTTCAAGATCTCTGTCAGCTTTTACCCAGCAAAGTGTCAGATGCCCTCATTTACATTAAATGGATGCTATAATAGAAGGATTCAATATTTTTTCATTGATACAATAATCCTCATTCCATTCTCTTTAGAGAAAGCATTTAGCTTTAGTTGATTGCCACAAAAAGACGAGAGGTTCACAAGACAAATCTTATCCAATTATCAATTACCGCCTTATTTGTTCAGCAACGGCATCAACTCAATGGCCTCTTCCCTGCTAGAATATTGTTTTGAAGGATTTATTCACTAGGAAAACCACAGTTTATGTTCCTTAACTGTATAGCTTATCGACAAGTTATCAATCCTTTTAATATTTTATCATTATTAATACCATTTTAAAAAGTGAAATATATCAACAGTTACACAAATATAAGAAGGCTAATATGATCTGATGAAAGGCATCGATAAGAAACATAACATATACTTACAGATTGCGAACTTATCAAAAGACCATCGCGTCCTTTACCCTATTTATATTTTTCCCCATTTATTTTTTATTAAAAATCTTCGGCCATTGTGAGCTCTGCCATTGATTATGTGTTTAGCGTGAATAGATTTCCGAAATTTATTTCATCTTACGGTAGTATACAATTCTCGTTACCCTAGGAATATCTAGGAATACGGATAATTTATTTTATTTTCAGTTAAATCCGTTCAGATATTACTTGAATTTAGTGATATAGAAATTACGGTTATTTTCTAAGCCTAGTTAGATGTGGCACAAGGCCTAAAATATGAGGCACCCAGGGAGGATTGACAACATAATGATTATGAGTTCAAAACCTTGTCCGGACGGAACTTACTTTGAGTTGGTGGCAAATGTTGTGAATAGTACTTAAATAAGATTTTCTCTTCTCAGAAATCCATGCAGACACATCCTGCTTAGTCAATCGCGACCATTCACATAGTCTTCTAATCTGGAATTGCGCTTACATTCATACAGCCTACGTAGCCATAGAAGACCTTTCATCAGAACAGTTACCATGAAAATATTCATAGTATATGCTAATGGTTAGCTACATTACGATTTTGTGGAAGTGACTAAGGGTAAATGCCATGTAAGTATCCATAACATAGCAGATCTTTTTTAATTTACGAAAGTTTGCTTAATATTTTTCTAAACGAAAAATAAAATTGATTTAAATTTTGAAGATAACAGATTCATTTTTTGCACATAAAACTGAAACATAATGAAACAGGTTTTAGGCTATTTAATGTGTTTAAATTCAAACATTTTATTTGAATTCAATTAAGTATCTATGAAAATTATTTGTTCAATATTTAATATGTACGACAATAAACTAATATGAATTAAGAAAGTTAAATATTTTATATTCCTTCGTGTTTTCAGATGAAGGTCGAGTTAGGAGTTAAAGTATAAAAATTAAATATCTACATGGGAACAGTTAGAAATTCTACATCCGGCTGATAAATACAGCACGTGACATCAATTCTAAGCTTTTGAAAAACAGGAAGTTATCTTCGATCCGTTGGATTAAGTTGTCAATCCCTAAATCCCAGAACATATTTTCATTTTTTTTTTAAATAAATGTTTCTTTAGTTTCTATACATTATGCTGGGTACTGTGTACCTCCAGAATTTGTTGATCACAGTTCTCACAAATATTCTATTATTTCTAGATCTGATTACGTTTTGTATTTAACTTTAACCTTGTTTTGTTATACATTTACTCCAGCTTTCTAGATAAGTTACACCAGACTTTAATCTGTTCTTCTTGCCTGCTCCCTGCTTTATGAGTATCAATTGATTCGTGAAGTATTTCAACAGTCAGTTAAGTGCCATACGTGAAACGCGCTTGGGCGATCATGTTTCAAAAGAGACATGACTGACTGGGTAGAAGATTATCCCGCAGTAGGTTGCCATTGCTTTCTGCGGTAGACTGGTTGCCGACCAAGGCTATAGAACCCAATTTGTCTTGTTATTTAACCCATAACTGGAAGGAATAGACGGATTAATACCTTCCCAAGGGTATTTGCGCGTAAATACAATGAATTCAGCTGGAATTCGAACTCGGCTCCCCGAGTTCTCGTTCCGAGTCAATATCCCATGAACCACAACGCACAAACTGCTCTAAAAATTACAAATATTTCTCTCTCATCAGTGTAGTTGTCATTTCTAATTTTTCTAAAATTTAGTCGTTGCTCCCATGTGCGTTAGATTTTATATATAGCGTCCATCTGTACAAGCAGATTTTTGTTGTTTTAAGTTTCTTCATATGTAAGCATTGGCTAGCATTCACTTTGATATTGGAGGACTGATTGAAATGTCAGTCAATTGTTAAGTATCTGATTTGACTCACCACATTCTGAGAGCTTATACTTTGCCAAAATAACCACTTAACGTAAGTAAACGGCATAACAAAACAAAATGTTGTATATAAAGCAGAATCGTTGAAGTATAAAACATTCAAGGGAAATAAAATTGCGATTATAAATATAAGCACAGATTACCAGGTAAATACAACCAGTACAAAACAAAGTCGCTTTTTCGACAGCTCAAAATGAGTATATATATTGTAGATTAGAGATTATTTCCCAGTTAATTTTATAAAGGCCTGTGTTTCTTTAAAATGTTTTTAATCTCTGCGTAATATTAAAATATTTTTATGACATAGTTCAGTTTGCATATTTTGTTTATATAGATTAAAGATACTGGTATATTAAAATTTCATTGAATCCAATTGAGGAAGATCATTGAAGACATTGTTTATTCTATATTGTAAGTTCTGTATAGTTGGAAGAGAGAATTGTTAATGAAAATTATAGCCTCGGTTAAATTTAGCTTCAACTGAACATAAAATATAAATAGAAATTGGTTCAGCCCTTTATTTTATGGATTTCTTCCTGTATGCTTTCAAATATATTAATGAAGGCCACAAAATATTTCTATTTTGTCTGCCTGGTATAAATCTCTCAGTTCTCGTCTTGTTTGATTTTCTGTATGTGAAAATATCGATATTTCTGCGGCTGTAACCAATATTTTAATGTAGGTAATAGTGCAGTTATTGTGGTTTCTCATTATCAGGGTCGCTTTTAAGCTTGACATATTTATCCTGTCGCCTTACGAGATTTATTAATCCTATATTTTACGGTATGTATTTTAAGATTTCCTCTTTCATGTGTCTCGTAGATATTTTTCATAATTGTATTACTTAAGGTGTTTGCATTTTTCGCGTAAATATTTTCATCAGTTACTGTGCAGTTAGAAATATACATTTACTCTACTTTTAATAAGCTTTGTCTTACCCTGAAGCACAATGATTGATGTATAGTAACTAACTCTACCAGTTTACTTCCCAAAATTTTAATTTGATGTACAATTTATTATTTGTTTGTGCGAAATTATATGAAGTGAACGAGAGGAGTAATAGTTTTCTGGACATTACTTAGCTTTTAAGAGTCCAACTAATTGGTTAATTTACACTTGACGTAGTTTACTGCAGTGTTTATATTGATTTTTCTACATTTTCTGGCGATATATATCCAGATGATTTATCCATTCGAAATTATCTCCATTTAATTATTTATTTATTTGTTTATTTATATATTTATTGATATATTTATTTATTTAATTACAGTTTTTATAATTTTTCATGTATTTTAATCGTCGGAGTGTTATATCACTTACTTCCGCAGGATGAAACCAACAATGAATAGATATAAAATTGGATTAACTCCCTGTGTTTTGTAATATAATATTCTCATCTGAAATGCGGATAACTTTTACAACATATTCAAACCTAAAACAACAAATATTTACTTTATCGTGGATTAAATCATTTCCATTATTTTTTTTAATATCTTACTAAATTTTTAATTATATGATTATTTTGTTTTGACACTTATTTTTTATCATTACAGGTAAGTAACCTCAGCTGATGAGGATTAAAACAATTGTCTGGATTTTTACCTTTCCCTTGAGAAGCGTTCCGTCAGGTATGTCATTAATTGATTCTTTTATTTAGAATTTCGCTTAGAAAAATACTACTCCCTGCATCCGGATTTAGGAAATAAAAAAGAATCATCTGAAATTAGCATAAAATACGCAAATTCCTCAAATAAATAGTGATGAAAGTAAAATTCCAAGGTAAACACACATTTATTAAAAAAAAGTCATTGTCAGTATTTTGGATGTACATATAAAATTGAATAATTATTTAAACAAAAATTTCTTTGTTAAGACTGATCTCATTTTAAAAATTGATGATATCAAATGAATATTTTAGTTGTATAATTTCATGAAAAGCAAATAAGAAGACGATACATACCCTCAAAATCTTCTGTTCAATAACCAGTATACTTTTAGATGCAAAAGAAGGATATAAATTTATTTGATTCATAATAAATATAAACACAATTCAGATATATATTAAAATAATATGGTAATTTTTCTTCAATACACAACCATTTGAATATATAAAATTAAATGGAATGTGTTAGTTTGTACAAGCGACAATTTTATATACGATTTGTCAAAACACCGAGTGTTTAAGGTCTGGTTACTTGTAACGACTGCTTTAGGTTTTAATATGTTGAAACAACCGTTTAAAATTAGACTAATCGCGTGCTTTAAGTTGTTGTGGAAATTCAAATGTTTCATTCTGCTTGATTTGAATATTCAGTTTTAGCTTTCCGTGGCGATTTAACAGAATTTTAATATGAAATAATGAAAGGCATAATTCTCAGGTAAAATGATTGTTCTACATATATGAGAAATTTCTGTATTTTTTGGCTAATTAAACATTAATGCGATAACTTTAAGCAAATTAGGTTACAGAAATTTGCATCGAAATAATTGTTATTGAAAAATATTTTGACAAAACGTAGCACCGTTTAACGATACAGCGATAAAAACACATGAGAGATTGATATCAGTTACTCAAGAATTTATAGAAAACGAGCCAACATAACTTGATTCTGCAAATGTCAAATTTACTTCATGGCTTGAATCCTGGTAATATTGCGTGAAATATTTTCTCCAATAAAAATGGCATGAGATGAAAAATCCTGGGATGCAATGATCTTTAGTATGAAAGCAGATATCTAAACGTAAGTGTTCTTCGTGATTGAAAATGTTGACTTTTGAGATTTTCTTCACGTTGAACTAAACTGCAAATGAAAATAAATGTAAATTATTATTTCCAAGTAACATCACTGAAAGTGTAAATTTATTTGCATCAATGCAGAAATTGTCATTCAGAACGTTATTTCGTCAATTATGATAATTTGTAGTATTTTCTTTTATGTTTGTTGTAACATCATATACAAATGTTTATTCATTCTTTTAGAATTAACGTTTGGTAATAGTAGGTGTGCGTCAGAATATATTCGTTGTTAGAACAAGTTTATCGAATATTTGAAATGCTATTAGAAATATGTTTCCTGTATTAGACACAACAGAAAAATTTACGAATCGAACAGCATTTAACGGTGAAATAAACACCTATAAAAACACACATAGGAATGTCTTGAATGCACTTATTTTATCTTTTCAAATATGACTTGCAGGAGGATAATATTTGTAATATCTATCTATCTATCTATCTATCTATCTATCTATCTATCTATATATAGATAGATAGATAGATAGATAGATATATAGATAGATAGATATTACTTAGCTGATTGTTGTCTTATATATATAGAGAGAGAGAGAGCGAGAGAGAGAGAGAAAGAGAGAAAGAAAGAGTGAGAGCACTATTTGAATATATTCTTTTGTCACACATCTCGATGGCGAATCTCTCTTCCGGCTTCTAACTTTCCTGTCAACTGTGATCTTCAATGATTTAAATGACGCATCAATCCTCAGCATCTGTAACCTTGAATCTTGTTCTTTTATTGTCTTCTCACAATGTTTTGAAAATCATCACTAATCCCTAGCAGCTTAATGGCTTTATCGCTTTGTTTGAAATGGAATTATATATATACATACATATATATATATATATATATATATATATATATATATCAGGAAAGAAAATTCCAATATAAATTTATAATCTTTACTCAATAATATTTCATACTCCTATTTGAAAATATTTTTCTCCAAATCCTTACGAAATCTAAAAGATTCTCGCAGATGAAAATAAAGTAAACATATATTTATTTTAAACTAGAAAGATATTAACTTTCATCAAATTATATAGGCTGGGGATATATGTTCAAATATGGCTTTAGAAATAACAGTCATTCTAGTAATTAAATAATTAGTAAAACTAACTGTAACAACAAAATCTTTTAGTACATTTCACATAAAGAGAATCTATTGATAAGTTCAAAATGTTAACATTTCCTTCAACGAAAATATGAAGTAATCCTTTATCAACAGTAGAAATAGTTACATATATTTATCTGATGAAACTGTTTTCAGTAAGCTTTTTCAATAAAACGTTTGAATAAATATTGACGATAATTGATTCTTTTCGATATGCTGAATATTTCTTTATAAGGAAACAGCTATACTTCACATTACATTACAACCTACTCCCTTTCATTGTATGATATTTTTCTGTTTGCAACAAATACGACAAATTAAGTTAAATTTTTCCTAATCTTTTGCTAACAATAAGATATAATGCTGCCTGTTTCCTGAGAGTATGATGATTTAATTTCTTTTTGTTTTCATTTCTTTATTTAATTTGTTAGATTTCACTACATGAATGTTTCATGGTCATCTAGTTTTTGCATACTTTTGAGTCACTTGAGTCAAACTGTTACATGCCTTAATTAATTCTGAATACTTTAAATAATGTAGCAAAATGTTTGATATTTATCTTTTTACCGTATTTTCTGTCTTGCAAGACAATTTTCTTCCTTATAATATCGTGAAAAATCCGTGTGCGTCTATGAATACTAATGTATTTTTTCTCACCAGGCTGTCACAAGTATAATGGGTATATTTTGTCCAGGAATTAGTAAATGTGGCGAGCTTATAAAAACTATTTGCTCATAAAATTTACGATATACCTGCTTATAAGAAAGCAGCAGAAATACATACTGGATCACCGACTAATAATAACTGATTTGGTAGTAAACTAAACAATAAAAATAACTGAGCGAAGTTAGACATAAGTAAATGGACAATGTATGCCAAGTATTAGGAAAATGGCCACATTTAGCAGAATACTTGTGTTCATGAATAATGGAGCACAGAGACTTCGGAGTTTCAGTAAAAAATGATAATCTAGGAAGCAAGAAATCTTGCAAAGAACATAGGCTAAAAGACATCATTGACACAACCTCTTGGTGTTTTCGGTTCTTGCAGCAAAACAAGTTATGCTTAAGAAAAAAATAAAATATCTCAAAAGATGCCAGGTGTTTATGAACAAAATACTGACTTTCTACAGATCTATCATTAATGTTAGAAAGAACACGATCAAATATGGATGTATTTTTTTTTTCATTTGACATACTTTCAAAATAGTTCATAGATGTGAAATGTAACAAAAGAGTGACTAATAATACCACCGGTCATGAAAAACTCACTACACAGCAGTATTGTTTTATTTCACTGATGACAGCAAACTACGACTATTGTGGATTTTCAACAGAAAAACATTGCCCAAACAAAAATTTTTCCCTGATAAAATTCATGTTATTGCGCATCACAAAGCCTAGTCGGATGAAGCGGGATTGCGAATAAAAAATGTGTGGTTAAATTGGCCAGGTGGCCTGTTACGAAAAATATATTTGCTAGGAGAGGATCATTTTAGTGAACACAGAACAGACAACACAATAAATTTAGAAAGAGAAATTAACACAACGTTAGCTGTAATTTCGTGTGGCCTTATTTCCCAGCTGCATCCACTAGAAATGAGCATCAACAAGCCAATCAAGTATAACATGCGTGAAGAATGGTCTAAATTTATGGCATATAGAAGACATAAAATGATACCGTGTGGAAGAATGAAACACCGATCAATAGCAAAAGTGTGTGAATGAATGTTAAAATCGTGGAATGGTATTGAGAGTACAATTGTTCTGGAATCTTTCAAACATTATTGTTTAAGTAATATCATGGATGTTAGTAAGGATCCCTTATTGAACATGACTGACAATATTGATGACTCTGCAGATATTAATGGGAGCTTTTACATGAAAGCTTTACAGCCGAGTTTTGAGCATTTGAGAATGAATAAAATATCTTTGATTTTTTTAAATATTTCTATGCATATTTTGAAAATTTTCATACATTTTTATGAAAATAAAGCCAAATCTATAGAATGAACGATGTATAGTTTATTTACTCCCTACTAACTAATATGTTATTGCTACACAAACCAAATCGTATAAGTAATTATTGTAAACAGTACGTTGCGGCAGTATGTGAAAGATGCATGGTCAGCGTGTTGTTATATGCAAATGAAACATTATTATCACACATTTTCTTTTCAATAATAGGATGCATATTTTAATTTTAATCCTAAATATACGTATTTGATTGAATAGTATAATATAAATATTCTTTAATGTTATTAATGCTATAAGAGATACGTTCTCAGGTGTTATAATAGAGCTTGGAATGTGAAATCGCAGAAATGCGTTCAAAACAATTTCAATTTCGCTTCATTAAATTATGTGTTAAGAAATTGGCTATAGATTAAATCTTTGTAGAGACCGGCTCTCTAGCAAAGATTTGTCAACAGTAGGCTAGCAACTTCATCACATATAATCCTAATACTTGCTATAAAACAAAGCATGAATACCGAAAATGATAAGAGCTTTATTACTATAATGATTGAAGAAAGTTAAATGGTTATTAATGAAATTTAACAAGAAAAGGCATTCCGTATTTTACTCTAATTTGCGTATGTTACTAATACGATATATAAACTAAGAGAAACATAAATTTATACGAAAATTTATTTCTATAAACAAAAGCGGAATAGTGACCTTTTCTGCTTGAAGAAAAAGACAGCAGTTTGAATGTCATATATTGTAATTGTTGTCTGCATAGAATGTTTCTTTCCTGAGACATTATCAATTGTTTTCTTACACAATGTGAGTATTTGAAACAGACAAAATGAATTCCCCCCATCTGGGTTTACTTTGTCGCATATATCATTTTTTCAAACTAGTAACACATAGTTCATTAAAATTACACTATGAAACAATGATAGAGACAAAGAAACTGTTCCACATCAGCACAACTATATGAAAGTTCCGAATAAAGCTAAAATAATACCGACACAATATCCACAAAGAATAAAATATCACTCTATATAATTAATCAAAATCGAGCCTCAGCTTATAAAATTCATTCCATTTGAGATTATTTGACAGTGTAAAGCCAAGGAGGCAAAGCTTGTTGCTCTCTAGCGTCATCTATTCTGAGGGAATGCAAGAAAAGGTTAAAAGAATGCCGCCAGTGCTGATGTTCTCACAATAAGCAATAATTGAGACATTATTGCTGCAAGGAAGTGCGACAATGATATATCTCCAATCCTCATATATAGCCAGCTTGACAATACGCTAAATAGTTAACTTTCAGCTGTCAAGGAGTTTTATGATAACTTCACTAGAGTTGACTTGAATAGAAATAAGTAGAATGGTAGCAACAATTTGTAAAACAGTCTTATTGACCGGATAAAACACGAATACCAACATCGAAAATTGTAAGTAAATATTCCTTATATTACTTTCATGATATACCTGATTTTACACAATATGTAGACGTGTAAGCAAAACAAGAGTGACAACAAATTTTCCCTTATACAAAAGCATTAGGTGTGCGTGAATTTGTCTGATATTTAGACGTCGAAATCAACAAGAAATTTCCTCTTCGTGGAGTGCAATGTATTCCAGCCTTTCTATGGGCAAGCGCAGCGGCCACACTGGTTTATGTCTTAGCAATCTCCCGCGCGCCTGTCTCGCACCCGTTGATTATTTTAACCCCCATGTATATATATATATATATATATATATATATATATATATATATATATATATATATATATAAAGAGAGAAAGAGAGCTAAACAGAGGAAAATTAGAAACCCATTTCCACCGATGCCGGAATTCTCTCCCTTTTGTTCTGATGCATGTTATACGCAACTAAATCCCAAACGCCTTATCCAATGATGTATGTCATTCATTCTCGATGGATTTGCCTACAACATCCTCTGGAAGAAAGGAGAGAATGGATAGATGAAGTAGACAATTCGAAGTTAGTTCCATTGTTGTTACTTTTTAAAGGGTATATTTATTCCTTTTAAGGAATAAATATACCCTTGTTTCATCGCATGCTTTTCTATGATTATATCTTTCTTTACATATAGAAATCGAGTCGACTTAAAATGTATGAAAAAGTGATTGACTACTAAAAGATATATGATATATCGGTCCGGTTCATCACAACTGAAAATATTGAAATAGACAATCCTTTCCATATTAAAAAATTCAGGGAAGCATGGAAAATATATGTCTCCTCCTTTACGGAAATCATAACTACTTCAAATACTCGAAGTCACACATTTTCAAAAAATATAATCAGACACCAAACAGAATTATGAGTATTGAAATAATATACTTAAATCCTATAAAAATAGGTCAGTATAATGTCTTAGTTGCAATTTTTTAAAAAGCACAGTAAAAATAAAACATACATATTGCAGATCACTTTTATATTAATGTATACATGCATATATGTAATAATACATCTATGTTCCTACACACACAGATATATATATATATATATGTAATAATTTTTAAAAAATTAAATGTAAAGTGGATTTTATATTATTTTTCATTTTTCTGCTAATTATTTTCCTTGCCTAGATTTGGCCGCATGGCGCTTATCCGGAGCAAAAATCATGTTTGTTTTGCAGCAGTGTACTAATCTAATTTTCATTTTCACTTTTTCTCAATTTATATATTAATGAGTTCTGAGATTCGTCAAGAGAACTAATTCAGGTTATTTTATTAAGTAGGAACCGTGAGACATATGATTCTTAGTTTTAATTCTTTAATCATCTTTTCAGATTTATTAGTTGATGTTAAGTAGATATGTTTGTTATTGGTATGATATATTTTGATTTTATTCTTTTGTTTGTGTATTATGCGCATATATTTATATATTCGTTCCTTGGTGTGTTTGTGGGAGACTTGATATCATTTGTAAGCATATCTGAATAGTGTAATTGAGGATGTGATAAATTAGGTTTGACTACTGCTGGGTGGAAACTTCTCTGTAGTATTTATAGAGTATATTTATTTATAGAAATATTTTAGTTATAGATATAAATGTAGGAATCTCCTATAGGATAAGATACTAAATCAATCTGTACTGTTCAGCTTGTTGCTGTATACGTTTTGACGAAATGTTTTAAAGGCGAAAATCCATTTGTATTTATGTTCTATTATTTTTCTAACTTTAACTTTTGTGTCTTTTTCTATTCTATTAATAAAAGTGAAATTTTCCAGGCTATAAAATCATAATTTTGTAGGCAGAAATATTGGTTTACATGTAATATTTTCTTAATACATTTCTGATAATTATAATTATTTTAATAAAAGTGCTATTCATACTGTTCATGGAATTATTTGAAATTTAGTAAATAAATTTGGTGATTGAATCTAGTGCTCATGTTATGGCAGATTTTGAACGAATTATCAGCGATTGACCAAATGAATAAACTGGTGGGATGTTATGTGTTTCAATACAAACTTCTTTTGTTTTTAAATGGGTGGGAAAATTTGTACTGGTATTGCTTGTCTATTTCTTAGCTATAATTATGTTATAATTTACTTGAGTTTCTTTGGTCAACAACATAGTAATAGTCGGTTACCAGAAAGAAAGTTTATTTTCATTTTGTTTTGAGATGTGTTTCCCCACTACGTTTGAATGATCAAGATTGTGTAGGCAGAGTAGCATTAAATGTGTTTATTATGGGGATAAGTTTGGGTGTACATTTATTTTTATATTTAAGGTCAATGTTTCTTGTTTTATTTGTTTTCTGATTAAATATTGCTTATATTTACTAGTGTATTTGGTGATATATTTTTTATCGTTTTTCATTAGTTAATTTTTGTTGGAACTCATCCTTTTGAGTTTAAATGCCATAATCTGGGTTTCTACTATCATTGCCGAGCAGAGGGTATATTGCCTTAGAATTTCTCTTTACGTAAAATAGGTATTATTTTGTGAGTATTAATATCAAACACTTCTAATTCATTTTATTTTATCATTCTTACAGATGGGTTAAATACATAATCGTTACCACCCGATAGGAGAGTATATCTGCGTGAGAATGTCAGTTCTGCGTGCAGCTTCCGAGATGCTCAAACCGTCGATACAGCTTGAATCGCAGTAGCGAGTTCATGGCATAATCTGAGTTGAGCTCACTATATACCTTCTGCATATTTTTGTGCAAAACATAAATTAATATATAAATTTCGATATATTATGTGTACAACTTCTTTTTCTTTTGAATTTTAAATATCCGATACCATCATGTGTAAATATAAATATTTTTCCTGACACACACATGAATAAAATTTTCGTTATTTTTTATCCGTTGACGAGCGTTTCAGAAGGCATAGTAATTTGTAAAATACTGCAATCAGGTCAAATTACTAATCACTTAGATAATATAAACGTTGGGGAAATTAAATCTGAGAACATGGTTGAATATGAAATTTAATTCTAAAGTTCATCAACAAGCAAAAATTATATTTTAAGTTAACTGCTCTGCGTGGTAATATTCATATTAAATTTTCCCTAATCTTGTCGACCGATATTTGGTTACAGCTTGCTTTGATGTGTTACTTTCTTGTAGCTAAATGATTAATTGTGCTGATAAAGAAAAAAGAACCAACACAACTTGTGCGTGTTATTAAGTATGAACTGAAAATCGATTCCATTTTGTCGGTAACATTACCAAATTTTATCACGCAACAAGCTTTTTCCCTGAAGACAGTATAAAAGTGACAATCATACATAATGTCCAATTTAAAAATAAAATGCACTTTGTGATTCGTGCATAATAGCTAAATCTTGAAGACAAACTTCAGTGTTTTCTCAACGAAGATAATTGAAGAATCCATTTAATGTTTGTCGGGATTGAGGTTATACATATTTTCATCGATTGTTAACTTTCGTATTATGATATAATGTTCGTTAAAAATAGGAGAAGATTAGTTCAGTCGACTGGATAAGCTTCTTCTAATCCAAGATTCTTGAAATTCAAATTAAGATAAATCGTACAGTGATTTGTAGATATTTGAGAATAACTATAGGATATTGTTACGTCATATGAAAGATTAATGGCTTGTGGTATTCAAACTCATAATCTCGACATCTTAAGATGAATAAATAGGAAAACCATTGATTTAAAATATTTTACGCCCTCCGAATGGAAATAAAACTGTCATAAACTGTAATATCATATTTTGAAAGTCAAAGTATATAAACATACCATCATTTATGGTTGACTAATTATTACTGTGTTTAATCGAATTTCTTTTTTACCGTATTCGCATACGTGATTGCGTAAATATTTTAATAACTTTTTAAATGTTTATTTTTTTGTCTATATGCTTGTTGGTATTTTTGTATTATTTGTGGTCTTGGTGTGTGATATATTCTTTTGATGATAGTTCTACTATCTTGTTATTCTTCTTCTGCTTTTTTTCTTTGTCTTATATTTTTCGTACACATATTATATGTGATAATTTTTGGGTTGTGTTTTGTGTTTTCTGTTGTGTTTATTTGTAGTTTTTATAGAGATAGTAAGATGAATGTATATTCAAAGTTTCAATTGCAAATATAAATATATCAACAAAAAATCTTGAAAAAAATATCTAACAAAAATGCCAAAAAACGAAGAATAAGATAATACAATAATAACCAACTGGAAAAATCTCACAGTAACCAACAAAAAGATAAAAACAACCAACACACATATATATACAAAAATAATCAGAGCTTAAAAGAATATGTGCATAGCCCAAATTGATAAGAAAATTAAATATAATTTAAAACAATTACGCACACATATATTTAGTCACACAAAAAAGAGAATATATAAACATGAATTAAACACCTGCCTATCCTACATTACTTAAAATGAATAACAAAGCTATTAATCTTCTGCTACGTCTATATCACTTAAGAAACATTTCCGACAATGATTAATTAAGCTAGAAAGGCAAGCACAATAACAAAAATTTACAAAATGTTCCATTAAAAAAAAAAAACAGAAATTTCAAATGGTACTAAACTTCATATATGTAAAAATAAATTTAGTAGCCAACATCAAAAGTAACAAAAAACTTTAGTGTTAAAATATTGTAATGTATTCGTGAAACTTTGAAGCCGGTATGGATAAAAGATTTCAGCTCAGTTAAATGAAAAAAATGCATCACACAAAAATAAAGACATACAACAACCCAGCCACACACACACACACACACACACACACACACACACACACACACACACACACACACATATATATATATATATATATATATATATATATATATATAAGAAAGCTCTGTCGATTAACGGAATGTAATCCATGTGTTTTAAAACTATATTTTAATGGATACAATTGTCTGTGTAAATTTTCTGTTGTTGTTTATATATATATATTGGAATTTACATTTGATAAATTTTCTAAAGGATCTATGTCATTCAACAGGACTTGTACCAGTCACCCATAACAAATAATAGAAGACAAAAAAATGGTTTCTTTGCGGTCAAGTGGACAAGACGCATCAGAACAATTGAGGTTTCCGCAATGTTGTTAGTGTTTGCAATTTGGATTCTGCCGTTTAACACAAATTTCCCGAACAAAATTACTCAAATATTTAGGCCTTTTGAGTTAAATATATAAATAAATTGTTTCATTAAAAACAGAATCAGTCAGTTAAGTGCCATACGTGAAACACGCTTGGGCGATCATGTCTCGAAAGAGACATGACTCACTGGGCAGAAGATTATCCCGCAGTAGGCTGCCATTGGTTTCTGCGGTAGACTGGTTTCCGACCAAGGCTATAGAACCCAACCTGTTCTGCTATTTAACCCATAACTGGTAGGAAGAGACGGATTAATACCTTTCCCAAGGCTATTTGCGTGTAAGTGAATACGCTGGATTCAACTGGAATTCGAACTCGGCTACACGGTTTCTCGTTCCGAGTCGATATCCACTGTACCACGACTCAAATCTAAAAATATATACACAAATTCGATTAAAATAATGTTAAAATTTATAGTCATCCACTGACATCATGTTTGGCAATATCACAACTCAACTGTTGCAACCTCATGACTATGAAAGTAAAGATGAGGACTGCTGACTGAACAATATACTGTAAATATTTGAAATACCATATCTCGGAAATGTAGACAATTACTGGATCGATTTGATTCTCTATCTTGTGAAGAAATCTGAATAGAGAAATACTATATCGATATGGTTTAAGACAAATTCGTTTAACAAGTCGAAAATCTACATTTTCGTTCGATTCTTTGCATCAGTTGAAAGCCGATATTTCATTAAATGACTCTAACATTAATACTTCTTGAAACATTCATGTTTAGATAACATAGCTTTCGTCGAAATTTTATTCCTTATCATTTGCTAGCTGATGAATTAATCATATCAACACATTTCCCCTGACAGCAGGAGAGGCTAAGAATCAAATGATTAAGAACTCTGAAGAATAATCAATCTCTCAAATGCTTATTTAATGGAAAACGGAAAATTTCAAACGCATATTATTAAAGATTAAAATAAATGTTCAGTTAGGACATTGAATTTCAGCCGTATCTGTGTAAACAGGCTTGTAATCATGCTGGATGATTAATAGCTGTGATTCGAGTAATGGTAATCATTGGCTAAAAAGGAAATAATGCCTTTGTTTGATAGAAAACAAAACATATCCAAACTTAAAAGCGTTCATTACCGAATACAAATAATACAGTTTCTAAAGCCTTCATTTTGAAAATTTTTAATGTGACTAAAGATTTACTTGCCTATTCAAATTGCAGCTTTTGTTTGGTATGCACGACAAGTAGATGTATTAGTTCCAGTCTTGAATAATTACTATTGTGGGATCTCTTCTTTATTATGATAATAGACACGACTTGAGTATACATACATTCTTACCATAGTGAGATACGTCAGAATACAGTAGAGATCCGTAAGTTACCGAACGATACCAAAGTTTCACAGAAAATACCGCGTCAATAATTATAGTATCTCTGAGATCCACTCAGCCAGAACAGTATTACAAAGCACCCGTCACTTTAATACACACACACACACACACACACACACACACACACACACACACACACACACACACACACATACATATATATATATATATATATATATATATATATCTTTTGATAACCAACCCTTCAGTAGTATACAGTCCAAACAAAATTCGAAGTAAGCGTTTGAATTGCACGTGATTAATACACTAAGTAGCCAAGAGGTTACTGCAGGCTATTTATTTAATCATAGTCTGTTTCATGTTTCTAAAATTCGATATTCCAATGGGCTTTATATATATATATATATATATATATATATATATATATATATATATATATATACTAATCGTTTTACTGGATTACTAACCTGCGTTCAAAATTGTATCATTACGTTTAATATAACTTATTTTTCTATCTCAAATATCTGATTGTTGTTCATTATTTTGTGTGGTTCCTCACCCAGAATCTATAAGATGTACATTAGACAAATTATCACATAATCAGATTCCTATTAGTTGAATCAGTTCTTTCTTTGTGATTATTTAGCGCCATCCTATTTGTTTCGAAATGTAGCCTATTCTTGATAACGTAGTCTCCTCAGTCTCTAGAAAGATTTCAAAGATCTGAGTAAGCATATGTATACTCATAACAGCTATATAAATTTCTGCATGTGCTTTGTAACTTGAGATAGTCGATATGAATGTCTCGTAATAATACGACGGTTGAAAACTGGACACAAAATTTGTGTTAAAACATTGGTTTTGTAGGAAATTTCGGTGTTTTGAATTACCTCTAGCGCAGAAAATTCTGTCTTCCTTTTCCTCTATTATACTTGTTAGAATAGGAGAAAGTACACGTGTATTTGTAGTGTTTATTATCAACTAATTTCACATCCTACGTTGGTAATGAATTAAGTAAGGTAACAGCATAGCTTATATTTAGAATTCAGACCAATGATTATGATTTGGAATTTTCAATTCGATTCTTAATTCTTGGACCACATGTTAGATGATGTAAACTTTTCTTAAAGATCCTGCTAAGAACACATATGTTTACCGATGTTTTTGGCATAATTTCTTTTATCATCAGCCTCTGGAGGAAATGCAAAAAAAACAATTTTCTATATTTACATTTGTTTACGATTAAATATAGTATGCTTAACTAATCAGTGCCTATCTGTTCATATCTATGCTTATATATGCAGAGTGCATAGTATAGTTAGAAATTAAATTAAATAGGCTCGAAAGTTCATTCACTTTTTCTTGTACAACTGATATGTTTATATTTATTATGAAGATCCACGCCAATCATATACATGTACATATACAGAGCATAGATCAAATCCAGATATGCAGTTGAATCTGAACGAGGAAAGCGTTTATACAGACGTAACATCCTGATAATATTGAGGGGAAACAGCATTTTTAACCAGATCCAATTCGTATAAAACAGGCTCTAAAACAATTAAAAGGGATAGAATGTCTGATGTTGCATAAATTGCAGAAGCTCAAGTTTAAATGTCTATTGACAAAGTTGTATTGCACCAGTGAATAAATAAGGCGTCATTACATTATTGCGAAGTATTAGAAATATATTAACTTAACAGTAAATATGCATTAGTAATTCAGCGAAAAGTACTTATTAATAATTATTTGATAATATCGATATTTCAACGCATAGTATAAGTATCACTAAGAAGTTTATAATATTGATTTGCATTCGTTTTTTATCTTTCTAAACATGGTCATGCATATATGCATGTCTAGATATACTTTACACGAATTTGTTTGAGATGACGGTATTGTAATCATTTAGCAACAAACAAGTACTGAAAATTTGGTTAAGCATCGATCTTTTGATAACCAACACTTCAGTAGTATCAGTTCAAACAAAATTAGAAATAAGCGTTTGAATTGCTCACGATTATTACACTAAGTAGCAAAGAGGTAACTGCATGCCATTTGTTTAATTATATTGTTTCATGTTTCTAAAATCCGATATTTCAATAGGTTTCATTTAAATTCGTACAGTACCGGCTGAGTAAATTCTCATGTACTTTACGTAAAAATAAAATAACACTGATATCTCATTTTAACATATAATTTTACCAAAAACACACTAAAATGTATTGAAACACTAAAGTGTAAAATTATTAATAGGCTTCAAATTGTTTCTCCAGAGGGATTCAGAATCTTCTGCATAACTTCTGGAAGGTCACCTTGTTTAAGTTAAGTATAACTATAATCCTTTTTGTCAGTTAATCCTTTGAGTTACTAGAAGTTTTGTGCTACACTTGAGAAACTCCTACCCAGACAAAAAGATCAAGGATTTTGCAGTCTGTGGAATTAGGTGGTCAAATGTAATGAGAGGTTTGGTCCCATCCTTTGTCTGACTTCTCGGACTGATTTTTCTTGCTTGTATAGCAAGATGCAAAATACCTTTTGCCAGACATAGTGTCTTCCAGAGGACAATCTCATTGCCTCACTAAAGCACTTGATATAAGCATCCGTGTTGTGTTCAAAGATCTTTGGGAAGAATAATGAATGCATTAAATAGCCATCACTTCAAAACACTTCATAAGTATAATTATACTAAGATGATATTTTTTTACAAATCCTATGCACTCTCATCAGATTGACACACATATAATGAAAAATTGTTTGTCGTTCCGGTGCGAATTCAAAACTAAACAGCATGAGGTTTCCTAATTTCTTTCTACGTGAATTTAGACAACAAAAATGTAACAACGAAAAAAAAATTTATGTTAAAAATTCAGGAATTTTTTTCTTCTATTACGTAACATTTTTCCAGGGAATGTTTTATTGAGCTGACAAAAATGAGGTTAGGGAAAAATTATATTAAATTTAATATGACACTGATTTCTTCTCATAATCATACATGATCTATCATTTGCTGGCATTAGGGGGAGTTATCATATTACGCATTTTAAGTAAATAATCTTTGAGTAATTGAAGTAATTTTAAAAATGTTGATCTGTAACAAAATCATACCTCGTGCATTTGACACCTTACAAAATTTAAACCATATGAGAAAATAAGTAACTATCGATGAAATTGTAGTTTTTATGTTAATCAAAAAGTATATTTATATAAGAGACGATCAATAGTAAGAGTAGAGATCATACAAATTATCTAGGAGAAATATTCATCAAAAAACACTTATAGTAATTTTGTTACACTGGTAATTACCTTTTGTAAAATTATTAATTCTTTATTATTTGAAAACATCAGAATGTGACAGAATCTATTGAAGTAATTCATAAATGGAAAACAAGATATTAAACCACCCGTTCAAAACATGCGTCATATATATTTATATAGTAAATAATTAGCCCAGAGAGATGGCTCTCTAGGATAGTTATTTATTTGTTTGCTCTACTTGCGTATGAAGCGCTTTTAGTGTTAGGTTACTCGTCTCGTTTTTTTTTTCCTTTGGGCTACGTACTTCAACTGATGTACAAGTGCTTAGCCTTTTTTTTTATTAGCATTTTTTTCTTCCGCGTATGTACACGGAGGGTTTTCGAAACGTGCATAACATCAATTTTACGTTCATATATATATATATATATATATATATATATATATAATACTAATTAGTGGACACCAGTGCTTGTAATAGGAGCTCCCTGCATGTGAAATGTTTCCTCATGCGTTGTGACACTCGATGAAAATGTTTTCTAACCATTTTTAATGAATTGATATTCTCTCGTTCAGATTCTTTCAAAATCCCATATCTGCTTGATTCTTGTATAGGATTTATTGTTTTATTTTTTATCCGACATATGTTCAGTATTTAGTTGTTGTGAAATTATTACTTATTTGGAATGAAAAACTCTCGTGCAATGTTTAAATGTTAATTCACTTAGTTTACTTAGACATAAATACCATTGAGAATGTACGAATCAATTCATTCGTCGTCTTAGTTATGAGTCAAATAATAGAGCAGACTGAAAACTTTAGCTTTTTTGTTTGGAAATGAGTTTAGTAGGTCCAGTCTATATTCAAATCCTGCAAACGGTCGTTTATAAAAGTTTTAATGCACCCTGCACTTTTTCTTTTCTACATTCGCCTCTTCTGAAAATTTTCTTTTATACAATGGCAAAGTGTGTGTGTGTGTGTGTGTGCATGTCTGTGTGTGCGTGTGAAAAGAGAGAAATCAGAAGATAGAAAACCTTCTATAACTACGAGAATAATCGTAATAAACAAATAAAAATAAACAATTATCACTGAACAAAATATAATCATATTCTTGAAAATAGAAATCAGTCTTATTTTCTGACATTTCGAATGTATTCATGATGTAGATGTGGACGCTGATTTCACAGTTATTTTCGTATAATATACTGATTTTACCTCTACATGCTTCGATGATTAAAGCGGTTCAAAATCGGATTTTACACACTGGATTACTCACTTTGAATATTATTTAGGGTATATTTTTAGTTTTTGATAGTTATCTGTCTCGATATTCTGGCCACTTGATTTCAAACAGTAACTTGTACTAAACGAACCTTACTTTAGAAATACGTGAATAGTTCATAGCTTGGAAATAAATAATATTTTACGATGTCTCCGTAGGGAGAGATTTATGATGCATAAATTTTCCAGATTTGCTTTCGATGGATGTGTGTTGTAGTATAGTTGAACCGCCTCAGGTCGAGAAATCAGGTAGCCGGGTTCGAATTCTTGCATTCTTTGCATTCATCACGCTAATAACAATGGGGAAATTATTGATACCTGTCTTCCCTCCATGTATGTGTTAAATAACAGGACCTATTGGGTTGTCTAGCCGTTATTTTTGAGACATGAACGCTCAAGCGTGTAACACGTATGACACTAAACTGAACTATCAAAACGGAATCTGTGACGCCCAAAGATTAGCTACACTGTTTGATGCGAATTTATAAAATTGAGCTAATTGTGCTGTCCATATTATATCACTTCGTCTTGATAATTTATAAATATTTGAATATATCATATTAGGAATGTTTCTTTTCTTAATCAAAATATTCATTTCATCTTGAATATTTGACCAATGCTTAGAATGTGTTTTGTCAAAAACACAGTAAAGTTTGAACGTGTCTATATGACATCATGTTGCATCATTCAAATCGCGATGCAACCGGTCCATCGAAAACAACCGGGGGTCGGAAGTATTCTTGGTCACATTTCGAAAATCAAAAAATTATCACATGAAATTGAGCATCTTACACCAATGCATATACAGAATATATATATATATATATATATATATATATATATATATATATATATGCGTGTGTGTGTTTGTGTGTGGGGGTTTGTGTGAGTGTGTGTGCACTTTTGGTTTGCTATCTAAGTTTTATGGTAATCGCGATCTACAGACGAAGCAAAGCGTTTTTATTTTATTTTCTACAACTCGCGTGCGTTTGACTGATATATATATATATATATATATATATATATATATATATATTGAGTTTCAATATTTAATTATTTATGGGTACATTTTAACATAAAATATGTCCCTACTTGTTTTATAGACTAGACGTTGAACACGGTTATGTACTGCTTAGGCTGGCATTCCTTTCTTAGCATTATTATTTTTTTTTCTTTGTTATTGCCCTTTGTAATTTGTACACCATCTAACTATTTTATTGCTTCAAATATTTTGGTAGGTGGTAGGTTGTTCCTTGAAACATTTTTGGATTTGTGTTTACACACCCACTCACACACGCACATGCACTGAAAAACAAACACACAGAGATTATTTATAGAAAATTGGAATTATATGCACTTTGTGAAAGAAATAAGAGAAATGATGAAAAGGCAAGTATCTGCACCCATTAATTTGATCGTTTGAGCATCCTTTATAGTAAAGTCCAATTCATAATTATCTGCCTTTATGTTGAAATCTGAATTCCGTTAGTTGATGTGGAAGACTAGAAATAGGATATTATGCAGGTTTATATTCTCTCTAAAATTTGTCTTGTATAAATTTATTTTAAGCATTCAGCCTGTTATTCACTCAAACTATGCTGTAAATATACAAATAAATTGCATGCCCTTTAACAATTGATGTGTATAATGTGTTTGTGTTTTCTTCATTTTTTTATTTTTTTTTAGTTTTCTTTTCTTTTAAATTTCATTCCAAGCGAGTAAATCAGAATAAGACGGCAGGATGTTAATTCTTTTGGGGAATATGATAAAAAATATTATCAAGGAGAAAGAACAATAACAGAACAAGAATTACCTAGACAGAAGATAATGATTAAAATGTCATTTACATGTTTGCGAAAATAAATTTTGTCTGTGAAGCTAGATCCTGAACGGAGTTCCACAAGCCAGAAATGGTAAAGAATAAATTTTAGCATGTATCCTACGGTTACATCTATGTATTTCAAGTGTAAAATGATGGGAGACTACCGATAGGCTTTTATTACGCTATAATTCATAAAATCTACACGGCATTACGAAAACTTTTACCATGAAAGTATTTTAGTAAAGGCACATGGAATTTAAAATATGGCAGTTGGAATGTGACAAATGTCGGCGTGTTACCTCATTTATTGCTGCAGGGACATTTGCAGAGGATATTTTTTATATTCATATCGCCCCAGGCAAAACATTTTACTGCCACAATTTTGCTGGGTGTTACATAGAAGAAAACTTAGTAGAAACAGTGGCAGGTTATATGGGATGTCAAGAAGTGTGTAAGAGAAAGATGAGAGTACTGAAGAGAGTGGAGTGGTCGGAGAAAAGAGCAGGAATAAAAGGATGCAGGTTAGTGAGATAGAAGATATCTATTGACGTTACGTTTAACTTCTTAGGGATCGAAGCTTTTGAGAAAGCATTAAATGAAAGGGAGTTCCACGGGCGGGAAGAGTGAGAAAAAAGATGCTGGAGTAGAATGTTGCGTTTACATTTTATTGGTGTCACAGTAAAAGGGTGGGACCTAGTTGCTAATCTTGTGGCTTGAGTAAATTCATATATAGGGAGCACCAGTGATCTAAGTTCATCGGAGGAGAAGCCGTGAATTATTTGCATCTGTGAAAAAGTGACTGTATCTGAGCAGCCAAGTTGGGATTGATCACATTACAGATATTCTGTGGGATTTTGTCAAGGACACCTAGACCAGATATTGCAACTATTCAATGCATGGTCGGATAGTAGATTTGTATATGTGCAGTATTGATTCAGACTGGAAAAAAATTCCTGGCACTACACAGAGGACCAACTTTCTTTGCAGCGGATGTAGCTAATGATTCTATATAGTCATTTCGCTGGACGTCTGTTATGAGAGATAACCTGAGGAGGAACAGTGATTTGCTTTGAAGGAGACTAGACTGATTCATTCTAAAGACGGTAGTAGCGATTTCTGGGATGGGTAAATATACAGTCGCTTCGTTTTGAAAGCATTAAAATTCACGAGCCGTTTCTTACACAGTCCGCAAACTATATATGAATTTTTTTTTTAAATTTGTTTAGAGAATATTTGAATGTAAATGTTATTATAGTGTAAATGTACGTAAAATCTACTTCGTCTACGAAATGTTACGTGTAAAGTAATATATTTGTTCATTTCTCCCCAAACAAGGCAAGACCGCCACGAGTGTGTAGAAGGTTACAGTGAGAGAAAAGTGATGGTACAAGTGATATTAAAAAAATGCAAAAAATGAATGGGATTCAATAATATTGAAGCTGTCAAAAGATCGTGCATTTAAATTTAAAGATTGGAACTAGTAAAGTAAAACGAATAAACGGAAGAGAGTCCCATAGGCTGGAAGCGTTCGAAAAGTAAATCTTGGAGTAGATGTGGAGGATGCATTTTATTATTTCAACAATAAATATATAGTAAATAGCTGCAAATATAGCAAGACAATGTGAACTCATGTGAACGGCAAGCTAAAAAAACGAGCTCGTTATAGCAGTTGCTATATAAATATTTGGAGGAACACCGGAAGGAAGCTACGTCAAACTGGTGAGTAATTAACAATAGTCAGGATGCTTAATCATAACAAATCAAATTACAGAACGTACATCGTATTTTGTCTAGAATCTCGTGATGAATACCAGAAGCACCCGACCAGATGTGGCAACAGTATTCAATGAGTAGCGGAATGATAGACTTATAAATATGTAAGATGGCTTTGTCGGCTTAAAAAGACAACCAAATATCTTAGCAGTAGATACAGCTATAGATACGATATGTATGTTCTGCTTCAGATCGGTTAAAAAAGTGAGGCCACGGAATCGCTGTGTGTTAAGATCTGCATCAGCCATGTTTCTCTATTGTAGTCTAATTAGAGTCTTCTAATTTTGAAACGCAATGTTAACTTGTATTTTATATATATATATATATATATATATATATATATATATATAGATAGATAGATAGATAGATAGATAGATAGATAGATAGATGTATATGTATATGTGTGGGTATATATACAAACATTTAAGTCTTGCATTATATTATTTTTATTTAAGTTATCATGTCCAAAATCATTTAAAATTCTATTTTACTTTGTAATTAGTATTTCCCTTGTTGCAATTCACTGATGGTAACACACTACAAAATAACCAATAAGCAAAAGTGAGAATCAAATGTAGCTAATTGTATGTTCCAGAAAAACATGTGAAGTGTTCGTTGAAAGCAATTTCTCAAAGCAGATATTGGAGTGTCGCATTAACAGAAACGAGTTGGCCAAAAGTCGATGAAAAACACTAGAAAACGAATACAAAATATTAGAAAGGACATGTATTGATTAAGAAAACCCAAAAAAGATTTAAAAGAAATATTAAAGAAACCTGTCTAAAAATGAATTTCACACGAGAAGCATCTTCACGCCACTCGATGATGAAATTGCGAAATCTATTTTCTAGCTACAATGCTAGAAAAAAATTACAAAAAAAAACTTTTGTATATTTTGTAATCTTATTGATTACACAAGTTGATCGGCTGAAATTGATTGGAATTTCTATATATGACTAATTATTTCAAATTCGATTAGGCGTAATTGAATCTTATGTACACGCTGCGTTAATTCCCATGTTAAATAACATGTAATTCGAATGGCAATGAATTCATTGAAAATATGATTAGATCCTAAGGTGTGATTTTTCGAACTGTTGACGTGCAAAAGAAATAAGAGCCTAGAATCGATACTTAACAAAGATAATATTTCGTAGCGTCCTTTCCTTTAGCCATATAATGTATTTAACAAAAACATAGAATCATTATTTATTTAAACAATTATTTACAATGTATTGGAATATTTTACATTTGCTGTTTGCATCTATGACGTACAATGTATCCAATTTTTAATGAAATGGGTTTAAATTAATATTTATAGGTATATAGTGCTTTGATTTACAAACATTCGTGTAGCAATAGTTTCCTCGTTATAACTGATTTAATGTCATAGCCTAAATAACCCTCCATACAAATAAAGACTAGTTTTGTAATGATTGAAAAATATATTGATTTTAAAAAATTAAAAAAAATAAAATAAATTTACTGTAATCGTTTCTAGAGATATTGTTGTAGTTTAATTTAAAATAATCTGTTAAATGCTGTACTAAATGTATGTTAACTTTCAAAAACTTTTTGTTTGTCAAAGAAAAAGGAAGTGTTTTCGAAATCAAAATTTTTATTGAAATACTTTACTTTCAATTAAAATGAATTCCCGAAAAGTCAAGCTTTAAATGTTTATGTTAAGTGACATTTATAAAATTTTGGTACTTAGTAAGTGCAAGACATTTTCAAAATATTTATTTTGATATGATTAAGATGTGCCTTACACAACTTTTTTGCTTATATAGAGAATATTAAAATTTTATATAACATAACCTGCTAAATGCTGTAATGAGAAATGTTAACTTTCTTAAATTTATAATTATCCAAAGTCAAAATCAGTTTTCAAAATCAAAAGCTTTATTGAAATACTTTAAATTTAAAAAATGAATTGCCTAACAGTCATGCCTTAAATGTTTACTTAAAGTGACATTTATAAAATGTTGGTACTTAGTATGTGCAAAAACGTTTGAAAATTTTTGTTTCGATTAAATTAAGATGAGACTCAGACACTTTTTCTCATCCATATGAAATCCCCATGTATAAAACTAGTGTTTGACATATTCCCTAATAGCCGCAGGTATACAATTGTGGTTAGCATATTTCATATCTCGGAGTAAGGAATAACTAAGTCAAAACTACATACCATATTACTTTCTATATGAACATGGGTTATTCTTCATGAACAAGCTATGTAGAAACGAAAGACTATCATTTCGAATCGATAGCTGATTTTAAAACATTTAAGAGTAGCAATGTATTGAATGTCCCAAATCAATTGGCACAGAAATCTATCAACTAAAACTCTGAAAATAGATCTTTAGTTTATACACTACAAAAATCCTCACAAATGAATGTATCATCAATGTTCTCTTTTATATGAAGCAAACCTTCACGTAGTAAATGAACATAGACATCAATATCCTGTCTCTCGCATCTGTTTATATTTGTTTGCTATTTCTATCAAGACCAGATATGTATCCCATAAAGTTACTCGACGTTTGTTCTCTGTTCAGCTTTCCCTCTATTTGTCCTGTGTGTATATGATTTTTTCAAGTCCCCTTCCTCATTACGTGCCCTAGAAATTTTAACTAACTCGTTTTAGTGTTAAATTGAAGTATCCTTTTTGTTTCTATTTTCTCTGAAAACTCTATGTTGCTCACCTAATCAGTTTATAATATTTTCTTTAGAAACACATTTAGTTTAATGTCACTTCATTTTTGAGTTTTTTGTTCAGCATTCACTGATATGTGGGAGAACATATATAAGGTAACAGTTCAGTACCCTTTTTCTTGTTTCTAACGAAGTCATTTTGTGTCTAGTGTATAATAATGAAGACCCCCTCAAAAAAAGCGAGAATTAATTTTGTATGTTTGTCATAATGAGTTACCTTAAAAATTATGCAACTTTTCATAATAGCATAAATTATTGACATTAATTCTATTAATATTGTCTTTAAAATTGTATTTCATTACTTATCTAAATCTTTTTACACAGGTGCGTATATGTATAGCATAAAATATTAATGCATAGATTTAAACTTTCAGTCTTGTTCTACAAAAAAAGAAAATAGACAAATCCTATAATAAGCAATAAATCTAAATAAGTTTGGAAGTAATAAATTGTATACAACAGGGCTTAACTGGAAGGACTATATTTATGAGTACCGCTTGCAAGTAGATGAATTGTATAAAACACGCAAAAATGAAAATAACACCGACATCGCATTTAAAAAATACACGAAAATATCTAAACAGTAAAATTGTTCAATATAACTACTATTAGCTAAAACCATTGAATACACCTGACTTCAGCAACCTCTGCATATTTTGTTGGTGGTCTTCTTGTTTAAATTTGTGAATGCTGCTATAATCCCTTTCTTCAGTTCCTCTTTTGTGTTACAAGGGGCGTTGGTTGTTTCTCTCACAACTACATCTTTACAAAGATTTATGCAGTTTGGGGAGTTAGATTCCCATATATATGGGATGATATGGACGGTGTAATATTCTGAGAAACATGACTGAGGATTTACAGATTGTGGGTAATGTTGCAAGCAAAGTCGTGTTGCCAGAATCTTTCAGCAGCAATCTTCTTTAAACTGGATATAACTAAATCCTGAAGTCACTTTATGTATACACCAATGTTGTGTCTGACTAGTGATCTAACCAAACACCATTATGTTACGTGGATATATCATCCAGCTCTTTCATTATACAACTCACTGCTCTCATATCGAAACGAATTACTCATTATTTATAAGTATTATAATAAATAATACACATTCGTAAAAATATGGCAAATTCATTTATCCTTCGTTTATTCGAGTCACAGGTAGAGGGCTAAAGAACATCTCCTGCGTCTAGTGATTTCGATATGCGCTGTTAGTGTCGAATTAACAAATCATATCTCTATATAATGCGTCCAGAAAGCTCCATTTCCCGTAATTTGGTTATCTGTGTAATATGTCTGTTTGTTTTAAACTATCTCAAGTTTTCTGCATTGCTTGATTGCCACACGAGTGCCATTCACTACATCCTCCTGTAGAAACGTATTGTACTTGCCTGCATTTTTTCTACGTGCCTGACGATATAATTGGTCATATGTACTTAAAAGTAGTAAAAGAGTAATTAACCGACGACTATATAAGGAATATAATTTTTCTAATATATATAAATAACAGAAATTGGAAAATACATTTTGAAAACATCTACAAAATGCATGAAAAAAAAATAACAATGAGTAATGTCCATACATATGAATATAGATTTGAGAATTGATATGTCATCTACTCTATTCGTTTTCATCAACTCATAATTTTTCCGCTATATTAATAATTTTAAGAAATTGTTGTAATATGTTTGATATTGTTGAAGCATTTAAAAAAGTAAATTGACAGAAATACACACACACACACACACACACACACACACACACACACACACACACACACATATATATATATATATATATATATATATATATATATATATATTATTTTCACCACAAGCAATGGATGAATGTGCTTACAATGAGAAGGAAAACATGAAGAGAAAAACAAGGAATATTAAAAAAAAGGTTAACAGGAATATTGCACAGAAACTTTTAGAGATTATTGCAATCAGGGAAGGAATAGTGCGGAAGAGATTTCTATAGACGGAAACTACGAGAAAAGAGATTGATAGTATAGGAATTGTGGTCATATTTGCCTCTTTTTATGGTAAATGTGTCGAGAGATCTTGCCAATCTAATACACGAGTAATTGCAAGTTGTCACCAGATAGTGAAGCTCTGCAAAGCAGTAGGCGTGACAATATTTGTAGAAAAGACAGAGGGAAGCTACATACTGATGGTGAGAATGTGAGCTGCCAAATCTGTATCGATTACATTGCAGATTGTCCTTTGGATTTATTCGGGAACCCCAAAATATATAGCAAGAGCACCTGCCCAGATATGACAAAGTAATCCCATGCAGAGACGAATTTTAGATATATAAATATGCAAATTCGGTTCTGACAAGAAACATCTTCCTGGCCCGTCTCAGTGAAACAGCTTTAGTATTATATGTAGTTATTGGTTCGATACAGTCATTCAACTGATTATTGGCCAAGATAAATGATTCTTCGCGGTCTTGTACTTTGAAGGAAATAATTTTGCTGCTATGCCATGTAGTGTATCTTGATTTATCATATTATATCATTTTGCAATGTTCAGCCAATATTTGCCCCGAATTACGATTCCATTCTTTTATTTTGGCGTCTCGACATCCTGGAATCCTTACAGTCAAGTGAATCTCATTGAAAGTTTACTACACTATTGCAGCAAATTTCTCAAGGGATCAAAATTCACAAATGGAAAATTATTAGAAATTTTCAGTTGCAATAAATACTTCCGATATTCAAATCACAAAATGAAGCAAAACTAACGTGGCGTATGAAGCGGCGTCATGATGTCGTATGATCCCCAGTGAGAACACAATGTTACTATTATAATTATGCAGTCTGCCACAAAATCAAATTGGTCATTAGACTCATTTTAAGAAGGAGAGTGACACGCTTCAATTTGTTCAATCGGCAAGAAATAAGGAAAATCTGACTAGTGTGTAAATTAGAATAAATTCATTCAGATAAATGAAATCCATACAATATTGAGACCGGGCGGAATTAATCCGTTCTCCAAAATTCTAGCCAGATATCTAGCGTATAGGAACTAAATTAAATTTAAAAGACGTAGGTTTTACAGGCTTTGACAAAAATTGTTGTTGTTCTATACTTAAAACTATATTCCTATTTTGTGAATACAATCAAATTATGCTCATTATTCTAATATTATTGGCTTCAAAATCTTCATTTTCTTAAATTGATTTTTTTGAAAGATATTAAATCAGTGTTATTAAAGTTTTATTTTTAAATCGAGAGACCTATGGGATGTTTGCATGTTTAGTGGTAAAAGAATAATATCACAATCAGTAACGACTGATCAAAAAGCAAATATTTTAAAATATAAATCACTGTTTTCGTTTCGTGTCCTGTCCTAGTCATAATTTGTGAAGCACGTTTTACTGTGAAATAATTTTGTCAGTCTTGTTTAAAAAGATAGCTGACATGTGCATTTGAGTCAATTCATTTCCTTTTCCTCGTCTTTAAATGGATCTAATGAAATCATATCTGATGACGGTTCCAAGAAGTTTATATCTGTGATTCACGGCTTTCTTTATCAAACAATCACACTCAAAAAATGATTTTTTGATAATATCTGCAGTATTATATGATTTATTGCTTATGCAATTTTGAAGATGTTAATTGTATTATTCAAGCAGTAAAGAAAACCAAATAATCTTTTCAAATGATATTTTTTTCTATTTTGTTTAATCATATTATCTTTCTTTGATTCTGTCTGATACTTGTAAACTTTGCATTAAAGGCAGCTTGCCATGTGTCATAAAATTACACCCGTATTTTACGAGATAGAGGGAAAAATCCCCGTTAAGTGTGCAATTAAAATAGCGTGTGGAAGATGGAAATATTTCTGAAAAATAATTTATGGATACTAAAAGAGCTTATTAAATGTAATATTGTCGCTTTCGATTGATAGAATCTCACAAAATATTGCGAGAAATAAAAACGTGGTAAAATTGAACACGGGGAAGGCATTTAGAGATTTGAAAGAGAGACTGAAATAACAAAACGGAGGAAGAGAAAAAACTAGTTGTGATCATGAAAAATATTCATGATATCAAACTTTTTATAGATAAAAAAGAAGGAATCCACTACATTCATAAAAAATAATGCAGACAAAGAAATTATCAGAATAGTATTTTTTCAAAATAAACAAACATTCCATCTATAGAAGTTTCACTCCATTTTTTAGAACTTTTGAAAAGATATATCATTTCACTTTATCTATCATGTTTAATATGTAATTTGTAATTAGAAATATGCAAAAAAATGTAACCGAATAGATTAAAAAATGTTTGCATGTTATATGCTTCTTAAGCTTAGTATTTTCCAACAATGCAGCACGGCTCATAATTGCGATGGAACAGGATGCCAGCTGAGACGGAATGATTGAATCACAATCAAATATTTAGAAATCGTTCAAATGATTCATATGCAAAAAATAAATATGATTTGAAGTTTATCATATTATGGATTCCTTGTAATTACATGCATTAGACCCAGTATAAAATCGTTATAAATTTTGTCCGTTTTATTATAGTAATATTGTTTTATTTTACCAAGTATTTAGAATACAGTAAGTACCGCAAATTAAAAATGAGTTTTATCAATGAATAATGTTCTGACTTTGAATCAGTGGTATGACTATTTAACCCTCTCATTGTTTTTTAATTGTAAATTTGTATCTCATGCATTTTAGGAGAACAAGAGAAAATCTTAAGTCTGAAAATAGGCCAAGACGGATGAAAATTGGGACCTCTGCCTTATACGTTCCTTCTGCATGAAGTTGATTCTTTCTTAGATAAATCAATAACTTACTCAAATGATGTGCTTTACTATATCAGTAATATTCATGTATTTTTTCTTTGCGTTTCCACATGTGTAAAATATTTCGTTTAAAGGGAATTATGGCTTTAAATTATGATCATTATATTTAAAGAAACAATATAAAATCCGAAAACCAACATCGCTACAATATTTGAACAATCCCAAGCTGTTCAGTTTAGCTCAATTTTCGGAAAGTTAAATTCTGTTAAAACCACTTAGGAAAAGTCAGTATTGATGAAAAGTTTTATTATGGCTGCACCTTTTAAATTTGATACGTTGATGCAAAAATATTAATTGATAAATGAAAACTCAATTGAAATTCTTCTATTAATTTATAGAACAATCGAAACAATGGCTTAAAAATGTCAATGCTGTAATTTGAAATCTCTTTCTTTATTTAGTGGTATATACGTGTTAAAATATCACTAGCATGTTTCATTCCTGCTCGAAACTAAGAATATGAATGCTAAATATTTCAGCGACAATGAATATTTTTCAGAATAGATAAATAACGCAACATATTATTTCAAATATTTATTTTATGCCGGATACTCTACTATATATGTTAATAAAATGATAATATCTACAAACATATTTGCCTGTGTGTACCTTTTTTTTTTAAAAATTAGTCTAAAATCTTCTAATCAGAAAGAATCTCTTACTAATTTGAATAATGAATAAATAAGGATTTCATTATTTGAGACAAACAGGATATAATGAGATCAACGACTAACCTATCTAACTAACTTTCTGAATTTGTTAGCAGAATAGGCATTAGTAAGATGGTCAAAATATAAAACTTACAAAGAATTACTGAAGATAGAACAGAATAGAGATCGTTGATCACAACTTCATTGAAGAAGATGTCACATACAACAAAATAACCATTGCGAAAAAATATCTATATAGAATTGCTTGTAAAAATTATTTTCCTTAAACATAGAACGGTTCGTACTCATTCCCAATATTTTATAAAAGAGAAGAGATTTCCTGGATCACTCAATATTATTCTCCTATTTCAATTCTAGTGGATCATTGCGTATTATCGGCATTATCACCTTACTTGGGGTAATGCCTGTTACTTTAACACTCTCCATAGCTTTTGGGTCTTGGGCAGCATAAGTATTTAAATGTAAGTTTTTTCTTATTTTATTAGATTATAATAATATTATATTTCGTCTATACAAGCTGGTATCAAATATTAATCATTTAATATGAACAATAGTAAAATTAAATGCGGTTATAATGAAGTGAATGGTAAGTGGAAATACAAAGAACAATGAAGAATACAAGACAATTCCTACTAACAATATAATCGCGGAAACAGCACGCAAGCCAGGAAGTGAAAATTAAAAAAAAAACTATATAGAAAATTAAAGCCGTCGATTAAGACAAAAAAATCAAATCAACGTTAAAAAGAAAGTGTAAAATCTAATCGGCAATCAGTGTCTATTTTCTTTTGTTCACTTGTCAGATAAATCAACGCCGATGGTAGTAGAGATGATTCAAAATGTGAAATCGTTACTGGAGCGAAGGGAATGCTGTTAAATGTCATGTCAATGAAAATACAAAACGCTATTCGCATTAAATAGTTAAAATGAGTGTATGGAGGTGGAGGGAAAGAAATGGCTTTTGTTTCGAGAAACTGATGGTAATTACCAATTCTGATTTGTTGAAAATATCTAGAATAAATTATTATAGTGTAAAACAAGCAAAACAGAGTGTAACTGTCTAGATTAACACCTACCAGAATTCACTTGTTCAGCCTAATTCTGAATAACAATCAGGGCATGATTAATGGCGTAATTCTTTAATAAAATGGGTGCATGAAATAAAACAGCAACATTTTATGTACACATCCACCTCGTAAGTCTATGAGACATGTTTGGTATTGAATATGAATCATACAAAAGCCGCTCAAGATATTTTTTAAAATATTCGCTCTGTGGCGCCGGATAATGATGCATGCTCCTATCCGAAGGACAACTATTGTTTGGAAGGATATTCTAATAAAGATTAAAATATTATCAATTTAAAATTAATACGCTGGTTATTATTAGGGATTTACTAAATGTTGATTATATGTGATGTAAATCTAAAATAACAGAACACCCATAGAAGTTAAATATGACATCTCACTCACGAAGTAACCTAGGGATCTAAGCATGCTAAGATGGATAAAACATGTAAGCGTCTTAAATTATCTACTGATCAAAACTTCAGTGTCCCAAAATAGAGATTAATAATTACTAATTGATGATAACATTATTTACTCATTCGTGACTAATCGTGCGTGACATGTTTGCTAGCATGTAGAAGAGATTATTAAATGACTTAACTCAAACGATACCTTAGGCGTTCGAAAGGGTTAACGCTTTTTTGTTGCTGTACAACAAATAGACACATGAAAACTATGTAGTAATGATTAAATTTCCTTCGTTTTTACAGTAAGTATATTTTCTTTCTACCAACCTGCTGTCTCAGGTGGAGATCATCATCATATGTTACTTGCGTCTTTGTCCTCGGACATACTGCGGCTTCGTTGTTGTCCGAGGAAAGATATGTATCTGAAATAAATTATACTGAGCGTTGCCCGGTAACTAGAGGACACAACCCAAATGCACGAATGGGGTGGGTCGGTGGACGCCACCGAGTCCAGCACGACCTTGCTTCACGACTCGCTCTGGTGGAGGAGCTGGTAAATATTAATTATTCTTTCTTCTGATTTAGAATATAATATTTGTTTTTTCTAGTTTATAATGATGTAATTGTGACTGATTTTAAACATTTATCAAGTTATCCATGTTTCTTTATGCAACTAATCGTTTTCCTGCATTGGCATTCAGAATATAGGCATACTAATGCAAAAATGAAGGATGTTGAATAAATCTTAGGCATGCACACAACATCCAAGGAATAAATGCGGCTGAGATACAACGCAAAATTAATCTAAACCAATGTAATCACTGGTAGATTATGAACTACCCTCTCTTTTTCCTAACTAATTTTATACTCGGTGGAATAAATTTTTAAGATAACATCTATTCTGGAGATAAAACTCTCATGTCTAGAATTACGTCATAGGAATACTACGCTCTGACACGAAACACTTTTCAACCTGTAGAAAATGCAACTTGTACCATATTTAATGAGTTTTTTTATATATATAACCTCCCGAGAATATAAAATCTATTCACAGCGAATTTTAAAACATTTAAAAATTAATATTTGAAAATTAGAATCACCCATATTTGTCAAAGCTCATATTTATAATTACGCATTAATATTTTTCCCTTCATTGTTTTAAATGAGAATAAAACTATTTTGGGGATTTATGATTCCATAAGAAAAATTCTTTTCACTTTTTAAAATACCCAACACCCAATTTTAATGAAAGGACTTTACTAAGCTATTACAATCATTTTCTCAGAATCATGTCTACAAGATGAATCATTTGCATGGTCTTTATTATTACGCTTACCCCAGAAAAATATTTATTGAATTTGTAGAAACAATATTTGTCCAATCGTGAACTAGAAAAACGTATGTTGAAATATATTTGAGAAGATATGGATTGCAATCAGAAGATCTATAGATGACAGATCTTGTATTGTCTTTGTAATGTTTGGAGTGAAATCCGGCAAAATAGCGAAAATTATTCCACAATTAAAACATTATGCTGAACGACAAAGAATTGGAAACTGTTGAGCATATGAAGATATAATTCAATACCAACGATTCAAATATAGTTGAATATACACAACTATTTACAAAGAAACCACATAATCTATTATTTCATGGAGTGGCACATATTATTTATGAAATTGTTACAATACTTTTTGATTCAACAGATGATATTACTTGGACTATCATATTTAGCTCGTGCTTATTTTGCACAAATGTTATTGATTATTTTTTCAAATTAGCTTCATATCTACTGATCAAATGATAAAAACTGTAAAGATAATGCTACATTTGAAAAAATAAGGACTAAGTATAACTGTTTCATTGTTGTAAAAATTTTCTTGGAAACATTGCTACTTTTTCATATAAGTTGATGTAAGCTTAAATATTTGGATATGGAATGACCAATGACTCTAAGTGGAGATTTCGACTGCTTGTCACCCAACTACTAGTTATTTAAAAAGAGTTCAGGAAGAGACATCTGAAGTTCCTGAGACATGCACTGTGGGCTTGGAGAACCTGATACTAACAGGTTAGATAAACAGAAAAAAAGACAGTAGAAAGCAGCGTATAACATATTTGAAAGACATAATCAGGTTTCTGATGGACCGAGGTTTGCATGGTATACAAGGAATATGTGTGCTAAGAGCCACCAGGGATAGGGTGACGTGGAAAGCCTACTGAAAGAACAAGGCCCATAAAAGAAGAATATTTGGTTAGATTTTAATTTATTTTTTAATATCAATAATTGTTTAATGATACTTGTTTTAATTAACCCATAGTTGTGAAAGAGACCGTTTATACATCACTTATTCAAGCAGATTTGCGTGTAATTGAATATAAAGAACTCAATTACTCTCCGATTAACAAATACGAGCAATTATCTATTACATCAACCGCATATCTAAGCTTGAAATACCTGCTATTCTCAAGCGTTCGCCTCTTTATGTACTGACAAGAAACAACGTTACTTAAGTCCCATGTTCGGTAGAGGCTGGATTCCCAATATATTGTTGTCTTAAGCCCCGGATATTGGTCTTCCTCTAATTTTCCTGGTAATGCTCTACACTTTTGTCGTTTGGTAGTCTCGTCTAGTGACAGCTGGTAAAATAACTTCTTTGTATTTGTATAAGATCAAAAAACTACGTATAAGAAACACCCTTTAGTATCTTATCACCTAAGATTTTATTTTAACAAGCGATCTCCGTTTTTTTTATGTAATGAATAAACAAGATATTTAAGATTTAGATGTTATTTCTTTTCAATACCTCTATCAGAAAAATATTTCTTGATGCTTCTGTGTAATACAGAGTCACAAAAATACAATGTCGAATAATTTTCTTGGCAAAGAAGGAATATAGATTTTCTTTGAATTATCGGCCTTTGTTTATTGGAAGAATGACGTTTAATTCTTTTCCATTTGAATGTTTGACCAGTCACGTCGCAGACTTTTTAATGATAGACTTATTTTTTCACAAACTTTTTATTGTAAATTGCAAAAGCGTGATTATGTCTGAAAATTAAAGGATTTCTTCTGACACGTTTGTTACTTTTGTAGAGAAACGACCAACAAAGTAGAAAGTGTTCGCAGATGAATTAATGAAATAAGTATTGAGTGTTGGGCAGGGTCAATTCGGTTATTAGTTTACAGAAAATATAAAAAAGCCAAATTATTAATAGTAAAAAAACAAAAAAAACAGAGACGTGATATGAGCGATAGCAATTTATTCCTGTTCATATTAAATATTTCATTTTAGTTGATAGTTTTAATGAAATGGAACATTCATTTTTTTAATATTGTCTCCCTTTTTAATACATTATTGAAAATGTTACTGTTTCGCTTTTTTTAATGTAAAAACAACTATCATAACGTCCGCTTATTGGCATGAATATATATTTCCACGCACGATATATTTTAAGATGTACTTAAAATTTCTAAGTCTAATACATATTTCAATGTCAGGGCTTCAATGGCAGCACAGAATCACCGTTTATAGTGATATATTAAGTGCAGTTTAGATATAAGTCAATATCGAATACATGGAGATTTCAATGATTATCAAACTCACTGTCCAGTTGTAATAATTTTAGCTAGACAACATTGCTAGCTATTAAATCACGCCCAAGTTATCGATTTTTAAGTGAATTTTACAAGTGATACAAGCCGAAGTATGAAGCACCCAGTGATAGTCAAACTCAATATTCCATTGTAAAGCATCAAGTCTGAATGCTTGCGTACCACTGCAATATATCGAAGTAAATCATCTTAGTTTATTGTGATTTATTAGCATAACATTATGTGGTGCAATTTCAAATGTAGGGAGAATAACGTCTAACTAATACAGTTATCGCAAATGATCGAAAGAAAATATCTAGTTAGTCAGATTTATTTCTGCGCTCCAACTCCATTCACATAAGGACTTTATTTAACTCAATTAATAATAACAACCGGCGTTTCACTGTAGCAAATCTGTTTGACAAATCAAGGTATATAATATCTTATTTTAAAATGTTTATTTCAATAGGAGTATCCACTATCTCTTCCTCTTCTTTGTGGCATCTCCTTTCATGATATAGGCGATCAATTCCTTTTTCATATCCCAAGCCTAGTACCTCTTAACACGTTTTCTCATGTTATTACACCCAAACCCCGCTCTGCCACATATTTCCTTAAACCCACCAACTATATTACGCGTTGCATTCCCCTGTCTGTATTTTCCTCTGTGTGACTTGTAAGTATCAGATTCCAAGTTCTAAGATTTACATTACATGTCCAATGGTGTTCGGCTGTCTTTTGTTGTTAATAACAGAATCATTTTCGTTTCCATTCTCTCCAAAAATGTCATCGTTGCTCAAATATTCTAATCATGGCAACCTCAGCATCTTTCTGTAGAACCATATTTCGTTTGCTTCAAATCTTTTATTTTTCCCTCATTCGCAGACATACTGAAGAACAAGAAGCACATAACAATCCATTACTCTCTCCTTTCTATCCTGTGAAATATTCCTGTCTTTTAATACTCTATTTGGCTTTTGGAATGTATAATTGGCCTTGTTAATGCACCACTGAATCCCCCTATCGGATATTTCGTCTTCTGTTAGAAAACCTCCAGCTTTTAAAATTTCTGCACCTGTTTGATTTTGGTATCACCAACTTCCAGTTGTCATTTTGGCCTTCTCTTTTTAATGATGACCATAAATCCATATTTCTTGTGGTTGAAATTTACTCCTTTTTTGGCTTTATTTAAGTACTTCCTGTAGGAGCTCTAGTAAATTATTTCTTTTATCTGTTATTAGCACTGTATCATCTGCTTATTTTATATTAAGTAGGTTGTGTCCGCCTAGGATGAATCGTTACAAGGCTACTAGAACTTTCAGAATAGCCTCGCTCTATTGGTTGAATAGGTCTACTACAGGAATACACATTGCTCTTTATATATGTGTATTTGCTGAACACGTATTTGCTAAACACATATTTGCTAAACACATATTTGCTGAACAAGTTTCCATTCCAAACATAAATATCGCGTTGCAATTCAAAGTGTGTTTGTTGAACTAAATCAGATGATTTTTATTTAATATGGAAAATCACATGCTATTCAATTATAACAGAATCATTCATTCTCAGATTTTTTAAAATATGCATGTATTTGTTGTAATTCTCGAAAGAAATTTGGTTCAGCTTGAGCCAGATTGGAATATTTGTTTACTACGACCAATTAAGAAATATGTGATGTTTTAAGTGTGTTAATTTTCTGTTTGAGTTTCAGATTCCATGTGAAATTATTGTAAGTTACTGGGAATGATATACAAATGCTGAAGGCTAGAGTACAAAAAGGCAAAAACTTTCGCATAAAAAGAGTAGAATTGAGGACAACGGTCCACATGATCATAGTGTATATAATGTACGTATTTGTTATGTTCATATGAGAATTGTGAACATAATGTATATATCTTGGTAAGAAACATTCATGTGTGTTGTGATCTGAGGAGTTTTAAATGTTGGAAAAAATTCAGTAATTAAAAAAGTTAATTTCCTGATCTTCAGTTAGTCTTATTTAAGAATCAGTTTTACCTTTTTCAATAAACGTTTAGAATGTAAAGATTCTTGTAAACGTTATATAAGCACTTTTAAATTCATACATTAACAAATAAGGAAAACGCATTGTCTTTTGTATATTCCGATTTTCGCTCTTTGTCGCTATTTAACAGTTTAACCTGATTTTTTTCGTGTTAGTCTTATTTTTATTTCCCAGAAAGTAAGGCAGACACTCTACCTTTTCTGTTTTGTTTAAAATTATTTCAGGCTGTCTGTGCCTGTCTTTTTCTCTCGCTTTCTCTCTCTCTCTTTCTCTCTCGATTCATCTCCTTCATTCTCTATCTCACTCGACCTTTCGCTTTATAGATATGTATACTTCTTTTGGTTTCTCTCAATATTTCACTATTTCTCACTATCTTTCAGTTAATCTTGCTCTCTCAGTTTGTCTCTCTCTCCCATTCACTTTCTCGGTTTCTCTATATTTCTTACTTTTTTCTCTGTTTCTCAACAGATGTTTTTTCTTTCTTTCTTTTTTCTATCTCACCATGTATCTATCTGTTTACTCGGCTTCAGTTTTCTCCATTTCATATGGCTCATTACTCTTTGTTTTGTCCGCTCCTCTTTCTCAGTTTTTCTCATGTTTTCTCCCTTCTCTCTTTCGTTATCTTCCACTCTCTCTCTTTCTCAGTTCATCCCCCCTCTCTCTCTCTCTCGGTTTCTCCTTTTTTTCTCTCGCTTTATCTCCCTCACTCTTTCAGTTGCTCTCTCTATCTTTTTCTCGGTTTCCCCTTCTCTCTGTTTTTCTCTCGGTTTCTTCCTCTCTCTTTCTCTTGTTTTCTCCATCTCTGTCTCTTTCTCTCTGTTTCTTTTTACTCTCTATCTGTCACTTGCTTTCGTTTTCCTCTTTCACTCTCTCTCAGTTCTCTGGGTTGTTCTCTCTCATCTAGTTTTTCTCTCTCCCTCATTGATTCTTTCTCTCCCCATTTGATTCTCTCTGTCCTTGATACTCTCTCTCACCCGATTTTTCTTTCGATGTCTCGTTTTTTATCGCTCTTTCCTGTTTTTTCCAGGTCTCTCTCTCTCTCTCTCTCTCTCTCTCTCTCTCTCTCTCTCTCTCTCTCTTTTAGCCGAACTTTTCTGTCACTGTCATGGTTTTTTCTCTTTCTTTTCTGTTTTTCTCCGTTTATTTTTTCTTTCGGGTTCTCTCGATCTCTCTCTTTGCCGGGTGTTTTCTTTCTCCCTATCTTTTTCTTGATTTCTCTCTCTCACGATTTCGTTGTCTACTATCTGTTTCTCTCTTTCTCACTCTACATTTTACATTGTTTTCTCTCTCTCGCTTTCTGTCTTTGTCTTTTTCTTGGAGGTAATTCTAAATTGTTCACAAGTGATATTACTTGAACGCATCGTGAAAAAAGTATTGTTTCCAGAAATTGATGATAAAAAAATAAAAATTGGACCGTGGAAAGCAGCAGATTACATAAGTGTTGAAATCTGTGAATAAATACTGGAACGGTGTTGCTATTCTTTGTAAAGGGAGGCATTTCTTTAATAGAATTGTGGAAAAGCTAAGCTATGAAACTCACTTATTAATCTCAGATTAGAAATAAATACGATATGAGAGCCGCCAATATGAGAAATGGAAAGCAAATGTGAGCAGATTTTGTACATCATCAGCAGCTGTAAAAGGGAAATTTCATTGAGTAGACTGAAATATAACACACAGCAGCAGTACTCATCACCAAGTAGTTTAGGATAAAGGTTCAAAATTCGCCAAACAGAATTGTCTCCCAAAATAGCCTAGGAGAGTAAAGAATTGATTAGAGCTTTCGGTGGTAAGGTAATCTTGAAATCAATTCTGGGCCGGGAAGATTGCACTTGAACACCGTGGAAACTGTGCGAGTGATAGCTGAACAATATCAATAAGAACGAGATATCCAAACAGATGAGAAGAGATCGATATAACTTCTTCTTCTTTTCTTCTATGTGCCATGTCTCTTCAGGACGTAGGTGATCATGGTTCTCCCTGTCACTTGTGGCTCTTAGTATGTTTGTATGTTTGCTCCTGTTACTCCTGGCAACCCCAGTTCCGTCATCCAGCTGATCAGGCCTTGCAAATATGTTATCCGCTGCCTTCCTCTGTCTGTCTTTCCTTCTATCTGACCAGTCACTATCAGGTTCTCCAAGCTCTCTTTCCTCATTGCGTGTCCCAGGTCCTTCAGTTGTCTCTTCCTGATGCTCAGTATTATTTTCCTTTTTGTTGCCATTCATTCCAACACCTCATCGTTGCTTGCATGCTCAGTCCACGATATCCACAGCATCCTTTTGTACAAACACATTTCCGCTGGTTCCAGTTTTGTCCTCATTTTTGATGATACTTTCCAGCATTCACTGCCGTATTGAAGAAATGACATCACATAGCAACCCAGCACTTTGTTTCTAGTGAAATTTTATTGTGTGTTAGTACTTTACCCAGCTTCTAGAACGCGTCCTTTGCAATGTCAATTCGCCTTCGGGTCTTTGTTTCGCATTTTCCATCTCCTGTTAGAACATTTCCTAGGTATTTAAATTGTTGTACTTGCTTTATTCTGGTATCTTCCACCTGTATTTGGCATTTTGGGTTGCACCATTTGCTGATGACCATGCATTCAGTTTGCTTAAAGTTTATTTGTAGTCCTTTTTTTCATTCTCCACCGTGCCTGCAATCAGTACTGTATCATCTGCATATCTTATGTTGTTCAAGTTGTGGCTCCAATAAGAAATCCTGGTGTGTCATATAGGGTCCTTAAAATGTTCTCGCTGTAGAAGTTGAACAGATCCGGTGAAAAGAGACATCCTTGTCTTACGCCTCTTTCTCTCTTTGTAAATCTACTGAAATCGTTCCCTGTCCGTATGAAAGCCGTTTGATGCCAGTAGAGATTCTTGATTATACCACCGCACATTAAATAAAGTTTTATTTCTTTGGAGGATACGAGTATCGACATTCAATAATGGTTGGAAGTCAAAACGGCTAAAACGCTGTGATACGAAAATAGAGGCAAAAACAATGATCGCATGTATATTATATTAGTAATTACTCATGACATACAATCAGAAAGATATTAAGGTTTAATTATCTGCCTTATAATTTCAATATTAATTTTTCAGCATGTTCAACAAAGAGGGAACAGAAAGGAAATATATAATGAAACTTATGTGTAAAATGTAAAATTCAGATTTCCAAACAAGCAGAATAATAGAGGTTATTAGAATCAATACTATTAATATAGTTTTCTCATATTATTGCATTAAGATTTCAGAACTCGCAGGCATTTTAGTGTGATTAAATGAGAAGTGACCATTTAATGAAAATAGCGATGTATATTGCAAATTGCTGTGAATCATTTACATTTAAGTGATACGTATCCTGAAAAAGTTCCAGGGTATATTTAAATACATTTCTTAATTCATCTGCACTTTACTCCAATTAGAAGTAGCCTAACATCTCTGTGATTAGAAACATAATTGAAAGCAATTAATACATGAAAACTATTCATGTGCAAAGTAATAAAAATATTTCTAAGTGATTTTTAATGGATTACATTTTCTTAGTTTAGTTTATTATTGTTTTATTTTCTCCATTTAGATAGAATTTCTTTTTTCATTGTTATTTTCTTTTCAGGATTTACTTACTAATTAAATGGCTGATTTCATTTCGTTTCCTTTATTTCAGTAAATGATGTATGTCACAAATTGACTTACTCTCTCTTTTTATAATAAAAAATGTAATATTTACTGATAGTCATTAATATATTGGGAATTGAATGTTCAATTTGTGTGTAAGAAAATACGAACACAATTATTCTGTTAAAAATGAAACGAGAAAAGATATCTACTTTTCGAGTTAGACTAAAACGATATACGAGAAACATTTGATTTATACTTCATTTCTTGCAATCTGATACGCTCTCAAAGGAAAGTATAAACAGGAAAATGTAGCACGCGTTTACAAAATAGGATGATCATGAGTTTAAAGAAACCGATCATTAATCAAATTAAATGAAAAAGACGAATGTATTCTTTTAAATAGGAAACATCTTAAAGTTCAGTATCATGTATTGTGGTTTTAAAATATCATATAGACGCTTCGCTCCTGAACATATCAAGTGTATTTTAAAATGTCACGAAAATATTTTATCGGTTTGATATAACAGTAAAGCCGATAAAGTGTCATGTATCACATATCCGAATACGTTTCTTCGCGGCTGTGCCAAATATGTTCAAGCAACATAACTTAACAGCGACGTTTATATATATATATATATATATATATATATATATTCAGTTACCACTTACAGCCTATATTTCAATAGCTTGGTCATTTTGACGTTTTGTAAGAGATAGCCATCTTGTCTCGCAGGGTCATTTTCTAATCATTTTAACTTAAGCAAGGGAGAGATTTATAGACAGCGAAAGAGAATAAGAAACCTAGAGTGGGTATGTTTGCTAAAAGGACACTAATAAACTTATATTTTAAGTTTTTATTTATCTGGGAAACAATAAATCTGTATGTCATTTTGCACGCGAGAAAATACATCATAAAAGTAAATTTGACGATTACACCTAGCTAGTTCAACAGTAAAACTCTGAGACCTGTTTGCTGTTCTGGTAGCAGCCTTAGATTTGTATAGTTTGCTAACCAAGAAAAATGTGATCGAAATAGTTGCTTTGAAAGTATTTGATGAAAGGAGATGGTACGCCATGTCACGCTGGTCAAAAATTGACCGAAATTGAGATCTCTGCTCAGTAACAATTATATTAGACACTTTAGATTTTGTAAAGGTTTTCAAAATGTAAACTACGGTAATAACACACCTGATATTGCAAAATTATTTAATGTATGTAAGAGTTATGTATTTAGACGTGCATTATGTATTCTGACATTTAAAACTTTGACACAAAACAGTAAACCAACTTTCCTTGCTGAAGATGTAGCACTTGATTTGATATACTTGTGCCTCAATTGTCAGGGGAAACTTGCACTGAACAAGTTGCAGAGTGTTGATAATATTCTTTGTCGTAATTAAGCTTGAAATGTTTTGTTGTTTAGGCGCCAAAGCTTACAAATCATTTCTTGCCCCAGCCAACCATTGACTATGGATTTCTTTCCAGGGACATGATTGTTTTGTTACGTCTGTCAGATTATTTACTAAGACAGGAGTAAATGCTCTCTTACTCAACTGCATAAAGACCCACTATGGAACTGATGAAATCAGGAAGATCTTGTAAGATCAGAAGCAATGGATTTCCAAAAATAGAGCCTTTCGGTTTTTCTGAGTTTACAAGAACTCAGTTGCTAACAATCCCTATCAACACAATCTTCATGAGACTTTTATTTTAAAAAGGACTAGTTTAAGTTGAATATTCGTTCCGTAACACCGTATATTTTATCTCATGTAGGAAGCCCACCATGTCAAACATGGTCGGATTCTTTCGACATATGTAGTGCCATAGTCTTTACGATTCGTATCTATGGTTTGATAGAGAAATTGAGTGGTGGCTGTTAATACGTGGTTAGTAGAAATGGCTAAACTAATGTGTTTTTTTTTCTGAAATGTGGTCGTGCGAATTAAGTTACTTAATCAGTTCGGCCTGGATTATTGCCTCGAGTAATTTTGTCAAAAATACGTAAGAGTATAATGGGGCAATAATTATAACTGTCACACGGTTTTCTAGATTTTATAGACAGGAAATACACATGTTACTTTTAGCCAGATTTAAAGAAAAAACAGCAAGGCTTTTGTTGTAAATTTTCAGTTAAGAAGAATAATTTCAGGAAAATTGTCAGTAACATTTTTCATTAGGAAAAGAGCATAGTTTCTTTTACGACCGCTTGCTTTCCGGTGATCAAATTTAAAAATGATCGCAATCCTTGAATGAGACAGATCATCGTCATTGCGTACTCAACACATTCGACTTTGTACAATATCTATTCTACGCTTAACAAATTACTATATTTGAATATCTGCATTTTCCGAAAATTCTGAACATAAAAATATAAAATTAAAACGGCTGTCAGCGATACCAACTATATAGAATATTTGCTCTGGTAAATATCGAAACTTGTAGTCACGTCTAAATTGAAAGCAAGACTGCTGAAATGCAAAGGCTTTATACAGTGTAATCAATTTTTGAAATATTTTCAACAATTCTACGGAAAGAGTTCCAGAAATTCAGTTATGCTTATTTTATTTTTTAAAATAATAATTACTTTATATACGTATAAAGAAAATATTTTGGATTATACAGAAAAAAGTTCATTTACCCAGCATCACACACTCCAGCAGGTGGATAGATGCAACAAATAGTCCGTTTTTAATCTAGAGACCGATCGAGTACGCTCAGATTAGGGAGAATATGTACCCAGACCATGCAACCGTCGTTTGCGACCAGGGATTCACTCATCTTAAAATATTTTTCTCGGTTTTCTATGTGTATTCGGACAGACAAACAATCAAGACGCTCTCGGCCCAAAAACAGAGAAGCATCTGAGAGATGACAATTCCTATTTGTGCCAGGAAAATATGAAATAAATTTCTGTAATTACTTATTTTGTCATATATCCCGATATTTGTTTTTATCTTATTTTTAAATGAATCGTTATTGCATATGTCTTGGAATATATAATTGAAAATTGCTCCCAAATAATTTATTTGTGATTGAATAATATAATCTTATATGCTGTTAAAAACTTTTAAGCAACAGTCGTATTAAAATTATATCTTTTACATTCCTAATTTATAATAAGTATTTTAATCTCTAAATTTACAAGTTTCATATATAGCTGGATTAAAATATCTGAATTTTAATAATAATTACATGCTTTATTAAGAATCGAACATTGAACAGGTACTTGATATTATTGGTAACGACAGATATTACAATTAGTTTTTTTTGGAATTATTTATTTAGAAAGAAGAATAACTGTCAGAGCTTAAAAAATAGCAATGTGTTTTTGAATTGTTCTTAAAAATGTAGAAATTCAAAAACTGTTAATTTTATGTCGGGATATGTTTTGCCTAAATATAAAAAAAGTAAATTTGTTTTTCATTTGGTAATTCTTCAATTGTACATCCCTGCATGTATAGCATAAATAATGATCTATTTACAAGGTATTCTATCTTTCTCTTGAAAAGTTTTGGTTATTTGAAGTACAAACGTGCAATAATTAATGTTTTATTTACATTTCAAGATCAAATACTGTTCTGCAAAACACTCAAGCCTCCAATTTTGATATATCCAAAATAAGTTCCATATGAATGAATTAAAATAACGGATATAGATCAGTGGTAAATATAGCTATTCATTTGATTTTTTTTTAATTTGAAAATTCAAAAAATACATTTTTATTCATAAAACTAACGCATACTTTATATATGTTTAAACCAATCAAATATCTCGATCCCTAAAGTTGAGTGATGTTAAATATTTCTGAATGCATTTACTGAACTGAATTTTTAAATACAACAATTTCTTGGAATTTTGATCCTGGGTGAGTTAAAATTCAGGAGCTTTATTTGAATTTATATATGCCTAATAGACACATTTGCTTCAAGTGGAAAAGTTCAAAATACTGGAAAATTAATTCCTCTTTGCATGCATGTTTCTGTTTAGTTTTTTTAATATCGAACGATTCATGTAATGGCATAGTTATAAGTGCAGAATTATTTCCATAATTTAAAATAGTAGACATTCATATCAAAAGAATTGGTTGGAGAAGTTTAGTCATGTATAACAATGCGGAAATCTTCTGGAAATCCTGATGAAATGTTTTAAATATCATCATGCTTGTGCAGCAAATTCATAATATGCAAGTACTGTTTATGAAATACATACAAATAAACGCTGAATGTTTTAATATGTAAAGAATTGGAGTGTTTTCATATTGCATTATATAAAGTTTTAATTAAATTTCTTGTCAGTTTCATTCCTAGAAATGACCGCCTACCCTGCAAATTAAACGAAAGTGAAAGAGCAAAGGAAAAAGTTTAAATTACACTTTTCTCAAGTAACACACTTTAATCATCTGGAAACAAACTATCAATTTCTTCAGTCGTCTCATTACTTTATACAGACATCCAAATCAAGGTTGCTAAATTTAGTAATTAACAATAGCTTTATTTGACATGATGATTGTCAGTCTCGTTGCACCTATCATTCATACTCGTTTCGAAAGGCATGTTAGTTTATTATTTTATACGCAGTATTTTGCTTATATTCATAAAGGCAGACAATGAGCTAAATAACACTTTCAAGAAATGTTCTTTATTTTTCAGCGTCACACGTTTTGCCTACCAAGGCTAAAGGATAAATATTTTTTGCTAACTTAAGAGATGGATTTATACATTTCTGTAAGATATTTTCGCATAAGTGGATTTAACGTACCCGACTGAAATTTGAAATCGTCTCTGTGAGTTCTTTTTCTGAGCTGTTTGCAATCGAAGTGCAACATACATATTTCATATAATGTAAACATAACAGTAATATAATTTCGGTAGATTTGAAGATTGTTGTATCAAGCATTGAATTCCAGAAATTCTTTCATCGGGATCCTACCACAATATACACTATTAAGTCTAAGCTGAAGATACTGATATGAAATAAATCAATTCAAGTAAACTCAAACAGTTTTGGTATAATCCCAAGTGAAACTAATTTGTTTTCACACAAATATCTTAACTATTTTATTTGCAACCATCTGGGTGGATGCAGTTGCTGCAATATTTCAAGCTTCCTGTTTGGTCCATCTTGCTTACCAAATAAATTCCTTAAATCATAAATTTCGACATGTATTTCTCTTTCATTTACAAAATCGCGGTTTCCTTAAAAAGGAATAAATATGAAAATAACATAAATCAAAAAATGCAGCCGTATTTAAAAACAGGAATGCACTAAATACATCTATATTCTTAGAAAGTAAAACAAAACTCATATGCCAGCGAAGTACGCAAAACTATTAGCCGTTTCGTTGAGTGGTCTGTTTGACAATCAATTTTCAGTTTCAAATTTTGAATAATTCAAGTATTTTCACCTCGTGAAGGATTCGAGACATTTTTACTTTTGCATTTATATGGAAAGTTTTTTGTATATTTCGTTTTTAATTTGTTTCCAACATCATTTCTAACAAATTCATCGCATTCTATTCTGAAGATTTTCTTGTCGAGAAACGACATTTCTTTCAAGACTCATCTTCATCTCTAAGAATAATGTTCAGGATTCACTGCCCCATTTTTTCTTTATTAAATATTTATTCTGTAATTGTTATTGTTCATATAGAGAGAGACTAAGATTACGCCTTCATTAATTTTGCTCATGAGGTTCCAACGCATATCATTTCAACAATCGGAGAGACACTACATGAAACTAGGCAACTAATAATTTATTATCGATTATTATTTTGTACGTTCACTGTTTTTAATCTCATTGTTACTTCAGCGCGTTTTTTTTTCTTTGCTTCTCTCCCATGAGGTTGCTTCAGACATAACATATTTTCGTTCTTCTTTTCCGTCGAAGACGGACGCGGTGGTGGTTTTTGTAGTAGTCGACGTCAAGTGAAATACTGGCAATGAGTAATGAAATTTTCACCGCCATGAATGTAATTAGCTGGTGTCAAGAAGCAATTTCCATTTTCTACTAAGCTAATCATTGCATTGGTCATATTTCTATCCTTCTTTATTTCTCTCTACGCATACTTAACCTTAAAATTCTTTAATTTCTTTACGCTTTTTTCGACAAAATTTGTGTTCTGGCTCCGTTTTTGGTTTTCTATTTCGGTTTATGTTTGAATTTCAATATCTCTGTTTGCTAGTTACTCTTGAAGATTTCTTACTGAGAATTATTCTGGAGTCTTTTTTTTTTCGTCCTTAACAGAATGTCACTTCTAGGCCCTGATCTGTGAAATTTCATTGGCTACTTATCTTATTTTGTAAATTTGTCAGTCATTTTTTCTAATAATTTAAATTTGGTAATATGAAAATTTATTTTTTTTTGTTTTAAATTTAAAGTAATACATTTAAAATTTTGTACTTTCAACGAACTATCATGAAATTAATGCTAAAATAAATATAAATAACTTTATTTCTGATGGAATTCCTTTGCGGCTCCATGGAATCCAACCAACGTTAATCTGCAAAGATGTAAATGCAATGTCAGTTGCTAAACACTTCCATCCTAATTACATTTTGTCTTGACTCCCGTTATTAATGTTTCTGTTACTAAGTATTCTGCACGCAGTAAAACCTTGCGTCGTAGTAACATTAATGTATTACATGAAGTATTATCGATGTTTAAATAATTCATTTGTCCTAGTAAATGGCTGGAAATAAATCAGTGAACCATCTAAAAATGTTGTTCAGAAGACACTGCAATAATTCTGTTAAAGGTATCTTTCAACTTATTAAATTTTGATCAGGCCTATAATATTTACACAGATAAACAAAACATTATAGCTCTATCATTTATTTCATGCTATTTCTGAATGTGACTGAAAACATTTCGTTTAGACTAATATTGAATTAACCGATGATAAAACATAAACTGAGACAATTATGCAGTATTACTGTAACATTTCACTCACAAATGATTACACCAATCATTATGCACAGGTATGTAAAAGGCGACTGCTTACGGAGCAATTAAAAATAGGATTTTCGAATACCAGTTATTTTTTCGTCATAGATGCGAGATTACGGCATATATTACACAAAAATATACAAATTTAATATTGCACACATCTATAGAAAAGTAGCTATTGCTTTTCACCCCTGGTCATAATCAGACATTAATTATGAGCAGCAACCTGTATAATATGAGCATTATGAAAGTAAAATGCCAATTACTAATTGTGAGAAGACCGATTATATAAATAATTGATTGGACGATATATATATATATGATTAATATGCAAATATATATAAATATATATATATATATATATTATAATATGCAAATATATATATATATATATATATATTATAATATGCAAATATATATATATATATTATAATATTCAAATATATATATATATATATTATAATATGCAAATATATATACATATAATATGCAAATATATATATATATATATATATATATATATATATATGATTAATAGATTATTGAGGTAAAATAATATCTCACTAAAAGGGACAACTTTCAGGAGCCACACATACAAGTTCAATAATCTTTATTGTTATAAACTTGAGTCTTTGATTTTTTATATTGAAAATTTGAAGGGTGAAGCAATGATAGTGTGTTATGCATATCGTTTTTACAAAGTAAAATTTCTTAAAGTTTATGTAATGGGATATTTTGTAAAATGGTCTTAATTTCTGAACTGCTTTTGCTTCGTCATTCATTAAGCAAATGAATAACTCTCTTTCTTTTTCTCTCTCTCACACACTCAAAGTGGGAAAATAAAATTAGAAAAATAACTTGAAATGCAAGTGGTGATTTTAAGAATAATTATTTACTGTAAATTTAGTAACTTTTAAAAAATAAATTGCGATGGAGACGTGTTTTGATATAACATTATGTTAGAGATATCTTTTACTTCTATACCATCAAAATTTGGCGCAAATTGCTATCCTTTTGCAATGCAAGCTGATCAGTTTATTGTCATGTGATCAGGTATAATAATGCTCAAAACATTGGTGATGTGTTATCATCTAAAATTCGAAGTCTCATATTTCAGTAAACTTGACTAATGCAAAGTGGTATTTATATTAACATAACAAATGTTTCTTTATGTGTGTGTGTGTGTGTTGTAAGGAGGCGTGCAAATTTACGCAATTGGAATATTTGTTCTCGTGTGAAATCAAGTAAGTGCTTTTTTTAATTTAATGGTCCAATGAAGAACAATAGTGCATATCTTTGGAACTACTTTCCTTGTTTTTCTCGGCAAACTTTACAAGAACACTGATGTCATTTTCTTTCCCAGGAGAGAATAAATTCTTTGTAACTTCGTCGATACATGTCACTGACTCGCCAAGGTGTATTCATAATTGCCTTGGCTGCTACTCAAATATGGCGTCCTCAGAAGGTGTCGATTTTTAATTTTATCCCGGCGTGTTCCGCTGTCTTTTTGCATTCTTTCTTTAAAGTATAACATTGTGCGTGCACATAACTGAATGTCAAAGAATGTAACAGAAACCAGCTATTCCAAGTGCTGGCCGCGTGTCAAACAATATTTCATAGTGTAAACTAGCAGATATTTAACTGCGTATAGCTTCCTTAGCAAATCACATAGCCATGCTAGTTTCTCTCATATGCGGCATCAACAAAATTGTGTAACTTTAAAAATCAACACTACGATATTAGAATAAGAATTCTGCAATGAGAATAAATTTATGTGGTGTCAAATTAAAAAAGGGATTTTCATCGAAATGAGATATATATAAATTATAGATCAGTGAGTTTAAATATATAAAGAATATAGCTTAGAGTTGTTTCGAGCCACACTTACGGCTGAAAGTTAATTATTGTATTGACTGTTTCCTCAGTCAGTGTATCAAATTCTAATTAAATAATGTAAGGTAGGGACAGTGTTTTATATTTTTAAACCCAAAGCATTTTTGAAGTTGATAAAAAACTAACACGCTTATTCTGATTGTTTATACACCATTTTTCAGGAAAAATAAAGTTAACGTGACAGCAAGATGAAATAAATAACTCCTAGCGATTGCACTGTAATTAAGCTAAATATTTACAGAAATTCTACTCAACATTAAAGTAAAAAAAACACGAAAGGGATTATATTGTAAATTCCTATAGTCTTCGAAATATGGACAGCTTTTCTTGAATATATATATATATATATATATATATATATATATATATATGTGTGTGTGTGTGTGTGTGTGTGGAGTATGTGTGTGTGTGTGTGTGTGTGTGTGTGTGTGTGTGTGTGTGTGTGTTCAATAAGGAAATAATATAAGACATTTGTTAAGGACTATTCATTTATTCTTTTACATAATTTCATGTGCATCCATTATGATGGTAACGTTTCTGGATATTTTCCGATTAGATGATTCCATGGGTGAATATATCCATTAAATAAGGGGATTCAAATCTGAGAATCGTATTTTAAAATATACCATTCTTTTGTTCATTAAATTAATTTTCTATATTTAAAATTCTTAAAATATTTAGAATGTTCTCTCTCTCTCCCTCATATATATATATATATATATATATATATATATATATATATATATATATATATATATATATATATAAAGAAATCTCAGGCCCAATGATTGAAGGCAACATAACGATGTCTTCGCGAAACTTCGAAAAAGGAATGAACATGCACATTTAACGTGACAAATTCATTGCACTAAAACTATCAACAGTCAATCTCCAGCAAGGTATCGAGAATATTTTCAAGCAGATCTTTTAATAACAAATAGATATACAGTACTGAAAACGCTACTCGCTTCGACCAAGAAACTATCATAATTCAATAATAATAATCTTAATATATATATATATATAAACACACACACACACACACACACACACACACACACACATATATATATATATATTAATTAATTTGTATTACAATTTATTTTTACCTCATTCACAAAATCAATCTTAACTGGATATCGTTATGAAAATAAATGTCACCTGATATTTATAAATATAATTTCATAGAAACATATACATAAAAATAAACTTTTTGGAACGTATACATTTTTGAATGGAAAATATTAAAACCTATAACTGTTTCAAGGGAAAAATTGCCATAATATATATTTAAAAAAATTTTTTACCAGCAATCTAGTTTTGAATACAAAGCTAGAAGACATCTTCACTTTCCTAAAAGGAATTTAAGAAAATCGTTATGGCCTTAAGTAAAACACAGATTTTGATACGTTATTAAATAAACCTCAAGCACAATCTGAAATCATTTGATTTTTCGAACTTTAGAATAATATTTTAGTTCTTAAGTAACTTTTTCAAATTACTTTTTTCATTTTCCATGTAAATTTGAATAACATGACAGTCGTTATAAAGAATTATCCATTAGAAATACGTTCTTAGCAGCTACAATTTTCTTAGCCTGCTAAAACCAATATTAACTCTTTCAAAGTAGTTTTAATTTACCGGAATCAAAAAAAGATATACCAGTATATCTTTTATCAAGCACACATCAGTATTCAATTCCTAATGAGAATAGATATCATGTTTATTTTGGCTTAATTCTTGATCATGCAACAAATTTCTAAAACTTGATTCGTTGCATTATGAACTATGTAATAATTTTTCAACTAAATATCTAACTAAATGCTAAATTTATATTGATTATTAGTTATATATTCATTTATATGTGCACTTGTTGATGTAAATATTGTCAAATCACAAGTAATATATGGGTGTCTTGTACGGATGAAAAAGAGCTGCATTTTGATCATATTAAATTGTCATAACACAACATAGTCGGAATTTCTAACAACTAAATACAAAGTGAACTGATATACCTTTATTGATTGTTGAAGAAAACTAGTTAGAAAGATTTCCTGAACATGTATATAAAAGATATGAACAAAATAATAGTGAAGATTTGAAAGTTTAAACATTATTTTAATATTTGGTCAAACTCTCTTTGGTAGTAAATGCAGGGTGAAATTTGTGTTGGCGTCGACTCGTCGTACAAAATTTAAATTGTACATGCAGATATTTTTATACATTCTTCAAGAAGTACACTCTCCACGTACTTAATGATGATGGTTGAGTACATCAACACCTCAGAATTTTTTTTATAAAATAAAGTATAAATCTCAAATGATGATTAGGTCTGGTGACTGAGTTCGTCAGATAAGATATTAAAATTCCACTTGTCATTCGCCTAAAAAAAACAGCATTACGAATGGGTGCTATATCATTCTGTAAGATAACATTTATTTTAGGAAATATTTCCTAAAAAAAAGGATGAAGGTGATTAATTAAAATTCTTAAATTTTACTAATTGTCAATTTGAAAAAAAAATAACTTACTTAAGTAATATTAAAAAAGAAATAATGAAACACTGTTAATATTAATACAAATAAATTTCTGACAGTGTCAAAAAATTTTCAAATGATGCTGATATGATACTAGGTTTTTGCATTATATGACATTAGCTACTCTAGCGTCTAGGCATCGTTCATTCAGTATTGTTAGTTAATGTCGTATGTTTACACGGTATAACACACGCTAGAACACGAACATCATCTACCGAACGCCAAAGGTAGAATCGTGGTCTGATTCGGTAGGTTTTCAAACCTGGCTAAAAGCAATCTGATGGCTAAAATCAATGGGATGGCAAAAACCAATCGGATATCTAACTGTATGGATGAGCTGTGATACCGCAAACCAGTTCTCTCTGCGTATACATACATATATATATATATATATATATATATATATATATATATATATATATGTATATGAAATTTGTAATCAAAAATAATTTTTTCATTTGTGTCACATTTCTCCCACCAACGCAAGATGAAATATTCCTATAAAATTTGTACAATATTCATTTGTTGTACAGCAATTCACAAAAAAAATGTTTCCTGCTTTCTTCTACACTCAAATGCATCCATCGATTTAATGAGTGGTGATATGTTTCAAATTATTTCACAAGGTCCTGAATATTTCGCAGACCCCCATGTCAAACTGGATAGGTGTTTCAACAGTATTAAAGTGTGCTGTATATTGTTTTTGGTAGGCCTAAAGAGAAAAATGTAAAAGATTCAGTTCGTAAAAAACATACAGACAGTAGTATCGGTACAGCCATATTTATCTATATTTCACGGTAGATTTTAGCCAGCGCGCCATGAACAAAATGATTTAATGCGCTGGAGTCCCATCATGTAAAAATAAGTATCATTTTGTTATTACAAAAAAAAGAAAAAAAAATAACAGCGGCTATTGTAAACTTAAATTTGGTTGCTGTTAAACGACGAATTAAGAGCCATATAATTATATGGAGGTTTGTTCTTGATTTGTCCAGAGTGTTTTTGATACTTCCTGTATATATGCCTTTAAAAAGATTCTGCTTCCCGATAAACCTAAATTGTTTACATTTGAAAATTGCTTTCACTCCAGAAAACCGAATACATTAATACAATTTATTTTCTGAGTGTATAAGTGTTTAGTTATTTTTGTATCATACTGAATGTGATACTTTGATGAGAGATCGAAACCTTGAAAAATTTTAACTGATTTATATATACAATTTATATTCATTGGTTAATATCTTAAGAAAATTGAAAAAAATAACTTTTCTAAATAAATATAACCCACATTTTAATTGATTAATATGCCTTCATTTCTTGTTTATTTTATAGCACTTTCATTTACAAAATATATATTTTCTAAACAAAATTTACATCTCTATTTAATAATTTCATCATGAATTATCAAATCTATTCTAACATTGTGCAAACTATTTGGACTTTCATTTTGATTGACATTAAAAATAATGCTATCTTCCGATTGGTTGATTTATCACCATATAAGTGACCAATTTAAAATAGTGGAATGGTTTTATTTACTTATTAATCACTGTGTCACTTCTACTCATGGTATTATCTATGAAGCGTTGTAAATTCAATTCCTATATAACAAAAATTTTCTTGCTTCATCTTAATTCATCCCTATGATAAATGATTCCTCTAACGGTCAAATCTCTGAATGAGAAAATATGACAAAATGTATGATTTAAGCTTAGTGAATGAATACAGATATAAGTGTCAGTTTTACTTATAAAATGACTAATAAATCTGTGTCAATATAATGAAAGAAACGAATAACACATTCAGATTGCATAAGACTACAATTCGAATTATAAAAGTTGTTTTTGATTTCACTATTATAATTAACGATTATTTATATAGATCTCGAAGAACAATCGTGAAAAAAATCATTTCACCTAAAACAAGTCGATAAAGCCATTAAGACGCAAGAATTTACTGAGGAGAAACTACAATAAAAAGAAAAGCATTTGAAGTGGTAGTAGACGACGATTGATGTATCATTGAATATTGTTTATATGGACCGGAAATATATTTACTGGATTAGAACTCCACGAACAACATGTGCAGGAGGTTAAAAGTTTAGACTATAAATTAACGTTAATCTGGCAATTTCTATAATGAATGCACGAGACTTAACTGCCAAGCTTATACAAAGCTTAAATCAAAGAACTCAAAGTTGCAAAGAACAAAAATCACCAGAACAATTGCCATGAACCTATGTAGAAATATAACACAGTGAAAATATATTATGTTGATAAGAAATTGTTAACAATTCTGATCTGATGTCACAAAAATTTCAAATTCTTATTTTGATTTTTTTACAATTATCTAGATATATAGAAACATACCATGAAGTTGTCGCAAAATTATTTAATACGCGAATGAATGGTGAAACATAATTCTGAGAGAAGAAATCTTGGGCGACACAGTGAATCATGCTCTTAAACATGTTTGCTTAATTTTAGAAGTAAATGCAATTTACATAATGTAAAATGTAATTTTAGATGTAAATTGAAAGAAATAAAGAAAAAAGCAAATTTGATCAACAAAACACATGGAATGTATAAATAATACGACATTTCGAGAGTTATTATCTAATTATATTAAAAAGAGATTCTCCTCACCAAAAATTAAGTCTCCTTGCCATTATCATGTTTGACGTGTTCTCCATTTAGGGGAGAACAAATGCAGGAGACTATTTTGTATCATATTTTGGATGAAATTATTGTTGGAATTTCTACAGAAAAAAATACACTGATTCGATATTTCTATATTTTGCATATTTTATAATTGTAAACATAATGAAACACACAAAGATATGTGTGTGCATGTAGTTGATTTATCACTAAATATATTTAAACCAGAACAAATTACCGATATATTGAAATCAGATAATAAAATAACTTGACGTAAAACTTGAGGAATTTTATGTTAAAGCTCACTTAAATATTTTCTTTATGTTATCGAACTTTTTTTATTCCTTGCAATGTATAGAATCGAATGTTCGTAACAGATTTTTTAAACGTCAGAATTTAATATCCTCAACGTAATGTTTGAATTTTTTACATTTTCTTTTTTCTAATTCATTCTTGTGCTTCGTATCAGTATATTAATCCCATTCAGCAAATTTTTACGCCGATATTCAGATTATTTACTTTCCATATGCTACAACTCAGCATTTTTTTGCTTAATTAAGGAAAGATTTTTTTGCATATAAAGAATTGCAGCAGTCTGTTAACAGAGAATTGGAAAGAAGGTTTCAAATGTGTCTTGACGTAGAAAGTAAAAATGACATATATCATTTTGTACGAAATAGTGTTAATATTAATTCATTTTACCACTGGATTATTATCTTTCACTTGTTTTGTTCTTGTTTTTATGGCACATATTTAGCTCAGCAAGATGAAAAGAACACAGACGCATTTAGCGAAGAAATGAAATATTTGATAAACTTCTTCAAGTTTTCGATATGCAAGACAAAATTATTATTTATAAAACTAATCTATCACACCGATTAGTAATGTGCACTGAGCATTCTTCTGTCTGTCTGAGTGCATCTTAATCTCGAGGTAGTAACACAGTTATTTATTGAATATTGATATTATCTTTTCACTGCAAAATGTTCGATTAGTGGTAGTGTTTATCAGTATTAAACGACAATGAGATTGTGATGAGAAATACTCTTTACAAAGTCGCAAGTCTATTAACATAAAATAAGCATCGATCATCAACTAATTCCTGACTTTTTTGACAAGTGGAGGAAGTAATATCTATATTAACCGTCTATGAAATTCTAGAGTCAAAATGATGACATATTTTATATTCTAATTATATATATATATATATATACATATATATATATATATATATATACATATATATATATATATACATATATATATATAGATATATATATATATATATATAGTGATAAATATTTATGAGTCACATTTAATTTTGATTTAAATAAGATTAATAATTAGTTATATTGAGAAAGTGCTCAATACATGTTAGAATAAATATGAGCTTTAGGTGTTTATTATTTACAGTATTTAGTTATTTAACATAGAAAAATAGGCCTATTACGCTACCATGGTTTCGTCTTTCCCCCAAAATTCGAAACCATACCAGCGTAATCAGTTGATTTTCTCAAATTATATTTATATATTATCTACAGTATTGTCATATCTTATGCCATTATACTCAGCTTTATTTTACTTATTCAATATGATTGCTTACGCACACACAAAGCAAAACATATATATATATATATATATATATATATATATATATATATATATAGTAGCAGAAGACAACAAACAAACAGCTACTGAATTTTTGAAAATATAAGAAAAGGTTCAATGAGGTCAGTTAAATTAAGAAAATATGCTCACTAATTGAGTTATCCAAATTAAACTACCCGGGTTTGAAATTTTAGGTAACGTCAGGCACAATGATACCTAGCGTCTGAACCCCGACTAACTTAGCCTTGAATTGTTATTATATATATATATATATATATATATATATATATATATATTCATCCAGAGACAGATATGTTTCACTGTAGCACAGTTCATTAGTAGGTTTAGACAGCTGATGTTTTTTTTGTTTTTTTTTTCCCAGGTTTGAACCCCGACCGAATTTGCATTAGTCAACGATTCTATCTCAGAGCTATGGGCGCTCGGAACAAGGAGAAAAATCTTTTAGCGTGTATGATATCATTATACACGCCAAATAGCTGAGTGTTCTAATCCATTGCTGAATGAAAGATGCGTATATGCTAGAGTAGCTATTGTTTTTCAAAGTCAACCTTTCTTCCAGAGTGCTCAATCAGGGTGTGAGAGCGTATATAGTCATCCGCAGACAGATCTGTTTCGCTGTATCACAGCTCATCAGTACGGTTATACAGCCCATTGCTTTTTAATGCTCTCACACACTGACTGAGCACTCACGAAGAATGGTAGTCTCTGAAAAACAGTAGCTACTCTGGCATCTGCGCATCGTTCCTTCAGCAATGAATTAGAATACTATCAGATATTGGGCGTGTATAATGAAAATATACACGCTAAGAAATCTGCCTCCTTCTATTAAAACTCCCGTAGCTCAGAGGTAGAATTGCCTACTGACGTCAATTCCATCGGGTTTCAATCCTGGGTAAAATGCAATCGGCTGTCTAACTGTTCTGATGAGCAGTGATACTGCGAAACAGAACTCTCTACTGATGACTATATATATTTGTGTGTGTACAACCTAATAAGAAAAATAAAATAATTTCAACATTCAAAACATTAATTTAGAACAGTTCCCAGGATAAAAACTAGAGGAATGAATAATTATTAGTAACTTTAATTTAAACATATACGAATTGTACATTTTGTTTCGACATAGAAAGAACAATGTCTCTTCATCAATAATGATGGTAATAATCGTTTTATTGAAAAATAATGTTTAGAAATGTTCAAAAATTGTTTTTTGAAAATATTTTTGTACGAAGTAAGAAGATTCTAAAAGAGTGGGGAAAACATGAAAAAAGGAGACGAAAAATAATGAAAGGAACAAAGAAAGAGGAAAGGGAAAGTCACTGAGGAAACAAAAGAACAAAACAGAAAACACGAGAGAAAACAATGAGATGAAATATCCGTTACGTGTTTTCTGTCAATAAATAAAATCCTAGGGATACTAATTTTAATATTGGTAATACAATGAGCATATTAAAAATCTTTTTTTACAAACACATCTCGTCTTTTACTAATAAGGATAAACAAAATATGACATTACTTTCAAATATAACTTTAATTTAAAAATCGAATTTAAACATTTAAAGTTAAAATGAAAATCTAAAGTCAAAAAAATTCTAGATAGGCGAATGAATCATGTTTCCTTTTAAATATCAATGCCCATATATTTTATCATCCCCAATCGTAGATGTGTAGAGGAACAGACCAGAATCCGAACTGTAATCTCTCATTCTAAACTAGTATCATTTACACCATCAACATATCCACAACATATAATTAGAAAAACATGTAACAGTTAAATCACATTAATCCATGTACGTGCTGGTCGATATTTTGCGTTTCAAGACATTTTTAATGCCTACATTCAATGCAATCTAAATAACGCTAAGTAGCATTTTCCATTGAAAAATATTTAAGGAATCACGTATTCAAGCATCGAATGCTACATTTTTCATTTTGCTTTCAAAACCAAAACTTGCCTATCATTTTTAACATTTTAAAACAAATTTCAAATCGAGAAATACTTCACAAAAAAAAAATGACAATAAAAACACATATTGGAAGTGAAATTCTAAATTGATATAAAAGTATAATAGACAGAAAAAAAAACGGAGATTTGAAATTCAATGTTCTCGATTCAAATATATTTCCCTATGGGTTTACATTGACTTCAACAATTTTTTCATATAATTTTTCATGTTTTCTGCTTTAACTTTCTTCTGGATATGAGATTTGAAAAATTAATCATATTTTTACTCATAAGATTTTCATATGCTTAGTACTATTTGAATATCAGTAAAATATGGTAACAAGAAAAAATGTATCATGCCTTTTTTATTTATTCAGTTTGCGTGTAGACATATATTTGTTTCTGGCATTTATAGTATCCAAGTACAATAAATATGATTGCATGTCCATATATACATGTGTGTGTGTCTGCGCGTGTTTTTGAGTGAGCTTTTGCATATATTGGCCTGTAGATGCAGTTATAGCGAAGTATGATTGTACTCAATTCCTTTGAGTACAAATATATGTAAATTTCCACATAACCACACAAACATTCAATTGTTATTTTTATGTCTATATGTGATATAAAGCAGATTTGTAATATAAAAATATATAGTTTATTGTATAAACATATACATCGATGAAGATTTTGTACGTGTGTATTATTCCGATTAGAGAAATTATACAATTTTATAATAATATTTTTTTTAAAATCTGATTGCTCACGAATAATGAAAAAATTATTTTCTTATATTTTCATTAAGATTATTTCCTCTGGCTGTACAATATTTGACTGCGGTATATATATATATATATATATATATATATATATATATATATATATATATATATATATATATATCCACTACAAATAGTACATTGTTTTCGACATTGAAACTTTAAAAACCGCCTGACGGGACATTGAAATAAAACAAAATATGTACATTTTCTAATATATATATATATATATATATATATATATATATATATATATAATTCAAAAAATTCCTTCGACGCATTGGGGTTGGAATAGATTTTTCTCATGCGGTGTCAACTACACAAGAAAAGCTTTACGATTTATCCTCAACAAATTAATCCCAGAATATGTTAAAATTGAAGAAATGTCTACTTTTTAAATGAAAACTACTAAGTATGATTTGTAACGCTTGAATTTAATGAATTGACTTCTTAGAGATTTGTCTCTTATGAATGCATGCAACTCATAAACAGGTAAATTGAAAGATTTCTTTTAAAAGAAGATTTAAAATAATCGAGAATTAAGCAAATATAATGATACTCTATTTTAACAAAAATAAATCGCTTTAATGTGATTACATCAATATTCTTTACAATAATGTATATCGGCTGTTAAATTTAATATAATTAGAATCAGTGTTAATAATAAAATATTCAAATCTTGCTTAAGTAGAATAATCCGGCATCATTTGTCTTCATTTTTATTTCTTTTTAAGTGATGTATCTCTTCAGGATTTAAGCAATCATGGTCTCCAATATATGCTTGTCTTTTGTAGCTCTTAATAATTTTGGTGTTTTTATTATTTCGCCCAAACCTTGTTACGCCATTCTTTCTTCCATGCACTTCAAGTATGGCACGCTTCGCTTTCCACTAACTCTCTTTAACTATATGCGCCTGTAATTATCAGATTCACCAAATGTCCTTCTTAATTACGCTTCCCAGGTATTTCAAGTGGCTATTCTTGATCTTAAGTATAAGTTTTCTTTTTGTTTCTATTCTCTCCAAAATTATCAAGAGATTGTCCTACATGCTCGGCATGCCTATGTAGCACTCCAATTCTACAGCTTTGGATCTCTTTATCTTTTAGCATATTGTCAGGTATTCGCTGCCATAGAAGAGGACATATGTGTCATAAAAGTTCAATTCAAATTTCTTTGTTTCTAACGAAATTTTTCTGTCTTTTATTAATTTGCTTATCTTTCGGAATGACTCTTTGCTTCTCTCAATACATGTTCTGACCTCATTATCACACATTCTGTCATCTGTTAAATCACTTTCGAAACATTTATATTTCTCTACTTACTTGAAGTTAGTATCCTCGGCCTGTCATTTGAATTTTATTTTTCTCTTTTTTTTAATGTACATGCATTTGTCTTCTTTCAGTTTATGTTTAGTCATAACTTTACACCTTGCAACCTGATATTCTGTAGGAACTGATGTAGTGTCCTTGCCGTGTCTGCAATCTGCACTTGGTCATCTGCATAAACTTTTATTAAAATTGCTGCTACTAATGATGAATCCTGATAGGCTTTCTAGATTTCTCAGAATCGACTCGACATGCAGAGTTGCTCATCAGAATCAGCATAATGAGTTTTATTATGTGATTCATTAAACTGATTGTTCCTTGGGGATCACATTCTTTGCGACTAGTTCTTAGACAGTGCTATGAAAATCGATCTGGCCAGATAATCTGGCATGTCGTCTCCCTTGTAAATTCCTTGAATTATTTTTATCTTTTCTATAAAAAAGACGTAAGGCTGTCATCAAAATTATTACAATTCTGTCTGAATATACATATTTGTTTCTCTTCAGTTTCCCTTCAAATTTTTTTTTTTACTTTTTTCTGGGTATCCTTATTTTTCTATTGCATTCTTTTCTCTTTTGTAGTGGAAGAAATCTTCTGTAATTTTTCCTCGGTGAATTATTTAGCTTTTTCTAATAACACCTTTGCGTTCTTAGATTTCATACACCCTGCTCATAAGCCTGCCCCTAGTCTATATGTGTTAATCTATCTTTGGATATTTTCCTTTGCGCCATTCTTATTTAACCTGTCTGTATTTGTAACTTAATTTTGTTTGTATTTTTATGTATTTCGTTATATGTTTAAGCATATTTTTCTGACTCCTTTGCATCATTCGATGTTCTCATTTTTAATCCATTCCGTTATTTGCTTTTCCTTTGGAATAACAGTTTTTGCAGATATCAGTCAAGCTTTTCATAATGTTTCACATTCTGTGTTTTCGTTTTCATTTTAAACACGTATCAGCGTTGTGGTGCAGGGGATATCGCCTCGGAATGAAAACCGGGAACTGAGTTCGAATTTTATTTAAATTACTTCCATTCACTTACGCGCAAATACACTTGGGAAAGGTATTAATTTATATCTTTCTTTCAGTTTTGGGTTAAATAATATGACAAACTGGGTTCTTTAGTAACCAGCCCAACGTGGAAACTAAAGGCACTCTACTGTGGGGTAAACACCTGCCCATTCAGTCATCGTCCATGTTTTATCACGTATGACAATTAAGTGACTTATTTTCTACATTTTTTATAATTTTTCTTTATGATTCGTGTCTTCCAGGGATCTTTACGATCTAACTCTAAAGACATATTCATAAATTCTCCTTGTTTGTCCCATTTTCGAATAGGCATTAGCTAGATTGAATAAAGTAATATCATAATATGTCTTATCAAGATTAATATGAGAATTAGATAAAGCTGTTACATGTTTATTTTTATTTATAATTTTGCTATCGAAATTCCTTTTCCTGATACATTTGACTTCAATGATATGATATTTAACAACATATATAATATTGCAGAAATATTGTTTTATCATGATATTGTTGTATATTTTGATGGTCACCTATTTCAAAACCATTATGTACGTAAACTAGCCAGACAGTGAGATGATGCGTGACAACTGAAATTAAACAAATGTGTATGATTCTATTTAAATCTGACCCAGTGTCAAATTATTAACCTAAATCGTACGCAGTAAAATAGATAACTAAATGAGAATAGCATTTTCGGAATTGGGATAGAAAAAGCGATGTCAACAAAAGAATTAAAAAAAATATTTCCAGTGCTTGATTTAATTATGACACTGTTAAAGATAATCTTACATTATATCATATGTTTTAATTTTCTGAAAGCTAGATATCGAGATGAAACTAAGATTATGTACAGTTTTATCGCGTATAATTCAAACGAAATTAATTTTTCTTAAAGTAATATTTATGATATTAACGATTCAATATAACCTCAATTCTTCACCTGAATCTTATTCCAATTGTCAATATGTTTATACATTCAATGTTTGGAAATCTTGTAAAGTTTAGATGAAAATACGCGACGAAATGCTGTTGAATTTATTTATTTGATATTAAACATTGGCCGTAAAAATAGATCCGTAGAACTTTAAACAACTATAATTAGGAGAGGTGGCAGAACATAGAATGTGAATCAATTTTCCCAAATGAGGTCATTTTGGAGATAATTTGTTAGATATTCTGTGTGAGGATGTGCATTATCCTAATGTTGTATTTTCCCTTTCTGTTTATTCAAGATAGATGATTGTCGACTGATAAATCGACGACGGCACATAATAATAAATAAAGTTTTTCCTCACCGATAACAATGCTTTTTCAAAAAGTGCATTTGCAACTGTTGAGTAAGCAATGACTTCCAGGATTCGACACGATTTTTCAAATTTTCCTGAGGCATTTTGTGTGGAAGATGTTTTACAGCATTGGAAACATTCCCATATGTTTCCTTTTATGTAGTAATTTCATATAGCTAACAGTAATTTTATTGCTGAATTCCTAGTCGAATTGATTTTCTTTTCAGTAACAGCATCATAGAAATCCTCTGGATAACATCGTTTTAAGACATCTTTAGCTCGTTCTCTAGACTAATTGATTTGAAGCGTGAAAAATGCCATTTTTCATGCAAACGATCAACCCTATAATTGCGCTGGATAGCTGTTGTTTCTTTATTTGTATTGGCAACTCACTAATTAAAACATGTGTAATTTTGCTGCAAAGAATATATAAGCTAGTTCAAAATGTTATAATGAATAATGTTCTCATTATATGAAAAATATGTATAAATTACACAATATAGCAATACGTTACCACACAAAGAGCCAATAATGTGATGAATATTATAACATTTCATAGAATTTGCATTTTGGATTGACATTTTTGTGTATAATATTTGTCTGAAAGTTTCTAGTGAAAATACTTTGGTCTTTACCCTTGAATTTATTTGTCATAATTTTCGCTGCAATTCTTGGTTCTTGGCTTCTGTTTTGCTTTTCTATAGAATCCACTAAATGCAAATCTTGTTTGTATTTACTGCCTTCTTTCATTATTGAGTATACTTTTTTTTACTGTTTTCATGTTGTTTAACTAATAGTATCATCCAGTCCTTTGTTATTTCTATGTATGTTAGTAAACCAATAGTTGTTGTTTTGTATGAAAATTCTAGCTGAATAAGACTCCTTTCGCCATCATTACGTGGTATGTATAAACGGTTAACATCAGCTTTTGGATGATACATCTTAAGTTTAAAAAGAAGCTTTCTTGTCTTAGAATCCATTCGTAGGATATCGTTTAGAGTCAATTTCAATATGTTGAAATGATATTGGAACACTGGGATGTCAAAGCTATTAATGGCCATAATTCTGTTCTGAGAAGTCAATTTCGTTTTTAATAACACTCGTATCCTTCTATAGTATAATTACGCACTATTTCCTTCATTTATATGCGGACTATTTCTTTCCTTTTTATGTTATTATTATTAAAGAACACTGGGAGAAGAAGTGGAATAATAATAATAATAATAATAATAATAATAATAATAATAATAATATTATTATTATTATTATTATTATTATTATTATTATTATTATTATTATTCCAATTCTTCTGCCAGTGTCCTTTCAGTGCGTAGGCGAAAATGGCCTTACAAATCTCCCAATACTTGTAGTTCTTAATATCACTTATTTTTTATTGTATTCAACCCACGCTCCTAATATATCAAGTGTGTCTTGTAATTCAATTCTTTGTCTCTTTTTGTTTTAATACTTACTCCAAACAATAGGTTCTTCAAGCCCCTTTTCTACATTACATGCTCCTGATAGTAAATATCATTTTAATTTTCGTGTCCAGCATTTGCAGCCATATTGAACGGCATATATCACATATCCACCCAGTAGTCTTTTCTTTGATTCCAGTGAAATTTTTATATTTTTTAATATTCTACTCTGCTTCTGGAATGCATCCTTGTTTTTGCCAATACAACTTCCAATAAGTGCACAAAAAGAACCAAAAACATTTGAATGAAACTTCTGCATGTATCCGCTATGATGACCACAATGAGATTTTTTAACTCGTCCTAAATGTCATTATTAGAAATGGCGATACTGTAACGTATAACCTCTCACTGTAAAGCCTGTGTGATTACGTCCCAAGAGTATATACAAACTTGATATAACTCTCGATACCAACAACGAGGTTGCCACTGATAATTTAGGCCAATACTAACTCATATCTGTACAATGAGGAGTATACTTCGAATACATGCTATTATATACCCCAGGGTAGCTAATAACGCTGTTTTAAATACACTAGAAAATCGCGTGAGCATGAAGGTTATCTAACAGTACAACAATTGTAACTTAGTGTAAGCTGTTCTTATGAACAAAATGTGACTAAGTAAATATGCATGTGTGCACACTTTGTTGCTGTTTTTTTAAATATTTGAATAACTAACACCAGAGAATGACAATTTATATACCAGAAAGAACGTCATTGGTGAGAAAAATAAAACTTAATATACATTGTAAATTTTTTGTTAAATCTATAAACCGCTGCTTGGGTGACATCTGCGTCCCGAAACTGTGCGTAAAATGAAGACATGGCAAGGATTTGTAAGCATTAGGATTAACTCAGATTGACGTAACTGTGTATTATTTCTTTCACTTCGAATGACTTAAATCTAAAAAGACATAAATTATATCAGTGTCTTATAATGTGTTCAGATGAATAGATATTGTTTTATGCGCGTTCCCTCAATTATATATTCACAATAAAAGAATTTGTGCAAAGGTTTACTAATTTCTAGACGTGACTGAAAACATAACTGATTAGTGAGACGCACATTTACAAAAGTAATTATTTATTTAATTCTTCGATGGTACACATATATATTTTTAATTTTTCTATATGAAGCACATACAATTCCGCTGAAAATGAATGGTTCGCTTTCTCACAAAATCCCGACTACGATCGGTAAACAAACATTTCTTTCATGACAAGGCAGCGATAAACTGATTAATTAAAGTAATAAATCTTAGCAAAATTTCCCTTCAACATATATGTGTTTGCTTAAAAGTAGTCAGACAAAGGAGCTTCCTTTTTCCGTTTGCATTATTCATGATCATAACGAGAAAAATTAATTCCAAACACATAAAAACTTGTTTGTTATTCAATAACGATGACAATTGGAAAATAGGTTAATATATATTTTTTATAATCGAGTTGTTTAGGTATCTGCCTAATTTGTAAGTAAATCAATTTTACTGCTTTTCAAACCATTTGATATATAAAAATTAAATGCTTTTGCTGAGATAATGTACTCACTGTCATTCTTTGCCCAGCAATTTCTATAAAATAAGTGGTTTTATATATTCCATGACAAAATCCGAAAACGAACAATGATATAAACGCCGAGAATGCAGTTCGTGAGCTTTTTCTTTTTCTACTTAAATGTAATCCGTTTATTTGCTGGAATGCTGAATGACGGGAACATTTGTTACCCACAATTTAATCTCTTATATCGAAGATCTCAAATTCTTTGTTAATTTTTTTTTCTCAGCTGTCTAAGAAAATAATTTAAAAAAAAGATATAATATTATTTGAATCCATACAACCTGATTTGGTTTTAAATGATTTTATATAATCCTGAAAATCATGCATTGCATTTAGCAGTCGTATTTTCTCTTTATATATATTTAAATTCTATTTGATACTTTTCTTTTTTCTGTTGTCTGTGATTTTATTTGTGTATTTTTTAATAAAAAAATCTTTATCCCCATCGCTCTGCACCGGAATTCTTATCGACTCAGGCTAGCGTGCGCTCTGCAAACAATATTGTAGAAATAAAAAGTAGAATTAAATATGGATTTAAACATTCTTTCAACAATTTCCAACTTGAGAGTTTCTGATAACATTTTTTTTCAATGTATTCAACATGTTTGTTAGCGTTTTTCTTTTTTAAGAACATAATTGTTTACACCTTCTTTTGAATAATTTAGTTTAATTAAAGACGAAGAGCCTTATTTTAAAATGAAACTTTTTTATGGTCTTGGGAAGGTAACCGCAAAATAAATTTATTTTATAAAATCGTCACATTCCAAGCAAGGCAGAACTGCTACTGGTTAATTGGTTACATAATAGGATATCAAAGACAGGACAACAGGCCACGGTAGGTGTCAGAGAATGGGTAAAAGAATGACAAGGACATTGTTGTGAATAGATTTGCGTGAGAGAAACGTCAAAAAGTAAGATGACGGATGGGAGTCAAGGAAATAAGAAATTACGATTGACGTTGCATTTAAACTATTTCCGATTGTATTTATCAAGCAAGAAAAAATAAAACTTGAATTTCCAAAGAGAGGGGTTGCGAAAAAAATCAAGAAGAAGAACAAACGAGAAAAAAATGATAGAATCTGGTTAGTCGTCTGGGATCTCGAGTAAATTCAACCACAGCAGACACCAAGAAACTAAGCACTCGGGGCAGAATACTTGAAAACATTTGTAGAAAAGACAAACGGAAGCCACATTTCGTCGGTGAGAAACAGAGACTACAATCGATACATCTGGACGGGGTCGACTACATTGAAGATTCTCCTTTCGATTTTCTCAAGACCCCCGAGGTGAATAGTACGGATGGCCGACCAGATATGTCAGCACTATTAAATAAACCAGTGGATGGTATATTTTTAATGTGAATAATGGATTCAGAAGAGAAAATCTTGCTGGTTCGACACAAGGAACCAGTTTTGGTAGCAGTAGATTTAGCTATTAATTCAATGTAGTCACTCCATTTAAGTTCAGCTGGGAGAAAGGCAAAGGAGGCAAAGTGTATTGCTTTCAGAGAGAAAAATAATCCATGTTAATGGTATGTGGGAAAGATGTTTATATATTAACATTCACTTTCAATATATTCTAAGACGTTTTCAAAAAATAAGTATGACTGTTACAATATTTTGCTTTCCGTATATACTGAAATTATATATGCATTTTCAAGAGAGATACGAATTAAAATGCAATCCAATTTTATTATTTGCAAAGTTTCAACAACTGTCATATTGATTTCACTTATTAATGTTGTAAATTGTTTACCTTTTTTCGCATCGAAAAATAGTCAATTTTCAAATATCGTGAAATTGGAATAAATTAACACAGATATTTAAACTATTACATTATGTGATGTTTTAGAGATTATATTTTGGATTCATGCATTTTTCTTATGAGGAAAGTTTCTGAAAGAAAATAGAGATAGATATTGACAAGAGAATATATCTCTAAATATTATTGTTTACTTGTTTCTTTGTTTGAATTATTTTAACTAGGTATTTTAAAGATTGTTGCAGTTATCTTATCACCGTTGGGTTCTGTACATAATTAAGGTAAATCTAATTTTAATGTTGTATCATTCTAGTTTAAAAAACAAATGATTTTGTGGATATTTAAAGCAAAAAATAATTGAAGAACGACAAATATAGCTATCGTTCCTTTCCTAATCACTCAAGATAATTTGTGAACCGGCAAATGTAAGAGAGAATTGCAAAAATCCTTCTTTTCTTTCTAATTTACCTTGTAGTTAGGAACTCTGTTTCAGACTCGCAGCAATTAATTTTCACCGGGTAATTAATTCGTTTTTACTTTTTTTTATTCGTTGAGGGAGGCAGGTGAGTTGTTCCTAATCATGACATCGACTAGTTTTCTCTAATCATTGCTTCATGGCACATTGCCTTATAATTTGACGGCTTCTCCCATGGTATTTAATCAGATATTCAATCAGGAACTAAGTGAATTTATTTTTGAAACTTGGCTTGTACATTTCAGTTTCTTGGAATATAATAGTTGCTGACAATGAAAAAATAAATGATATTTAAGTTATGAAAATTCCTACGTAAAAGAAAGGGAATTAACAATACTACTTGTCCTTTTTAATAGACAGATTTTTCGTGAAATATTTATTATTGAATGTTTTAAAGCAGGGCTGCTATCTAAAATGTTTGGTTATTAAAATAGTAATTTTCATTTTACAAATTGTACAGATTTGCAGGTTTGCATAGATTTATCTAAAAGGTATCACGCACTTCCTGCAACGAGAAGTGTACAAGATATGAATTATCAGCACCATGTTCATGAGTGAAATATAAAATAAAATTTCGAATAGGAAATGAATAAATATTTTAAAATGATTTCCCTTGTAATAAGACAATCTTAGAACACACACACACACACACACACACACACACACATATATATATATATATATATATATATATATATATTCTCTCTCAAACACACACACATACAAACACATATATGTAAATATATATTGTGTGTTTTTCTTAGATAGAGAGAGAGAGAGAGATACCTATATAGATATATTACATTCGGTACAGGATATAGATTCTGGGGTTAATATTCATGTTTTATTAATAAAATGTTAGTTTGGCATTTCAAATGCAAAATTCTGTATTTCCTCTTCCAGATAATTTTATATACTGAATGATTCCTCTTCTCCATTTTCAATGTGCTTTTAATTTAATTTTTTTTTTATTTTGAATTTTGAGAGCGGTCATGTTCTACGCATGTATTCTTTTTTATTTTTATATTAATCCCTGGCTATTTGCTGATTGCGGTATGAACTTGGCGGAGGTAACCGTCATTTACTTCTATTTCTAGTCTTATTATAGTTGTAATAGCAGACAGAAATGAATCCTAATGATAAATTAAAGACCGTAGTGAAAAGTTTAGTAGGTGTATACATCAGTTGTAAGAAGACAATATGTAGTTTTCAGCAGAAGCAGAAGCCTACATACAAACAGCAAAACGGTTATGACGAAATTAATTAAATACTAAGGGAGAGCGGAAATACGTCACCGAAATATGAATGCACATTGGATTTGCAAAATATAACCTCTCACATGATTAGAAAAAATATGAAGAAGGTGAAAATATTTATTATAAGCAACGAAAAGCGCACTAAAATGTTATATTAGCCCTTTGTTATGGCAGTGAATATTGTACAACCTAAGCATTGCTAGAGATACTTAAGTTGAAAAAAAGAATGTGTTTCAATATTAATGTTAAGAATGCAATGAACTGACCAGCAGTGCCGAAGAAATTTTAATAATGTGACTTGCATATATAGATATTATTCAACAGTAGTTGTTAGAAATTACGTTTTTGCACGTTGTTGAAGTTCAAATAACATAGAGAGAATGATACGTTGACAGGAATTATTGCATCAGATTTAGTGACCTTGGATTTAACTTTTGATCAATACGAAAAAATATTGCGACGATGACTGATTTGCGAAGGATATGTATTCCTCAGTGGAAATACAAATGCAAGAATTTATATTTCATACAAAATTTTAGCAGTTATAAGGATTTCAAATATGGAAAGAAAGTATGCAAATACTTTCATATTATAGGTGAACATAAGTCGAATCAGAAAAAAAAACTCTCTAATTATTGGTGATCATTTGATTTCAATTCCCAAGACAACAGGAAGGGAAGAATTAAGATTCTATTTCTGAATGGGCTTTTCGTATATAATATATCTACAATCTGATAATATGGGTGACAATTTATTGTGAAAATACACTTGAGTAAATCTCAAAACGTACCTGAAAAAACATTCTTACGTTTATAGTTAAAATATATGTGTTCAATAAAACATGACTGTCGCACTCTACGCATCTTCCAAACTAACATTTTCATCCTTGATAGTATTTCCGCTGTAAGCATGGCTGTACCAATTGCATGTCTGTAACTCCTTGCTCGTTATTTGCTGTCTTATCTCCTACAACTGTCATTTTAACTTGGATGTCCCATTTCAAATACAATCTCGCATGTATTCATATTATTTCAGTGTCATACTGCTCTTCTCCATCAAATAAGTGCACCGGCTAATATCCAATTCATTTCTCATAAAACTGCATAACGCTTCAGTGTTTGGCTCCCTTGTGTCTTCTGCAACCCTTTTTATTTCTCATTGGAATAATCTAAGCGTGGTTCATGAGCAATATGCCAGGAAACATTCCCTGGTATTTGTGGCAGTTAATATATCTTGTTTACATCAGTATGGAGCCACATGTCATCTCATCAGCGTAACCAACGATATTAGCCAACGTTTATGTATATATCAGCCAAAGCAATGTGCCCTCTTGTCTTTATTTCTTTCGGCATTTAGCCTCAACATCGCAACAAATTATTTAGCATATGTCTTTACTGCATCAGTTTTCTCTAGCTAGGATGATTATGCATATAAACCCCGAACAGTAGAAAATATTTATGTATCATTATGGATTTTAGTGCTGCTGAATTAGTAGTTTTCTTTTCTGCATTTTCATATCTGCGTGTAAAAACTGCATGTATTCAGTCAGTCTGACCCTAGTTATTTTAATGCTGGAATAGTCTGAATTTGTTTCTCTGTGATATGTGCCTTTATAACATATGTGAAAACGGGTTTCTACAAATATAAACGCTGCACAAAGCCTGGTCGATGACAAAAAACTAAAACCAAATCCAAATGGAAAAATCAAAGCAAGTCTAAAGAAAATGCAAGAAATAGGGAGAAGGAACATTAAATTAAAAAAAGTCAGAGAAAAAATGTCAAATGCAATACTTAGTGCCAAGTCTAAGAATAAGACAACGTTTAAATCGCAACACTATTTCTCTGGCAAAAAGAAGCGCACGCGCACACACACATATGTATCATGCGATATTTGAAGACCAAATTTTGAAACAAATTTCAAGCAATTCCCACAAAACACAAGATATATAATTAGTGTTTTTAGCCGGTCTTTGCTAACAATTGTTTCGTTGAAGGTTTTTTCTCATATGCATCGAGTTTTCTATTGGAAATATATGTTGCTTAATTTCCGTAGTCCTTTGAAAAATCATAATTTGATAATTTTCTCTATGATTCTTTTTGCCATACAAAACTGAAATGAAGAATAATGTTAACAACTAAACCCGTATAACATCTGCAAATGCCATGTCCATCTTAACTGTACACCCCTCACGATTGAATGTCAGTAGTATACACATTTGTGGTTAGCTAGTTTCACTTCAGCTATAATGCTTCCTGATATATATATTTCATCATTTGTTAGATATTTGATTAGTCAAAGTGTAAAATCACCCCAGTAAATGCGGTTTTGTATTTTTGCATGTCTGGTTTTGGTGGATGGGCAACTAACGCGATGGTTAACCATTTTGAATGCGAGATCGAATAGCCAAGTTCAAATTCATATAGATCAATATGTATTCCCTTACTCACAAATAAATCTTAAAAGTTTGTATCCATCCTTATCTCTTTAAACATTGCTACTATAAAAGAACAGACAATTCATTATATGGGCATATCAACTAATTAAAAATAATTAACATTTTTAATTCTTATGCTGGAGATCTGATAGTAAAAAAAAAACATGCGATTCATATATATGCAAAAAAGAATATATTTTAAAAAAGTACTATATATAATTACACGGAAATCGACCTGTTGAAATCAAAGAATTTTTGTTGGTGTGAATGATCATAATTGTGGCCAAGACAGAAACAGGTTACATTTGTGAACGAAACTTTTAATCGCAAAAGTTCGAAATCATGCAGGTTATGCAAAAGCACCCTTTGGAAAAAATGAATTCATCATTCTCTCCTAAAATATACACTAGAATCATTAGCTGAAAACTGTAAATTCTCAATGCAGCTACCAAAATCTGTTAAAATACTGGTAGACATAAGATACGCTGATTCAACGCGAGTAAAACAAAAAAAATACATTTCAAAATCTATAGATGATCCGACTTGAGCTCGATTATTGTTGTGGAGTTTTGTTGAGAAACTACAGAAAAAAATAAATAACAAAAAACAGATATGGAAATATAATATGTAAGTTATATTGAACAAAATATATAAGCTGAAACACGGGTTAGTCAATTCAGGAATACTAGGAATTCTGTTGGTAGAAATCAATATCTACAGACTTTTAGAGAAGTAGTATGTTCGGGAATGAGTCTATAAAACACTCCAACTTACTATGCACCAACTTACTGGTTAACTTGCTCTTTACTAACTCTCCTCTGACAACCCACACTTTTCTCTGTATAAAAAGGATTATATGCACACATAAGGTGAATCTATTCTTATGTGCAACATATGGGTTCTCCTCAACAATTATCCACAGTGATTTTCTAACCAAATTGCCTCGGTTGTGCGGATAATGTTTATTGTTGTTTTCATATCTTTCTTTATAGGTTATGACTACTTATTGTTCTTAATGTTCATATGGTATTCTCGCCAAAATTCTAATGTGTTTCTAACACACAGCTTTTACATTGACGATATACACTTTCTATTTTTCTTGGATGCATTGTTTAATTCTAATTTAAAGCACGACCTTCAATCAAAGCACAAATCTATACTTTTTCCATATTGTTTTAATGCGTTTAGGCAGTGTTTAATTTAGTGGGGCCTAAATCATGAAACATTGCTTTCTTTCGAATGATACGAACTTGATATTTTCGTCCTGCCCTCATCAATCACAATGCCTCTAACAATCGAAATCTAATTAGCCAGCAACACCTTGAGCAGCCATAGCTAAAAACAACACTGCATAAAAGGAAATGAACTTGACACTTCGAAGACAAAATCTTTCGATAGTGATTTCCCGAGGATATGAACCTTTTTATAATACTTTAAACCAAGAATTCTCAGCGCATATCAACATTCCTTCGAAGAATGTGCTCTTGTGGGAAATCTAACGTAGAAAAAATTGCCCTTTTATCTGTAGTGATTTTAATTGACTAGCTTAATTAGAACCTAGTCGATTTAAGAAATTTTCAGAATTGATTTAATGCCGATGATCGCTTGGGGCTTAGAGAAAATTAGAAAAAATGCAGCTTTCTCTATATACGACTGTGACAGAAATAATAGGAATATCATGAAACTATGATGTTTCTTTTATCAAATGACATAATATAAAATTTTTCTTTTGCAGAATATCAAATTGTACGTACATGTTGAAAGTAAAAACAATATTTTCATTATAACTTGCGGATAATCAAAAAGAGGATGAACATAGTAGGAATAAAATCACTCAGGTCTTCATAAATATAAATATGAAGCTGTTTTTCAATAGTTCAAAATATTGTTTAATTATATCGTAATGAGCATATAAAAAATAATTGTTACTTATGGATGAATTAAACAAATAAAATATCTTAATAACAGGAAAAAATGTTAAATAGTGCTGAATGGACATGCATGCTATCATATTATGATAATTAAACGAAAGTGTCTGTAGTTTTAATTTTTTCTCCCGAATAAAATAAACATTTCATAAAATTGATATTTCTATAATGAATGCTTAAAATAACGAAAAAGGATATGATAGTGATTAGGATAACCTTTGAAATTTGATAAAATATTTGGGATATAAAACGAACAAAGGTCACAAAAGTTTCCTAAACACTAACAGCATATAGAGACGAACAGTCGCTATGGAAAAGGAGAAATTCTCTATTTTATAAATTTGAACAATTGTACAAAAGAAAGATTACCATAATTAGCAAGATTGGGTTGACAGTATTCAAGTATGGCTGAGAGAATAAAAACAAGAAAATGTGCAATATATATATATATATATATATATATATATTTATTCAGAAATTATGACATGGATATATTATAATATAATACATATATATTATTATATATAATAATAGCTATATAATTGTAGCTATATTATAATATAGCTACAAAAGTAGCTATTTTGTTTCGCCACTTATTTTGTGTCATCAAGTGATGAAGTCTTTTTCAAATTAAAAGATTTTAAAAGTTTCAAAAGAAGCAAAACCTCTGATGAAAGGGAATTTGGTTGTTTTTAACCTTTTAAAACCCCTTAATTTGAAATAAACCTCATCATTTGATAGGACACAAACCCTGTTTAAACAAACTAGCTACTTTGTAGTGATATTATAATATATCAATGTTATAATTTTTGAATAAATATTTTAGCTTTACTTTGTATTGAGCACTTTTAAAAGAATATTGTTTATTTAGATACGGAATATTACTCCATCAATACGTACCCTATAGTCGTATATATTTTGTTTTTTTAGTACTCCCTATATAAATTGTTATATTATTTAGATTTTCCTTTCAGGAAATTCACATTCATAGATTATTCATTCTGTTAAGCACCTGTTTTCTAACGGACAGTCTATGGGGTTTTTACAATTACATTTTTCCTGTCTAAATTGTTATTTTCTGTTCTCCGGTTGTTTTATTGATTTTCTTGAATTTTTTCAAATTATTATTATTGTGGAATTTTATATTTTTTTTCTAGATTGTTCATATAACTGTAACTTAATTTAATAGTGTTTTTATTAAAGATCTTATTAGTGGATATTATTCTGGAATGTGTTTCTTAATTAACGCGAGTAATTTTTAACCCAATTACTACTATTCATCTGGTTGAAAGGAGGTGTGTACCAGATGATTTTACTATTTCTATTTTTTCTTCGGGCGTTACATTTCTTGTTTACATATTAATATTTAGTTTTTGTATCCATAATTTTTAATGCAGTATCATAAAAAAAGCTATGCCTATTAAATAATTCCTCATTAGCTGTATATCTACTAATTCTGTATTTTATTGATGAGGGTATATGCTTGATGATAGAAGAAGGGTGGTTAGACTTTGGGTGGATTTATATAGGATTGGTATTTTTTTTTGTATGGTTGCTGTGTATTTTTCTCTAGATCTAAAGTTACATCAAGGAAATCTACTTTTTTATATTAGTTTTAATTGTTACTTTTGAATTGAGTCCTCTTCACCTGGAAATATATATATGTATATATATTTGATTTATTTGTTAAAATGTTTATTGGCATTAAACTACAATTCGGACGAGAAAGAAATGCGCATTTAAAGATGAGCATTACGTGGTATTCTTTCCTGATGTTTAGACAATCAAACTTTCCCTGTATATTTTAGAGATCGACAAGTGAGATGAAAAAGTTCAGTTCATATAAGTGTGTAGGCATTCAGAATCTCCCAATATACGCCAGCCGAAATCCTCCGTTTTGTGTACAGAGACACTTTCCACAATTAAATGTCATGTGATTTCAGGACGTGTAAGTACATGTCCGCTTCAACTTCCTGTAATTTGTTGCTCTTGTTATGTTTTGCATGTCTCCAGAATTCTTCCAAACACTGTTTTGCCGTCCATTTACTCAAGCCCCCTAAGTATTTGAAGAGCTTCTTTCCTCTGTTCAACATTCCCTCTTTTTGCTCTGTCAGTATCAATTATTTCAAGCCCTTATTCCTCATTGCGTGTCCAACGAATTGCAACTGTGCCTTTGATGATGTTAATTATAGGAGATTTTTTGTGTTTTCATCTTCTCCAGCATCTCGACTTTGAACCTATGTACGGCTCATGATATGCTCAGTGTTCTTCAATAGATATACATATTTAAGTCTTCAAATTTTTTCAAATTTGATGAGTCACAATTTGCGTATGTTTATGCGTACACTTGTGTGTTCGTGCGTGTGTGTGCGTTTCTTAATTAATATGGTTGCTATATCTTCCATTATCATTTTAATTGGCATTCATAAATTGACAAAATTAGTGAACTATCTAAAGCTTTAAATTCTTTCAAGAGTTAGAAAATTCATATTTTTGAGACATTATTATCTCAAACTATCGCATGTCCCTCGTTGTAGAACACTATCTGTATTATTGACATCATAACTCTTACACAAGCAGAAAGTGGATATTAATAAATATCATAATATATGGATATGTAAAGTAAAGCAAGGTGAAATGTGTGAAGGAAATATACTTTTCAGTGTGGTTTCATTTTCTTTCAAAACAAATCATCTTACCACATAATTATTCAAAATAGAAAATAAAGAAAACAAATTAATATAGTTTGTTCGAGGAGAATAATGTTGCATCTGGAACAGAAGAACCTATTATTTAACGCTATTCATTTCTATTTTTCTGGAAAATAATACTTAACTTTTACAACACTTTTTTACAGAAACCCATTAAAAGAAGCAGGAAGAAAACAACTTACGGAAAGAGAGAAATGTTCTGTCATTCACTGATTTTAAATAGATATTAATATATCATTATGTTGAAATGTAAATGGTTGCAAACATCTTGCAGCTTCTCAATAGCAAAAAAGGATAGAATCATTACTAAAGAACTTAATGAATAAGCTGAGAATCCTTTTACATGCCATGACTTAAATTAGAAGTTACTAAAGATGTTTAAGCAACCTTTACAATTATTGAGAAACTTAGCAAATGTTGATTTCCTCAGAGATATTTGGAAATTTTCATTGGTCTAATTTGCGCATTGCAGAACTTGATCCTGTCTACTTTCATGATAGTCTTCATGATAAATGACGACCAGAGAAAATGATTCTGCATCCACATATATAAAATAATTTGTTTGGCGGTATTTTTATCTTAATGCAAAAGGGCTAATATTTAAATGAACTTGAAAATTGAAGACGGTTCATCGACAAATGCTAAATGTACATGTTTCATACATCATGATTCGTATGATATTAATCTTTACTTTTTATTTGCAACATGAAACGAAAAGAACTCTAGCCAGCCAGTTCTAAGCTGAATTAGTTTTTCATCATTCCCTTAAATAAAGCTCATTTCACATACTGCGATGTGGACAAATTTTATCAAGCCCATATAGAAGGTTAATAGTCTACTCGATTTTATAGAATAGCATTACCTACGACTTCTCACATTTACGGCAGCCGGCAAAAATTTAAAGCCTGTAAACGATAAACCTTAATCTGTATGTTATTAAAAGTAACCTAATATTCATTGTGATGAAAGTAAACATTTAGAAAAGTCGTTATAATTGAGGGGCAACTGACTTTTCGAAGTAATTATTGATGGCAAACTACTTTCATTTTTGTTTTTTGTCATTGTGTGGCTTGTTTTATATTACTGTTAATGTATGCTTATTTAATATATAAAAATATATAAATTTATTTGATTGAAAATATTTTATGAATTTCTTTGATAAATATTAAATTATACAAAGAATTGTACATCTATATATATTCACAAGCCTGAATGTATAAGCAAACTTGTTATAAATTAATATATATATATATATATATATATATATATATATATATATATATGAGATTATAACTATACTCGTGTCGAAAATCTTTTCACGAATCATCAAAGAAGGGAAAAACGGTCTTTAAAAAAAGAGCTACGTACATGAACATCAGTCAAAATGGTTCGGAACGAGTCAGCACGCAGCCCAAAGAAAAAAAATATATGAGTAATCAACTAATAAAAGGCGCTGAGAGAAATATGTAAAGAATAGTTAGTGAGCCAGACAGATCTACCTACATTTCACCTAAAGGGATCGTAGCTTTCCCTGACGATCCGTTAAGTAGAAGCCTAGGTAGGTCTGGCTCACTGGATATTCTTTACGTATATATTATATATATAAGTAAGATATCGAAAATTTCGTCGCCGTTTGTTGCGGACTGGTAGACTCGGAAGTAAGGTGTGGAACGAGAAGGTAGTTTTAAAAAATGTATGAGAATAACAGATCATCCAAATACGAGTGTAAGTAATTAGCATATAGAAGTTTATGTCTTAAGAATATATTTACACTGCGTCAGTTCTGGGTCCCCGGAAGTCCCGCAGATTATCATTTATTAAAAGCCAAAGTGTACATTCCCCTGTAGATATGGCACTATATCAAAACATCCTGTCGCATATCTTTTTGTTTTCTTAAAAATTTGAATAATTTTAAACTTGATACAAAAAGATTTAAATTAAATATTTTTTAAATATTTATAATTAATTGAGAATGATGTATAAAATTACTTTTAATGAAATATTTTTACAGTCTCCATAAATATATTTAAAATATATTTTCGTACGAAGCTCGTTACTATGTGTAATATGTTAAATGAAAATTTTTAGGGATGAAAGACTTAAATTTGCCTAAAATATCTTCTCGATGAACATGAAGAATCGTTACGTGAAGAAATAAAATTTGAAAATTGTTAATCTATAGTCAATCATTGAATTTTTAATTCTTATCGTCTATCCAGATTGTAATATAATTTCTGCAAAATAAACGATCTGTTTTTAAACATAGGCACATTATATTATAGAATATTGGCCTATACACGCCTACATATTTTTCCAGTTAGACATTGAACATCGTTGCTCGCGTTTACGTTATTTCTGATTTTCCCATTAAGTATCTGCAAATTCGTGCGACAAAAAACTAATTACCGAAATTCAATGCTCTATTAAAAGAAAGAAAGAAAATACAAGAGAAAATGCAGCGGGGCGAAAAGTAATTTCGAGTAAAGCAAAATGTATTTCAATTTTGGAATAGTTTGACTGAAAAGCAATTTCATCCAAAAATTAAAATGGTCTAGTCTGAAAATTAATAATGAATTTTAGAAAATGAAAATAGAAAAAAAATACAGAAATGGAAATATCCACGTATGAATATTTTGAAAAAATTCCAGAAAATCGATAAAACACGTATAGAAAGAAATCGTATTAAATATTCATTTGTAATGTATAAAAACATAATTCAATAATGTTCTGTTTTATTATATATATATATATATATATATATATATATATATATATATATATATATATATATATAGTTTGTACATTCTATGTATTGTGGCGAATTGTTTTAATCAGAAAATATTATTCCATGAAGATCAATAATTATGTGATAATATGCTTTTAGATTTTTTGTACATATTATCACAATATGTATACAAATAGTAAGGTATCATAATAAAATGCAAAATAAAAACAATTTTTCAAGCAGAAATTAGAAACACATCTTCGACATCCTTTTCTAGTTTTATGCATCAAATAAATAGTGTTCGACGTAGCCGGTGGAATTTGGTTCAAAATAAAAATGGTCTAATTTGAAGAATGAAAATATTTCTACAGATATTATTTCCTTATTGTGGAGACAACCTGATAACAAAATATTCAGTGCAAATCTAACAACAAACACACAGAAACATACTAACTACAAAACAATAAAGGTTACAATTTATAAATTTGAAAAACAGAAAACTGAATAAAAATCAAATCACAAATCAATGCATTAAAAAATCGAAATTCAAAAACCAAAAGAAATAGAATTAAAATCAAAATTATTGGAAAACTATCCGTATAAATATACAAAATTAATATATATATATATATATATATATATATATATATATATATACAAAAGAACATACAAATTCTCGGCTAAGGAAATTTTCACAAATAAAGAGATCAAATACTAATATGTATGTAATTTATGGTAATAGATATGAAAATATTGTCATCTTTAAGATTTAATCACTGAAATAAAATATTTTCTACTCAAATCTTTATCCCGCAAAAGTTTACCATCATTTTTGCGGTAGACTGGTTGCCAGCCAAGACTATATAACTCAAGCTGTCTTATTATTTAACACATAACTGGAAAGAAGAGACGTATTAATACCTTTCCAAGGGTATGTGTTTGTAAGTGAATGCAAGGAATTCAGCAGGAATTAGATCTCAGCACACCGATTTGTCATTCCGAGTCAATATCCAATGCACCACTACGAAAATAATAAATTTCTATAAAACCGAATATTCAAAATACGAAAAGGAAAAACATCAAACTCAGAAGCAAATTAACTTTAATGTAGCATTTTAACAGTTGCCTTATTCGTTCTCAAAATAACAAGTATTACTCAAAATTTTAATAGACAATTGAAATATCCTTATATGTTGAATAAATCAGCGTAACATACTCAGCAGCAAACCTAATTTTCCTTGAAAGATGAGTAAATATGTTTAAACAAGATAGAAAAATTATGTTTGTATCCCTTTCTGCTAAAACAATCATACCACCTCGATTCCGATATCAAATTAAATGGCCATTAAATTCTTATTGTAAAAAAATAAAATATATAGAAATCATACAAGATAGTTAATTTTACGGCACATATTGATTGCCTTAAACAAAAATGACAAAAGGCTTTAAATAATGACTGAATTAGTTTTCCGACCAACAGTAATTTCCATAATATAAAGGTCATATATGAGATCAAAATTAGACTATGGATGAAATATATATATGCCACATATCAATTGTATAATAATCTAAACCATACAAAATATGGACTGAAAGTTTACCTGAGGTGATTACGTTTCTTGCTTATGCGAAATCTCTTTGTTGAAACAAATCAACCCCATATATCTCAGAGATGATAAAATTATACTCCCAATATGCACTCATACTGCAATCCAAACGAAATAACTTAGCATACTAGAAAATATATGAATTCAATATCGTCAGTTATAGAGAAATAAGCCAATTAACACTTCAGTTTTAAATCGAATGAAGGATACATTAGAACAAATGAAAATTCTAATAATGCCACAATAAACTGGGGAACTTTATGATCACTCTCTAAATTTCATGTATAAATTGGCATAGAAATATTTAATAAAATTATATACAAAGAATTAAGAGACAAATATCATGACTACAAAGCATTCTATACATATTCATCTAAAATCCAACGATCCACAAACAAATTCATATAAAACTCAAGCTAAAATATTTTGCATACATATATACAGCTGAACTACAAGTTATGTATATATGGTACTTCAAATGAGTGAAAAGTCCGAATTTTATAATATTCTTGCAGATCCCATATATTATCAACACAATTAAAGAACACGAAAATTTCATGTATTGAAAATGTCCTAGAAAATTTTCATAAAATATTACAGCAAAATAATTACTTTCTATATAAACATCGAAGACACTCATCAAGCCGCTACATTTGCAAAGGATTCAAAGAAAGTTAAAAAAGAACCAACATCAATCTCCATATACAAATTATAAAAAAAATAGCAAGCATTGCTCCCAAATAATAAAGAGTAGGAATTACAGCCGGAAATAAGAAAAAATATAGAGCCATTAGATGACGGCAGAGAAAACATAATGCTGAAAAGAGTAAAATTTATGACCGTTCATCTGACCCCCCCACACATACACACATATCTTCAAGGCAGAATAGACACCTCGCTGTACACAATGCTCCCAATTTCTTACTGTCAAGTATATCTTGATAAAATACAAAAAGGAAAAAACAGAAAAGTTATCAACAATCACTGAGAACAACATTTCAACGTGATGTCCAAAAATATATCTTTCTCCAGATAATATGATATGTGAAAAAACAAAATCTTCAATATCTCTAAAAATTTGAAACTTACGTGAATTTAAAAAAAAAACATCAGTTTCAGCATTAATTAATACATTTGCAATAAATATACTGGTACAAGTAATAAACAAACATACTACTTATATTCACATATACCCACCGTTGTGAAACTATCTCCCACGGTGATGCTTTCCCTTCTCCCGCGGGGTTACTTTCCTTTGGCTGGTTTAAAACAACGGAGAGAGAAATTGATATCGGTGATATTATTAATGTTTTATTGCGTCTGGCGATGTGAGCTTAGGAAAAAAATTATTAATTTTAGTACCATCAAGTGCTTCTAAAAAACACGGGAGCATAAAATAAAGTTATTTTGGATAAATATACATTTCTCGTTTTGCATGATTTTCGCCTCTTTTCATGTTCAGTATGGATTTCTCTTAGATTTGAAATGTTGATTCCGCTAATCTGAAAACGCGTAGACAAAACATGTGTCGGAGTGATTTAATAAAGTCACCCGAAGGCCAAGGTCACTGTTGAATACAACAGTCCGAAATGACCCGCGCTGGATTCGGCTCGGTGTGAGTTGGCATGATCTCATTGCTCGAGCTAAGACATCCGCAAATCGAAGGGGCGGAGACTGGTTTTTATTGGCCGAAGACTGTGAGCAGGCCGGATCCCCAGAGAGGATCGAAATTGGTTATAAAAATAGATGCTCGACACGAAAAGTTCAGTTGGAGAGAGTGTTAGTTCAGTTTTCGGGCAAAAAATTAAAAACATCTTTAAGTGATTAAATTTTTATAATAGTTTTTTTATTTTTCAACTTCATGGATGTTTATTCCGAATAATATTTTTTTCTGGCTGGTATAATTATTTCCACATATATGTATTAATCCTTTTCTTCCTGGTACAGTCTACATAGTTTGCCATCGTTGTAGGGCTTGGCTTCTTTTACTATATTCCACGTTTTGTCTGTGTCATTCACATATTTAAATTTAAATTTTCACACGTGACTAGACAATTTTGTACATTTTTTAAATTTTCGATTCTAAATATATTCCTGTAATTGAACAATCCATTATGTTAAGTTAGCGGTTAAAATATTCCCAAACAAAAATGAATTATTGAATGAAAAAAACAGAAATTATGACAAAGTATATTCATAACTTATGAATCCTATTAGGTTCATAGAAGCAGGGATGAAAACTATATAATTTCTTCTAATTTTAAAAATTTCAACAATTCCACGTTAAGCGATCGTTCAAAAACTTCCCGTTACATAAGTGTTCTTTAAAAAAAAACATAAAAACGTAAAACCAGTTGTTATAAATCAACTGAAGGCCCAACATGGTAGAAAACTAGGTCACGTAATAACTTGTTTACAAATGAAGAATATATATATATATATATATATATATATATATATATATATATATATATAATGTGTTCAAAAATGTATTGAAATAGCAAGTATCATAAAAGCAGAATTTGGAAAAACTGATTAAACAGTCAAAATATTTTATATTTTACATCTGTTGATTGAACATGAGTAGTACTTCATCTTTTGCTAACGTTGTTGCCTTGTACAGATATTATTTGAATAATTCTATTCAAATCAATAGTAAAAATTATTTAAGAATGTTAAATGATCAGTTTCATCTTATGTTTCATGCACTTTTTCGAGAGGGTATATTTAAGGTTGACAATGCACCTATTAAACGAACGATTCATGTAGTTGAATAGTACAAGGAATAATCTAATGAAGTAGAACATCTTGTCTAGCCATCACAGATTTCAACATCATTGAATATGTATGGTTCACTTTAAAAAGGAATTTGATACGTAGTTATCCTCTACTATCTTCATTGAAAGAATTGGAGACTGTTTTAGCTGAAAATAATATAATACTGCCAAAGGCATTAATATATTATAGTGAAAAACATTTGCTTTAAAATTAAAGGTTTCTCAATTATTGTATCTCCCACCTTCATATATACGTTTGAAATATAAAAGATTTCAAAACCGAGTTCTCTTTATCAGTGTACATGCAATTCTCCACCCATTACTTATTCCCAATCCACACCTCTGTGCTGTGCATGTCCGATTCACTGCACACTTGCTTTTATTAATAAGAAAATTGCGTGGCATAACATGCTGATCCGTATCTTGTAAACAGTTGTAACTTGATTTGAGAACATACCAGACGTGTAGGAATTCCAGCCGACTGCACTTTATATAACTATTGGACATAACCAGATGCTCAACATGAATAGTGTGTTCTGTCTTCCGCTGTGCATTGTACGTCGTATAGCATAAACGGGCGCCTCTTCGCTCCGTTTACGTATACTTCCCGGCAGCACGCCCAATTAAACAACAGTCATGCTTCTTTTATTGGTGTATACGGTCTGGCGAGGTTAATCAGCGAATGGCAAACTCTTCAGCCTAGATGAAAAGTTAAGCCGCTCAGTCTGTGTCGATTTCAAGACATCGAACTCTAATGAATTCTTTTACTGAACAGCGGACGGGATAATAGAAAAAATAAAACTAGCAGAAGGTGATTTGTTTTTTAATCGATTGATCTCTTCATATAATATATCTATTTTCTTTTACTTAAATCATTTGATATTCCTTAACCTCGATGCGTGACTTTTTATGATCATTGCATTTCTATACCAGCTCCAGGTTTGTTTTACAATCGATTTCTATCAATTATCTGATCTTCGTTACAGTTGCAATATAAATTTATTTAGATTTTATTAAAAACGTATGCCTATTTACACTTGTAGACATAATTTTTCGCCTCAACTGAACATTTGCATATTTTCTGAAGAAATGCCAATACTTGCAAGTACTTACTGAATTTTCTATAAATAGAGGATTTTGAATTTAATTTTTCAATAATTCATGAAATTGAGAAATTTAGAATTGTTATATTAATAGTTATAGATTTTTCTAAAAACATTCTGCAGTCCACAATTATTTGTCTTCTGTTATGTAAATTATTAATAGTATTTTAATGTATTTTTCTTAATTTGATATTAGATAAAGCCTTTCTTTGAAAATTAAAAAGTACTGACCTGACTTTGTAACATTCTAAACAATAATGAAGAATGAAATACGTGTATATCATAAACTGCGATAAAACTTTCGTTTTGAAAACATGGCGAGGTTGAAGCTAAATATAATAAGACAACTTGAATGAAGATAAATTAAGTGTTTGATATGAAACTTTTTCCAACCGTTTAAGTATAGGACGTTTCATTAAAACGGACTGAAGTTAGCAGTAAGTAACATTGTTGTCGGTGAAATTTTATTGATTTATGTTGGATTATATTATTTGAGTCTTGTCAGTTATATGTGAGAAACAATATCTCCCAAATATCCGTCAAGCCTTCCCTGACGCACATCATTCATGATTTTCTACCGGACTCATCGGACCGTATTTCTTACGGTGATAGGTGAGCAATACTGTGCCATGAAAACCAACATTTTATGGCTTGGATTGAATGCTATTAATGTCAAATATTTCATATCCCAAAAGAACGGCCCCATAATGGCTTAAATAAATTGGACTTCCGCAGGTCGCATCGTCTCTCAAAACAGTGATGTCAATTGGCCACCGCGATCTTGTCACTTGAAGCCTTGAGATTCAAAATTTTACTTGCTAAAACTGAACACTTCGGAATAAATTTGAGAAATATTTTGCATTTATTAATTTATATACAAGGTACGTTGGAAAATGATCACTAAAATCTTAAAATAAATTACTTTCTCTTGAGAAATTATTACAAATGAAGGATGAATACTCATTCCTATAAAGAATAAGGAACATAAAGAAGTGATTGATATTGAAAAGCCTAATCCATAATTTATATATCTACTGAAAAGTTACAACTGTTATTCAAACAATGTAGTGGAAGGAAATCTATTTTGTGCAGAATGTATTACATATATAATTGTTTTCATGTTTATTTTTATCTTGAATCCTGTCAAAACAAGCCTAATTATTTCAGCAATGCATTTAAAATATCAACAAGTTTACTCAGTCGTTATTAGGAACTATTAGAATTTATATTCGTTAAAAATAATTTTAATTTTCAGATTGCCAACTAGATGTTGAAATACGCCTTTCGATTTTCAGTGTCTTATTAAAAATAAACCTTTAAGATCGGAAAGCAGAGCGGTACCTATATGATCAGGTTGAACGTTGTGGATAGCTGAGGGGGGTTTGGGAGTGATAGCAAAGAGAAAAGTGCTGAAAATGATTAGGTATAGCGGTAAGGGGATATCCATGACCGCCCAAGTCCTGAAAGTAAACAGTACATAAGAGAAGAGTGTAGTATACGCCCTTCTCTAATGTGATCTTAAGATATACTTGTAGATATTTTGTGTCTTTCTAAGCTTATGTATCGTTGTGCATTGGCTAAAACGAAATTGAGCAACTTAATATATTTACACTTTTTGTTGCTGATTCATTCATGTGGTACATATACTTACTGGCGATCGATTTTGGAATAATTTATATGTCTATCTTTCCAGCAGCTAATATTCTACTTGAAGGTGCGATGTCTGATTTCTACTCCTCATTTTTACGTGTGCTCTTGTGCAAAGATATATCAACAAGAAATATTCGGACAGTAATTGGATGAATTCTAGACATAGATTTAGTGGTTACATTACACAAATAATTATGAAATGCAAATGACTATTTTTGCTTTATCAAGTTTTGATATTTAGATGGAAATTATATTCCTGTTTTATTGTCAATTCATTGGTTCACCAATCTTGGTAAACCACAGTCTAGAAATATCGAAATCACAAGAAAAGTAGGCCGGACTAAACAGACAGGTCATATTTCTTTACCGTATTTATATTCTTCAAGTGAAAAATCCGATACAGAGAGTAAATCATTTAATTTTCAAATTTTTGTTTATTAACTCTATCTGTACTGGCAGCTTCATTTTCATTGACATGGAAAAACAAATGTGTTAAGTAGAGATCAAATTCTCGTTTTGTATACTGTTATGTGGTCTCCCCTCTTGTCATGATAGTAGACTCGTCTAGAGTATGCACATATTCCTACCATATAGAGATACTGTGAGATACGACAGATACCGAGCGATACCAAAAGATACCGAAAGTTACCTAGATTTCACGAGGAAAACAGCGTCAGTAAATCATAGTATCTCTGAGATCCACTCAGCCAGAATATTAATACACAGCACCCAACAGTTTCCGACGTAGAATGCATAAACATACTTCGACTTCATTTCAGAGACTTGTATATATATTCCGTACTAACTCGTATTCCTGGATTACTAAACTGTGTTCAAGTTTCTATCTTTTACTTTAATAAACTTATTTTTCTATCTCCAATTCTGATTGTTGTTCATTTATTTTGTGCAGTTCCCATTCCCGGGATCTACAACTTATACTGTGCTCAATTTCAACCAAATGTCAGTCTTGGGGAACACAGCATTTTTCTCTTCTTATCTCTGCTACCAATACAAGAAGAATTACTATGTTGAATCTGTTGGAAGTATATTGCTAGAAATTTGTTTCCTGATGATGTGCTTAATAACAATTGATTTCGCTTCTATATAGCAGTCCGCAGTGCATCAAAAATTGTTCTCTTATACAGCTTCTCAGCTGTATATCAAACGATTCTTGAAAACATCTTAACGAGAATCTGTAAGTTTATCAGTTCTTAAATGCCATCTCGAGTTCTGTAAATTTCTCAAACCACATATCTAGTGTCTGTATTATTTTTTATAATTATTTATATGGTAATTTTTATGTTATGCATTTTCTTTTTGTCTTTGGTACGTCAACTTATGGAGTTTAAGCGTAATATTACATTTAAAGCAAGATATTTGCGTTTTGAAATCACTAAAGGTAACCGGAAGATTTTGATAATTATTTTATCTTTCACTGTAATTGCATATGGTTCTATCTTCTGGATGCTTTCTTTTCCCTCATATATGATCATTAAAAATATAAATTGGTATATAGATTTATCTCTCTCCCTCTTTCACTCACTCTTTCTGTCTCCTTCAATCTTCTTCTTTATTGTTCTCTGTTTATTTAAATCGTATCTATTTATAGAACTCTCACTCCATCAATTGTATTCTTTAATAATTTCTCTCATTCATTCGTAATCTGTTATTGATATATTTTATCTAGCTCGCTCTTTCAGTCGTATTCTTTCGTTGCTTTGTCTCAATCAATCATATTCTTGTATTGCTATGTCTCATTCAATTGTATTCTTTTATTGCCTTTTCGTATTTTCTCTGATTCTTTTCTTCCGTTGTAGCATTCAATCCTATTCTTTTATAGCTTTGTCTCCTTCAATCGAGTTCTTTTATTCCTTTTTCTCCTTCAATCGTCTTTTATGACTTTGTCACCTTCAATCGTATTTGCTAATTGTTTTGTTTGTTTTGATCGGGTGTTTATTGCTTTCTCACCCTTAATAGTATTTATTGATTGCTTTGTCCCCTTCAACCGTTTCTTTTGTTTTTCTCACCTTCATTCTTATTCGTTTTTTGCTTAGTCTCCTTCCTTTGTCTCGTTCAGTCATATTTATTTATTGATTCGTCTCCTTGTTTTGTCTCCATCAAGCTTATTCATTTATTTCTTTGCCTTCTTATTTTGTCGCCTTTAATCTTATGTTTCACCTACTATTTTGCCTTCAATCGTATTCATTTATCGATTTGTCTACTTCTTTGTCTCATCAAATCGTATTTTTGTATTGATATGTCTCCTTTTTGGGCACCTTTATTCGTATTATTTTTATCAATATTTCTCCTTCGCTTGGCTCTTTCTATCGTATTCTTTATTAATTTGTCTCCTTTTATCGCATTCTTTTTCTGTCTCTATCTCTATCAAGTACACACACACACAAACACACACACACAGTATTTCCCTCTCGGTAGTTAATTTTCTCTCCTTTGTTTTCTATGAAATGATCAGAAAACATAGTAAGGTAAACAGTTTTCTAGTCTTAGATTGCAAAAGTCCTTAGAAATGACTAATATTTTCAGAATTATGGAAGATTCCGTAAAGAAAACCTATTTCATAAAAAGTCATGACGATTTAAAAATAATGAATAAAAGTGTCTATGGAGAGTTTGATGACATATCTTGTAAAAGTAAAGTGCATTAATAGATATTGCTTGATGTTTGTATAAAATAGTACAATATATATGAATGCAATGAAGAGACTGGACAAGGAATTTTGAGACAGCGAAAGGGAATACAGTTTATTGCAAAGTCAATAATTTACAAAGATTCTTTTCACCTGTGAGTAATAACTTATTGTTAGTTCTTTAGCTTTTGGACATCACTAATATTACTCATAAATGTGCAGACATTACATGGGATGATCTCTATACAATAATAATGAAGAATTTTCCCTTGGCCCTTTACAAAAGTATCTTTGTGATATCCAAGTCTATGCCCAAAAGTCTCAGTTATTCTCCATCTAAAGAAAGCATCTCATGAATAGCAATGATGTCTCAAATGACAATTATCGGATCTGATCGAAATGCAGTGTTGTCCATGTTAGTTTCAGCACGCCACGTAAAACCAGGGCAATTTGCTTAACACTTGCGGACACGACTTACTTGAGAGGTTTTAAAATTTATGCGTCCATTACTCATAAATTAATCAATATTAAATACGCGTCCGTTAGCAGAGACTTGCCGTCAATCTGTTTATATGAACCAATGGAAAGTGATGATGTCTAAGCATGCTTAGGCCTGTTAAACAGTCAGCATTACAACGAGGCACAATGGTCTGATATGATTTGTGCGTGTGAATGTTTGATTGTACGAGTGAAAAATCAATTGTAGTAGCTAGCGGAATGCAGATAGCAAGATAATCACATAGAAATGGCGACAGCGTGGAGCCCCGTGTTAGCGTCCTCATTTAATTAGTTCATTTCTGCTCAAATGTTGGTGGCGGAAGTAGTGGGATATTGATGACGACTTTCTGAGTACACATTGCAGAAGTGTAGATATTTATTTCGGTCTAATTACAACACGTGATGTTTCGTAAAAGTAAATCAGCGTTTAGATATTATCACTGTTGCAAATGCTCAAAATATGCCGATAACAATTAGAAAAAAAGAAAATGATACATGTTGCGCTATTGGTTTTAGATCGGATCGCTGTGTAGTGTCAACAGCATAAAATATCAGTATTGCGATAAGGAAGTAGAATAGAATTTGCCAGATGTATGTACTATCTATAAATACATGAAAATAAAATGTGTTGAAGTGAAAAATACAGACAAAATTTAAGATTCGATTATTTATTTTATAGACAGTTAAATCGGATGTCTTAGCAGAATCTAAATAGTTAATAATTTTTTCTTCATATATGCTGACTTTTCAAAGTTGGCGACTATGTCTTTAACCAATTTTCGTGTTTTTTCAGTTCTTATTAATCTTTTTATCACTCTTATATATAGTTTTGTCATCCATTTACTCAGTCTTGCTATGTAGGCTAAATCAATTTTCGAAACGTGACAAAAGACCGAAAGTATGGATGGCCCCTAGTAATTACTCAACTAGCTACTCAGTGTTGATTTTCCGAGCAACAAAAGATTGATAAACATTATATTGCGGCGATGTTTTCCTTGCTATTTAGATTCTGCGATTTTTCACACTTGAATTTAATTTGACCTGTGATTATCAATTTTCTCAAAGCCCTCTATCCAGATGTTGTTCCCTAAAAATGTAACATACAACTATCTGATAAATACAAGTGTATTTACTTCGGATGTTTTCTAAAATTCAATGACATATATCGATCAATGTTATTTTCAGAAACTTTCAGTATAACAATATTAAAATTGATTCACCTTCGTTCTACATCTAATGGGAGATTGTCTCGCATAGACTACCATAGAGAAAGACTGGTAGTATTTTTTTATTTACTCAAAGTTTGTTAATTTTATCTATTTACGGTCAGTCAGTTAAGTGCTATACGTTATACACGTTTGGGCGATGATGTGTTTTGCGTCACATGCCTAACTGGACAGAAGATTTTCGCGTATTATGTTGTCATATATTATGAGATACACTTGTGTCCAAGGAAATCTACATTATTTTTTAAATATCTTTAGTTATTTTACTCCTAGCAGAATGGAGGTAATAGAAAAAAATCTGTTTCAAGGTTATTTGCTAGTAAGTGATTGCAACAAATTCATCTGGAATTCCAAATCGCCTCCACAATTTCTCTATCCGAGCCGAAATCCACTCCACCAAAACGCACAGTTATTCACACGAATAATTTAGTGAAAATAACAAAGACATTTAAATGGTTAAATAAATCTGCTTTGTAATTAGTGAAATATAAACAATGCCGAGTACATATATGTTAAGATTAAGTAATTCATCTCAATACAATTTCAACGTCCTCTAGATAAAGTAGATAGATTTTAGAAGATACCCTTCTTTTTTACATTTGTGCTTTACATAAACAAGATTTTTTAAAATTTAGTGAATGAGTAACATTTCCTTCTAGATACCACTACTAACCAAATGGTTGAGCCACATACCACCCACTACCAAAAAGGAATTTACTACTATGCTTCCATTAGCTTAACCCTATAGTAAACAACATTACTCAGGCTTTCATTTACTATCCCCGCATCCGGTATAAGAATTTTCCGCATTCTTTGATTAAAAGTGGTTGACAATAAATGTAATTTGCTGACATGTTGAAATAGCTATTCTGCCCTTTGCATTAAATCTCTCTCTCTCTCTCTCTCTCTCTCTCTCTCTCTCTCTCTCTCTATATATATATATATATATATATATATATATATATATATATATATATATATTCTTCTTTGTAAAGACATCGATTCTGCTTCTGCCGGATGGAAGTATATTCAGGTTCAGTGGATTAAATTGATTAGATATGTAACTTTCAGTACTGAAGCGCATTGAATGATTATATGAAGGATGTAAGCATGAATATAAAAACGAGAAACATCTCTGCCCGTAGATTGATTAAAGTGTTAGTTTTGAAAATTTTGAGAAGATAATTTAATGATATAAGATTGGGTACAATATATGCAACGATATAATTATAACAACCAATATTTGCATGATAATACGATTTAAATGAAACTCTTGTTTAAAATTTATTAAATCTTTCTATTAAAACAATTTCTAAGATAAATAAATTTCTCAAGAGTAGTAACTCAATGCTTTTCTTCTTTGTTTTTAGTGAATATTGAACAAAAAGATAAAACTAAGAATTAGATAGAACAGGAAATATTGGAGAGTTAGGAACGTCAGACTTGAAAGGTGGTAACACAAAAACAAGTAATATGACGTCAGCATTTTGATACTTTTGTTATTCTCTCATCAAGTTACTTGTTCAACCCTTCTATAATATTACTGTTGTTGAAAGCATTCAGCTGATTAAGTTTCTGTTTCATATAAGCCTACATGTTTTATCCTCTTGAAGCCATTTTTAACCATCCATCAGAATACGTTGTTGAATGTAAACGTCTCTTCAGAGTTTTAGAAGTTGTTTGTTACCAGTTATAAAGACATGACACATTTGTTATGTTAATATCGTGGGTATATATCAGCCTGCAGTGTCTCTATAATGCTAAAATTATTCTAGCTAAACACACCTGATAGATAGAATTAAAAGTCAAATAAAACATTCATTATCACTTTAAAACTCTAAGCAATCTTTTTAATAAATGCAGCACATAGCATTTCTGTAAGCATAATTTTATGTAGATTTTGAAATTTAACGACTTCTGAAAGTTATGCATAGCTTTAAGATTGAATCTCAAACAATAATTACGAATTACAATTTCAGAGTGTAAAATATGAAATAAACTGAAATATTTCTTAAGCAGTCAAACTCATAAGATTAAATGTCGACGAAACAAAAACGTATGTATCATATAATAATCTCTGTCATGCCAGGTACTAAAAAATATTAAAATATTTGCATAGTATTTGTGGAGCATACGTAATCACGGATTTAAAAAAATAATGAAATATTTAAATAATGCACACATCTCTTCACTGCAAACTGACTATAGCATGCTCAAATATTACCTGCGATATTTAAATATTGGCTAATGAACATGGTTTATACAAAATGATTATTAAGAATAAAGTGGTGAAATTTTTATCTCATTATATATATATATATAACTTACCGTCCAATTATCCTTATCCTCTTAGACACAAAGGTGAATAGTATGTAGTGGTTACTGTTTAATTTAAACAGACCAATGAAGATTGGACGCAGTATGGCGACGAATCAGTGTAATGATTATTGTGAATATATGATTTTTTATACTCTTTTTAGCTTTGATTTTTTTCGTCTATGCTCAAAAGACCAGGTTCGCAGAGTGCACAATTTTCATTACAAAGAAATAAAATAAAATAGGGATAGCCAGAAAATAGATTAATTGCAAAGATTGTTTATTTGTCGATTCTTTTTCTTTTGTCCTTTTTTTTTTGTACTGAGTGTGATACGTTTCTTGGAGGCCATTGATTAGTTAACCTGCGCAGATGCACATATGTAGCATTTGAATAGCACGTGAGAAGCGATCAAGTTTAATCTCATGTGTTCCACCTGAGAACAGTCTGCAAAACTTTGGCTGTCACACACACGCACACTCATACACACCCACACACACACGTGTGTGGTGGCGTGTATGTGTTTTAAATATCACAAAGAGCATCTGACTATTTATATACCATCATATTATTCAATATTTATATAAAAAGGTGAAAAAACATAAAATATCTTTCCAAAAATCTATATGAGCCTTTATAGTATTCACGACAGCTTTATTGCTTATTCTAAATAGTAAGTAATAATTATGTAATGAATTGTGTATTCGACCAAATTTCGTTGTATTTAGTTTGAATTTTAATTTAACATTGTTAAATGTGACATTAAGTGCAATTAATCAGCTCTAATGTTTTATCAGTTATTTGCAAGATAAATATATTCCGAGACAAAAGCACAAATCTAAAACAATTAAGGCCTAAAAATTTCTTTCAATAAAGAACAGAGAAAAACAGCTAAGGGTTTTGTGTAGCATTTCCTAAATTTAAAAACAAACATTTGGAATTCTCGATGTTTTGGTTTAATGAAGTTTCCTAAATACAATGACCCACAGTTGCTTCAAATGTAAGGTAACATCAGAAAATGTCACAATAAATAATTAGTGGTAGTAAAAGCAATGGGAGTCATGAGGGTGATTGACATTCATTTGAAGATATCACGATAAAAATATTCAGAAAAAATAGCAAGAGGAAAAACTGTTCATATACTCAGTCGGCCTTTAAGTCTAAGAATCGCTAACTTGAACGTTTTACATTTAGATTTTGACTTTCCGAAAAATTAAATGTATGAATTTTGGAAAATATTGCTTAAAAAAAATTGTTGAACGGAAATTAATTGATGAGTCCAAATATGCAGTAAGGATTTTTTAAATCAGCCAAACCGGGTAAATATGATAGATGTGAAATTTAGGTTTTCTGTGAGATCCATTCAGTCAAATTTAAACCAAACATGCACGTTTTCAGAAATTCTACATAACTATTTCTTTTTTTGTTTTTGTCACCACATCACAACGTGATACTCACGATGAGTTTCAAAATTGTACATGAATGTTTCTCATTTGGACAATACTATCAAATTTCCCTCGTGATAAAGGATTATATATATATATACATATACATATATATATATATATATATATATATATATATATATATATATATATATATATATATAGAAGGGTTCATTAATTTTTTAGAATACTTTCAATATATATCGAAAGAAAACTATTATACACGCCTCAATTATTCTACATTTTTTCTGTTAAACTTCTAAGAAGTTTTCTACGTCATTTTGTCTTTTATTAGTTCCGAACAAATGCAAATATTGATATGCTTATTTACAACGAAATGTTATTCCTGTATTTGCCATCTCTCGTCAAAATAGTGACAATCATGACACTCCAAAGATTATTGACATTTATATCTCTGAGCAAGTCTAAAATTTTTGTTCTCTCCCCTAGTCCTTGGAATTATTAATTCAACCACGTTCGTAATGTCATCAGCTGATTTTCTTTGTCTTTGTTGACATTATATATACCTTGTGAATTTAAGATTGTATGAGACTTTAATATTTACAATTGTTATCGCACGATCACCGAAATTACAGAAGTTAATACCGGTCAGAACGCATCAGTCTGTAAGTTTGGATGTGTGTTTGGTTTTACGGATCGGAATTATATATCTGAGAGCTATGTTTTTATTCAATTCGATTTAGTTATATTCAATTACCCCCAATAATACTTGTGAAAGTTAGGAATTCTAATTTTCTCTCAAGAGCTATAACCTGATTATTAAACTTATATAAAGAAAACTCATTATATCAAAAAACAAATTTCCCAGAATCTAAAAATATCTTCTGATAATTAATACACTGGAAATGCTTGATTATCGATGAATCACTAAATCTCCTCAACTTGTTCATAATATTTCGGATAAAATTCAATTGTCTATTTTTGTCTATTTTTGTATATATTAGTGTGTGTGTGTGTGTGTGTGTGTGTGTGTGTGTGTGTGTGTGTGTGTGTGTGTTTTCCTTTGATTAATTCCCTCTAAAATATAATCGTTGCTCACATTTCGGTTTATCTCTGTTTCGGGAATAATCGGTTAAAGTGACTTTCAGTAGACTGAACTCTTTACATTTGTCACTAGATTATCTCTTTGTTCTGACGAGATGGATTACAACTATTATGTAAATTCATTAATCTTTCCCACAAATGTCAGGTTTCTAAATACTTTGACCAATGACATTCGTTTCCCTGTCCTTTGGATTTTAAGGTCGCATCTTAAGTTCTCTTTTGAAAAATATTGTAGTTATGTATTTGGTAAAAGTTTTCGGTGCTTCTGACTGGTAGATATCACTTTAGGATTCTCTTTTTTTGTTGAAAACCATACTGTCTTAGATTTCGAATATAATAATTTCTTCTGTAAAATTCTCGTAGTTTAATTGTTGTAGCCACTATCAACACTATGTCATTTGCCTGTCTTATGACTTTAAGTCTGTGGCCGGCAGTAAATGATCCTAGTGTTACTTCGAATTCTAAAAGTATCATCGTTCTGTAGAGAATTAATAAATCCAGTATGACAACTCTTCCTTGTATTATCAATTTTGTTTTGTTTATTTACTGACTTAAACTTACTCATCTATTGTGGTTAGTTTTTTCCGTAGTTAAGTTTTTATTCATTTTTAATATATTGACAGGTTAGAAAGTTAAAAAATTAAACAACATGGGTGAATGGAATGGAACTGACAAATATATCGCGATATACAAGCTATTAAAGTGAACATGGTTAATGAATATTTATAATTATATACAGAGATTGACACGTCGATGAACCAATATAAAATAAAACAAACAGTATTTACTACTCAGGAAAACATAGAATTTTTGAGCCTTGTCTCAAAGGCTTAATTGGCTGAAAAAATAGGAAATATATTTTTATAAAAAAAAAAACAATCTGAATTTTCTGTTTGTTTTTTGGCCAAAACGTAGAGAATCGCCGGCATTTTAATTCCCAGAAAGATTCAACTTCTAGAAAAAACCATTATTGAAACGAAATTGTACCTACACATTACCTTCGAAATTGTACCTACACATTTTTCCTTCATTTTATATTAGAGAAATGACCTACATTCAACAGACATAGTGTTTACCTTTGATTTTATTTTTTATGAATACGACGGATTCAGATTGAATAAATATTTTTTCAAGATTATACGCGATTTTTCTATCAGATAGAATTATTGTGTAGTTTCATTGTTTTCCTTCTCTCCGTGTATGTTATGAGGAAAGTAGTTAATACGTCTCACACATCCGCTATTTTTCAAACATAATATATGCCGTGTAGAAACAAATGCACATGTTAAATACCGGGATTACACGTTAAGGAAGGCCATAAATTCTACAAAATATTTTTTATTGTTTGGGCCACTAGGCTTTCATTGATAAACAATGTTGGAAGAATCCATTACATGTGCGGAATCGTACACTCTAAATATTGTGAAATGCAATGTAAGAAAGAAAAGGTATTTGAACATTATATATATATATATATATATATATATATATATATATATATATATATAGAGAGAGAGAGAGAGAGAGAGAGAGAGAAAGAGAGAGAGAGAGAGTGAGTGAGAAGTACGACAATTAACTGATCAATCATGCGGATTTCTAAGTTACGTGAAGGCAATATCATGGGGTTTATTTTCTCCCGGATAATATTTCTATTAGCTTCTATGCCAAAGCTTATTATTATGTATATACAGCATAAAGTAATTTAATATTTGGAAGTGTGAGTTGTTCTACATATGGTTAATTGCTCTTGAGAAATTTCGCTGTTTTGCGTTTTTTTAATATTCATATTATGCAGTTGGTTGAAATATTTTAAATTTTTATTGAGTATAAGATTGAAGATGTTTTTACTAGGTTATTTTCTGGCAAATTGGTGTCCGCTGAATTGCCTTATAATGACGTGGTCTCATGTAATTTCCTCTGACCTCTTATTTTCTTGGGTTGACCTCTTTTTTTACAGTGAAAATAATATGTGTCCGGTTAAAAGAATTTCAGATCATATATAAGTATTCGCTTTCTTGTGTGTATTCATATTTGCGGGCATTACGTATAATTTTCTTCCGTTGGATAGTTGTGATATTCTGATTTTTGCCGTGATTGAGTGTTGAAACATCCATATGTGTCATTTTGGGTTTTCCATTTTCGTTATGTGTACTTGTTTGCATTTTTTCTGATTTGCTTTCGAAACTACATATTTCTTTGAATGTCTGCATTTTCAAATATTTTTTTTAGTATTTTATTATTGTTGTACATACGCACACACACACACACTCACACACACACACACACACACACACACATATATATATATATATATATATAATACTGTTATATAATATTTTCAGTGAAAAGATTTCATAAACGTTTGTGTGTAAATACTAAGAAGATACAATAGGAGGTATAGAAAATGGCTAAAATTATGGGAAAAGAAAATCTTTGTTGGCGTAAAATGTTCTGATATAGAAAAGAATAAAGAAAAACAGCTGGACATGACGGATGTCGATGTGAACAAAGATAGCCAAAAGTGAGTGAACTGTAGACGAAGATGAAAAGTAAATTTGAATGGGGGTTGCTTTCTTTAACGTTTTATATTGTTTGCGAACAACAGGGATATGGGAATATTGTAAAGATTGATGTTGATGTCATGCTGTCAAAAACGTTTATATGTTATTTGAAAATTATCAAGAGAATGACGTGCACTAGTTTTATAAGAATAAGTGAAATATGTAGAGAAAATAGTTTTACATAAAACAGGTTAATATAAAATTTTCACATCCGTATCCTGTCTTTTACAAATGTCATATTGTTCGAAATAGAAAACAAAGAGAATTACGATTTTTAAGAATAGCAATGCTTTACTTTTAAAGTTAATGTTTCAGTTTCAGGAATTTCAATGTTTTCTATTTTCCAATGTAATGAGATTCATAAAATTGTATACTATCAGCAACACTGTAATCCACGATTATTGTAAGTAATTAAAATTATGAACTAAATAAATCCTGAAAATGTATATTATTAAGTAAAACAGCATTAAATCATTTTGAAATACAATCTTTAAAATATACAAGTAGTAATCGTAGTTGTGTTTTAAAGTGTATCGTGCTTTTGTAACTGATATACAGAAATTCATCTTGTGAAATATGTTTTGCAGGAAATTGACAACGTTCTTATATATATATATATATATATATATATATATATATATATATATATATATATACTTTTCCATACACCAGTGAGGATCGAACTCATTACAAGATTATAATTTATTCCAGCGAGACGAGGTTGGTGACCATTACAACACGCCACGGAGAATATATATATATATATATATATATATATATATATATATATATTTCAGTAATGAATTAGAAATCTCTCAGCTATTGGGCGTATATACTGATAATATCGAGCGCCCATAGCTCAGAGGTAGAATCGCGGACAGACGCTAATTCGGTCGGGTTTCAATCCTGGGTAAAAAGCAATCGGAGTCTAACCATACTGATGAGCTGTGATACAACGAAACAGAACTGTCTGCGGATGACTATTTACGCTCTAATACTCTGATTGAGCACTGTGGATGAATGGTAGACTTTGAAAAATAATAGCTACACTGGTATCTAAGCATCGTTCATTCAGCAATGAATTAGAAGACTCTCAGCTATTGGGCGTGTAAAATGATAATATACAGGCTAAAAATCTGCCTCGTCCTTCCAAGCGCCCGTAGCTAATAGGTAGAATCGCCGACAGACGCCGATTTGGTCGTGTTTCAATCCTGGGTAAAAAGCAATCGGCTGTCTAACCGTACTGATGTGCTGTGATACAGCAAAACAGATCTGTCTGCGGATGACTCTCTCTCTCTCTCTCTATATATATATATATAATTATATATATATATACTGATTGTTTAATACTTACTTTTTGCTCGTAATTGATTTAAACCAAGTGATATTTGTATTTAAATTTGATCGATAAAAATATATTGCAGAACTTTTAAATACCATGAGTGGTGTCTTCGGAAACCTGGGTAGCCAAATAGCTACTTTAAAAACGGAATATATATATATATATATATATATATATATATATATATATATATATTTCTTCCAAAATGTAAGTATTAAACAATCAATATATATATATATATAATTATATATAGAGAGAGAGAGCTCTGAGCTATCGGCGCTCGTTAGAAGGCGGAAAACTTTTTTTGCATATATATATATATATATATATATATATATATTACGGAAATTATCAAAGATTAATGAGATAGGTTATAGACAACCGACAATTTGAAATGATTTGTTTGAACATTATTGTTTGCTCGATAATAGTATTTAAGTATATATTCTGTATTTAATAAAACAGTATTATACATTTATATCTACCCGCCTGTTTAGTTTCGATTATTTTTTAATACGAAAATGTGTGTTATTCGGCAACATTTGTATCTGCGACCCCCATCCACATAGAGGAAGCCACCTATTGATCTGGCGCGTCTTAGCCCTCGCGAACATGTATGTCAATCAGTTTAAACGAAGTCAAATTAAGCCTATAACACAAGTTTTTCCACCCAATCTTCAAGTGTTTTTCACCATTTTCCTTTTACTTTCCTCTTCTTTTTTAACACTTTTATTGATGGTTGATATGTTATTATTCGTACTAGTGTCACCTTATTTGAATATTTGTTCATATCCATACCTATGTTCACACTTTTATACATTTCTATATACGCAAGCGAATGCGCTAAAACCTGTATATGTTTTCTCTTTTAGTATATATGAGTGTTGTAGTAATTTGGATTCATAATTAATTTTTTTATAATTATACTATGTTCCAAAGCATTTAGAATGGACCGTAAAAAATAGTGGCGGGATGGGAACGGTGCAGCTTTCTATCTACATCGACCTGTTCTAGATAGAAGAGTTTACGCATGAGTTTTATTTGTCGAAGTTGCCATAGTAAAGTTTATACGAAAAATAGTCTCTTGCATGTTCTTATATTAGACAAGTATAAGTCTAGAATGGTTGGTTTCTGGAAATTCAACACGACATAAAAGATTTCAGGGATCCGCTACTACTAGCAATACAGCGGGAACTGAAGAGTTCTGTTTTGGGTAATAATTGGTGGAGACACTTTAAGAAAACCATTAAGTCTTTTACAGCTGATGATAGCAAGAGACTCGAAATAGATAGAAGGGTGGTGCAAACAGCGTTAGAATCTCGTGTAAAGGCCCCTGTCAAATCTATTGATTGAGATAAAGTAGCTCTCTCTCCAGCTAATTTGGCGAAGTTGGCTAAAGCAAACAATATTGCCACAGAATTGCCTGCGAAAAAACTACGCATTCTCTCTAATAGATATATAACACGTGTCACATCGCCGGAGAGGAGAAAACTGTAGTAGCACGAGGTTTTATGAGAGATTTTCGTGACTTCTTCCAGAAGCTTTTTACCAGTCACCTCGACTGAATTCGACAATGATTTGGACAAAATAACACACTTCGATGCGACTGAAGAGGCTAGTTTCGAGGGTCAAATAACAGAAGAAATCTTAGTAAACTTTTTAAAAATTTGAGAAAATAATAGTCCTTGCATAGATGTTATACCTTAAAAAGTATACATGTGGCTGTCATGGCTCTAACATTGTAACATTCAGTCACTGGATAAAAAAGTGATCTATTCCTCAACGTTTCATCAGAAGTGTAATGATTTTTCTACACAAGAAGAAAAAAGAAGAATTGGTTTTAGTAAATTTCAATCCTTAACGAGGCTTAACGTTGTGATAAAATTATTTGTCAGGGCCTTGAAAGTCGTTCATAAGGCTGTCCTCGAATGTCTTACATCACATGAACGCATATGTGTTGTAAAGGATCGGATGATTCGACGTAATCTTCATTGGTTTGCACGAAATAAGAAAACCTAGGCAAAGAAAATTTGCTGATCAATTTGAATAAGTCAATTCTATTGATAGAGTGGATAATTTTTTCGTGGAGACTGTCTTGTCCGCGACCGGATTCAAGCTCTACTTTCGATCTTGGATTCTCTATTATTTGTGCGAACAAGTGTTATATCAGAAATAAAGGAAGGAAGAACGAAGGAAGAGATTTTCCTTGAAAAACAGAGCTTAGGTGAGCGACGCGTATATGCCTCCTCATCTTTTGGCGGATGTCAGTTCTACGAATCCCATCTACCTACTAGATAGTCTAATGAAGGCAGTTTTTAGTCCTCTCTAGCGATAAATTCTCATATAGTGTGCGGCAAGGACTGCTACCTTAGTGGGTCCGAGGGCGGTCTTCAGATGCTGGATACAGATGCCAGTCAAATCATTTTACGATTGAATTTCGAAGGACAAGTGTTCGCGACAAATCGATTGCTAGTTTTTATCTACCGTCAGCTAGTCTGAGTAGCACATGTTAATAAGAAATACGCTTAATTTTTAATAATACGACAAACGGTTTGTGCAAACACGTGGGATGCTCCTACCACACACACACACACACACACACACACACACACACACACACATATTCAGAGAAGAACTCAATACTTAATTAAACGGTTATCTTCTCAGTATTTTTATTGCTATTAACAACATACACTGAGCTCTCTATTATTATCTAATTAATGATTTATTTTAATTAGATAAATCTTTCCTAATTATACTCTCTGTCATTACGGGTTTGACATTCTTTCACAAAAGCCATGATGAATTGAAATGTAAGTTTACTACTACTGATATTATCTTTATTTTATTAGATTAAGTGATTCGATATGCAGACATGGTGATAGAAAACGAAAAATGAAATATTTGCAAGAAAACTATGAACAGCTTAACGTTATAAATCATTCAATTCTAAAAAATTAATTATCCACGCATTGATGGACTTTTTCATCTATATCGAAAAAGAGGATACCGTTTAATGTTTAGAAATTACATAGAAATGCATGAATAAAATTTAAAAGGTAATATTCGATTCCTTTGTATACATCACGCGCCATAGTTGAGCAATTTTGCAGCCGGAACATACGTAATTATTAATATTTTAACTATTCGACGTCTACAAAAAGTATACTATGGCACCGATTAAACAGATACAGTCAATTTAGTGTCATAAATGATACGAGCTTGGTGGATTATGTCCAGAAAGGGATGTGTTTGACTTTGCAGAAGATTATTCTGTAATTTGCAATTATTTCCCGCAGCAGACTGATTTCCAACCAATGACATAGAACCCAAATTTTCCTGTTTATTTAATTGACAAATGAGGGAAACACCGTGGTTTAATACATTTCCCAAATGCTTTTGCGCTAGGTGAATGCAAAGAATTCAACTGAAATATGATTTCGCCTCTTTGATTTCTCGTTCTGAGTCGATATCCAATTCACCACAAAGCACCTCCTACTAATTATATATGTTCAAAAAAATTATGTTATAATTTCCGAAGATTTCTGCAGATATTTTATCGCAATATATCAATACTTTCATCCATTTTCATGTGTTATTAACTAAGAAATACTTTAAGATGGATCTCTGTCGTGTCTAATCTTATGGTATAAATGCTTATGACAGCTTTATTCTTATGTATTAATGCTCCTAGATTGTAAATATTTGGTTTTATGTTAATTTATTCCATTAGGTTTTCGTGAAGGATTTTTCACTTTGTACGATGATTCATTTATGTTTGTTCGAAAAAATCCTTTTCGTGGAAACGGATTTATCAATGACAAGTGTTATGTAAATCACTAAAAATAAAGGAAAAGAAAAAATGGCACATGAGTAAAAAACAGTGAATTGATCGATCGTGACAATGAAAAAACTTTTGTAAAATTTTTCGCCTTATAAGCTATGGTGATATCGCATAATAGCAATATTTATGCATGTACAGTTTTTTCGTTTTCTTGAAAATGTTCGGTGTATAAGAAAACTAGATTTAAACACAAGAAATTGGTTTATATGACGGCTAAAAACGAAATATTGAATGATTAGTTATACATAAAAAATTAAGATATATATTGGAGAACAAAAACAACGCACCTTAATTTGAGTTACATGTCTATCATGTTTTTAAGAAATTTTCAAATATAAATTTTCTTAATAGAAACCGATAGTGAATATGATTGTTTGACGTATATGGATAGAAATGAAATTAAAAATTGTGTAAGTTACTCTTGTTTCAAAAATAACATCAAAAACTGTTTCCTTTATTTCAGTGTAATATATATCTTGCTTATTTTTTCTGGCTACTGTCGTGAGATCTTGTACATCATGTAAAGTATAAAATACATGCGAAAAATAAGTACAGTCATAAATCTGCTTATAATAAGCAGACAGGGTGAAATGTGTATTTGGGCCACATATTAGGCAAAATAGTTATGGGTATAACGACAAAATACTCATGTAAGAAAAGCATCTCCTCGGTAGTGTGGTGGTTATAAAGAGCATGGAACCACATTTTTCTTGATGTTTGTTCCCAGATTCATTCTGAACCGGATTGTTAACCGCTGATAGATCACACCCATTGGCAAACAGCATTGTTTTTGTTTGGTGGTTCAATACTAAAGTGTAGGAATATATTTTTTGTTGTAGAATAACAGCAATACATTTATTTATTATTGAATTCTATAAATTGTATTCGAAATATTTAGATCCCTATTAAATAACCCGTAAAGTTTGATATGTCGCTGAGAAAATCAACCACAAAATAGCAAGCAAAGGTATTGATGCGATCCTCACAAAATTCATTTAATACAAGGAAGAAAATAAAAGTTTTGCAAACTCATGGTAGAACATTCTAAATAGCCCATAAGCAATTCTGATAAAAAACAATACAAATTCTTTTTATAATCATATCACCCCAAGCAGGCAATCCACTGACACTATTGAATAGGTGGTTACATAGGGGAAATTGATGAGAAAGAGTGGTTAGATATAGGAAATGTCAAAAGGAGGGTTATAGATGGGTAAGGATACCGAGGATGAGGGCTGGGTAGATGGGATGATTGTTTCAGAGAATGGATGCGAGTTAGTCTGTTAGGACGTGGCTATTGACCTTACATTTAACGTCCTGGAGATTGTAGCTCTCGGGGAAGCAAGTGTATAGAAGGGCATTCCACATGCCAGAAGTTACGAGAAAAGAAGTTGATGGAGTAGAAATTTCGGTTACATCTGATCTGTTTCACTGTAAAAGAGTAGGACGTAGTTGCTAATCTAGTGTCTCGTGCAAATTTATAACTAAGGGGGCAGCAGTGATCTCAGTTCATCGGAGCAGAAGCCGTGAAAATATTTATAGAAGAGACGCAAGGAAGCCACGTCAGGTCGGTCAGAGAGTGACTGCAGTCTGTCTGCCAAGTCGGTATCGTGACATCACAGATTCTCCGTTGTATTTTGACAAGAACCTTGAGGAGAATAGCAGGCGCACCTAAAAAGATGTGGCAGCAGTATTCAATACACGGGCGGATGGTAGATTTGTATATGTGCAGGATAGATTCAAACGGGCAAACTTCCAGAACCGCAATGGATTCGATAAATTCATTCCACTTGAGGTCTGCTGAGAGTGTGAGACCAAGAAGCCGTAGTGTTTTAATCTCTGGAAGTAAACCTCTTCCATTCTAAGTCTATGATGGTTAATTGATAGCAGCTTCGTTTTGGAAGTATTAAAATTTAGGAGCCATTTCTTACCCCAGTTAACTACGGATTGGAGGTCGTTGTCAAGCTCGACAGCGCGGTTCACTTTGTCGCCCACACCTTATGGCATCAGGTAGAACATAAAGTATATCAGAAAGGGCGTAGGACCTAGGATAGAGCCTTGGGGGACACCCGCGTTCGTATGGTAGTTTTGGGAAGCATGTCCGTTTAATAGCACATTCAATGTGCAGTTAGAGAAGAATGACAGGATTAGATCAAACAAATGTCCAGTTATATCATAGCTCCGCAGTATGCGTAGGAGGCTATCATGCCAGACTTTGTCGAACGCTTTGGAGACATCCAAGGCAACAGTTCGAGCTTCGCCATTCTTGTCGTGAGCCTGGTATATATCCTCGGTGATGGTCGTTAGCATATCAGCAGTAGACCTAGTGAAGTTGAAACTATACTGTTTGACCCAGAGGAGCCTGTGGGCTGTGAGGTGCTATCGCATATCAGCTGTTTTTTTTCTGTATATTTGTTGATTCTTGATAAAAACCAAGGAATCAGTAATATAGCTGTTCCAAAAATAAAATGCAACCTAAGTTCATTTTTCATTGGTATAATGTAAATTCCTAGTTTTTATTTTTACATAAGTAATCCCTCAAAAATTATTTGTTTGGATTCGTTGTTATGCTACCTAGACACTATGAAATTAAGCGATGTACTAGATTGGCGACATTTTCACAGTTGAAGTTACTAGACATAACCACAAGTTTATTCTTTCGCACTTCCCGCCAAAGTGAATATCAATGTTATAAATGCAATCTTAATCGTTATCTATTGTAATCTTAATTACTCTATTGTTGTCGCTATTTAATAAATCTCACTTAAAAAAATATATATATATTTCCTACTCAGTAAGCAGTTGTGGCTTCATTGATATACTCTCTTCCTTGGGGTGATATGATTTTAAAAACTTACATATAAAGCTTTGTAGGAAATTACATTTCGACCTGAGGAAATTTAGTTAAATGGCTTTTTTTGTAATAGCATAAAAACAGAAAAAATTTTCTATCTTAGAAATTTTACAGATATTTAATTTTATTTCAATCTCGGAAATATTCTGGATTATACCGGGTTTTTTAATCATATATTTCATAAAATGCATTAGCGTTATGAGTGCCAGATAAATTAAAAATGTCATAGTTTGAAGCTTTCTTATTGCATGATCTATCTGCTCAATCACTAAAACTATTATCACAGTGTGAAAATAAGGATAACTTTAATAGAGAATATAGAATATAATAAGTTTTCGATATATTATCAAATAAAAAAAATAAATATAAAGATTGATTATTAAAGCATAAATTTTCACATAACCAGTTCTATGTTCAGAATTTTTTCTTGAAATGCTAAGTCTTGAATTTTCTTGAAACAGTTCAGAAAGAAGGATCGGGAGTAATATTGTCAGCAAGCGATATAAATAGATCATTGACAGCTGCACTACGATTTTTTTGTATTTCTACTTGTAATATTAAAAAGAATATTTCAACAATATAATAAAATAGTATACATTTTAAAATTCGATGTAAAAAAGAAAAAGTGTGTGTGTATATATATATATATATATATATATATATATATAGATATAGATACATATATAGATATACAGATATAGATATATATAATTATATGAATAAATATATTAAATATTTATGAAGATTGTTTTTGCAATATAGTTGGTTTTAAGTGCAAAGATGAAAATTTAAGGCGACCATTTTAAGCTGTAATATATTCAGGTGTTTACGTAGAAAAAATTCTTTATCACTTTTACTCAAACATTAGCAGACATTTCTTCATCTCTCAATCTTCTGCACGCTATTTTTTATAGTTATCATATTTAAAGACGGTTTTGAAGCGAATAAATATTTTTTCATATTTTGAAAATGTTCTTTCTTTTTCCTTCTTTTTTGTTAAACATATTTTACTTTTTACTATTTTCCCTTTTTGTTTCATAATTTAATACTTATTTGCATCTCATATTTTCTGCTACGTTATCCTATAATTTCCTAATATTATTTTATTTAAATTATTTTCTTTGTTATTTCATATATATTACATATATATTTCACTAATTGTTTTCATATTTGAAAAGGTTATTGGCATCATACATGTAGTTTTCTTCGGGTCCTTTAAATTGTAATTCTCATATTTCTCTCGCTGATTTCTTTTTTATTAATGTACATTATATTCTGTATACACAAATTTTGTTTCTGTTGACCCTCACTTCGAGTGCATTAACTAGTCAATTTTCTTATCAATATCTGACAAGAGATGCTTAGATCGATTTTTATCGATTATTTTTCACAATATTTAATCTTAGTAAAACAAGTCGTTTCGTACTGTAACGGAATTGGTCAATACTCTACATTGATAAAAGTGTAAATCTAGGATAAAGAAGCTTGGAAGAAATATTCATGTATTTTTTTTATATTAAATATCTAGATGCCAAAAATCTTTGAAATTACTAAGATTGCACTTTATTAGTCTGTTTATATGTTTTCGGAATATTTATTTAAACGGGTACTAACCTTTAAACATTTACATAAAATCGTCTCTAATGAAAGTTTATTTGGATAGAGTAAATATATCAAGAACTACCGAAAAGATTCTGTTGTGATTCTTATTACAAACAATAATTCGGCATTTAATAGTGTTTGTAGATTAAACGACGCCACTTTTCCAGATAAATGCTTCAAAATACATAGAATTACAAATATGTAAAGTATAGTATACAGTTTTCTAAGTCCTTGCACGCATAATTTGAAAAAAAATGTTTCCACAATATTAGGCGTATATACAACAATATATGTTGAATAATTTAAGATAAGAGTTTGACTAGAAGTTAACAATAGATATATCTGGTAAGTTTTTGCTTTTTGCATGTACAATGTTTTAATATCAATATAATATTTCTAAAAGAATGTAGCAAAGATAATAAACATTTATGAAATTCTTAAAATAAACAACCAGGCGAGATGAAGCCTAATTACTACCGGGCATAATTGTTATGCCACCCCAATGATTTCAAAAGAAATGATGTATATCATACTAATTTTTGTATTTATTGGCAAATGAAAATAGAATTGTTTATTTGTTGTTATTATATGCAAAAGTTTACAAGGCAAGGAAACAAAGTTGAACTCGCCCGAATCACCCTACATTTTCTTAATTCTTTCACTGGTAAAACTGCAATATTGTTAATAATTAAATATTTATAAATTCATTTGATACACATGTAACTGTGGAATATTAGTAAAATAACCATTCTATTTTCATTTACAATTATTCACTTGGCAACAAATACTAAAATAGTATGAATTATATCATTATTCTAAAAAGAATTTAGGGTGACTTAACAATTATGGCCGGTATTATATATATATATATATATATATATATATATATATATATATATATATTCATTGATTGATTCATTGTTTAATTACTTAGTTTTTAGTCATAATAAAATTAGACCAGTGCGCATTATTATTAAAATGTTCAATACAATGATATTGTAAAAGTTTTAAATATTTTCCATTTGTAAACGTGTTATTACGCGGCCCAGGGTTCTGTCATGAGTGGTGTTTTCACGCGGTTTTCAAGTTATTTGAAATCGTCTGAAAATTACTTTCATGTTAGAAACATATGTCGCGTATTAACTGGTTTACAAATGGAATAAATAAATGTATATATATATATATATATATATATATATATATATATATATATATATACATTTATTTATTCCATTTGTAAACCATATATATATATATATAAAATCTGATTCTATTAATACCAATTGAGAGCTTGTCTTAGATTTTTCCTAGAAACCTATGCACAGCCTAACATATGTTTTTTCATTTCCAATAGTATTAACTTTTAAGAACACATTCTCAGCTATACGAATATAATAGAATGAACCATTTCTTGCATGATTTAACTTTAAATAAACGTGAATGTTAAAATACAAATACAACTGAATGATAAAATGCAGGTTGCACACATTCTATGACTTGAAAATATTTATTTTGCTTAATCCAAGGTCTTATTTAAATACATGTGTTTGACAGATACGAGAATAATGAAACATAATTTATTCATAAAATCAAAATATTGCTGTTATTGAATATCTGTCTTTCAATATGGTCGTGAATTTACAGACTAGGAATTAATTAACGCAATACAAATATGGTTCTACAGAAAGATATTGAGAATAGTATGGACTGACCATGTTGCCATTGACATAGATTCATATACAAGAGAAACAAATGTAAAATTTACTAAACAACTGGGGAATGCATATTCTGGGTGAGATAGCAAAAGACAGAATTTGTTAACAGCTAAAATGAACAAAACATTGTGGAGAGTTATGATGGCGAAGGACAAAATTATCATAACACACACAAAAAGCTTCCATTTTTGCATCTTCTGAATTCAACATAACCTTACATATCAATTTTCCGTACGGATATTTTGCACTGGAACTTTAATTAGATTCTTTACTGTTAAATACTATAATGTTTTTTTAATGTTTGAATTTTTGTGTTATGTTGAATTCAGAAGATGCAAAAATGGAAGCTTTTGCAAAAAATCTAGATAAATCTATATACGTTTTGTAGCCATGTATGTAAATTCATTTGTTTAATTACATATATCAATAAGGCATTTACTTTGCTTACATGTTGCACAACTCTCTCTGTTTTATTCTAATGAGTTTATCTAAATATGTTTGTTCTTTGTAATTAAATTTCTTCTTCACATTTAATACACTTCTAAAGTTTTTGCTGCTTCCTTCATGCACTGACTTTTACTTATTAAATATATTTAAAATGTCATAAACTTAATAGGAACGCAATAAAATGTGACAAGACGAGTAAGTTTATCAAATGGCGCTACGTTAATAAGATATAAAACTTATTTTACTATATTCCGTGAATCATGTTCTGTGAAACATGATACAAATAACAAATAATTTAATTATCGTTTCTTCGTATTACGTTTGCGTTCTGAATGCATTTTATCGGAGTTCCAAGCGATCTATTAAATATATACTCCTCAAAAATCATTTTCTCAAAGAGATTATTTTCCATGAGTTGCAATTTACTTGAGACACTGTAACAATGTTTGATTTATTTACATTGTGTTATGTTTATTAAGTTGACATTTTCGAATCCGGTATTGAACTGAAACATTTTTTAATTTTTAGCATATGCATGTTATGTAGATATCCTTAAAATAATTCAATGTATTTGCGCGCTATACAAAATATGTTGTGTATTTTAATGATCTACAATTATTATGATTGTTTGTGCCTGAATTAAATTCGTTGCTTCTTCTAATGTATTTTTAGGAAGCATAAATCTATTTTAAATGCATTTGTTTTGGTTTTATTTCGTGAAGTCATTATTTAGAGAAATATCTACTCTCATTAATCTATAATTCGAAGTCAGATACTTTGAGCGGAAAAAGTTATATATTTAGCATTCATAAATTAATAATTACATCTGTACATTTTTTATTATATTAATGGCTTTTGCCATGAATATAATCTTAAATATAGACTTGCTTGCACAATGTTACTTTAGTTGAAATAATACACTTGATTTAAAAATATAACTATTTGAAGGCATAAAATTGTTTTAAAAAATATTTAGATTGTAAAATTAAGTAAACAATGTGGTAGTTATTTTGCTGAAGAATATCAACCAATTAAATAGTTTCAGTGAAACCACTTTTGCTTGGATTGGCTAACTTAATATATCCAATCCTAACTCGAAACATCAGATATTTCGCGGTGGTTGTTGTGTTATGTATATTTGTACTTGTACTTGTTATTAATTAAAACCAGTGAACATCTATTCTTATTTTTGTGTTTTGTACGTAAATCTGAGAAATTGTTTTCGTTGTGAACCTTTCAAAATATGAAGTTCAAACGCTTACTTTACAGACTTCATAACGCAATCAGGATGCTGGCCGATTATAGAAATTAGACAATTCTAACAGAAAATATTTCTTGGAATTATAAAAACGAAAATCTAAGAATGGCGGTATTATAACACTGGTATAAATCAGATATTGTCAATTATATACATTTAACTGGAAGGTAATAATATTAACTAACCTACTCGCTAAAAGAAACGGCACATATGGAAAGGAAATGATCACAATGAATACAAACTAATGGTGAATAGCACAAGCAACACCTGTTCTACCATCAATAGTGACAGCGAACGACTGGAGGACGTGTTCAATTTCAAATACTTTGGCGCTTGTAAATGCAAAGTAGAAACGCTCAGAAAGATCACCACATGAGGCATGGCCAGAATGGAAAAGATAGAGAGGAACGAAATAAGATTCAACACCAAGTTCAAACTCAACAAATCGCTGGTAGTGTCCTTCCACCTCTACATTTGAGACTTCGGCACTGCTGGTTTCGACAGAAAAAAGATCAACTGTCATAGAACATATGTGGGTCAATTTTCTGCATTTGCTACCGGAAGCACAATATCACTAGCTAATTTCCGAATATAATTAAAACGCTTGTAGTCTGACTGGAATCTCTTCTCGCCAATATTAAGCGGACGCAAACGTGAATGACAAAGCAAACGTGAATGGCAAAGTAAAATCTGATCACGCATCAAACTCTGCATTGACATGACAATGCCAGAATTCCTAAGAGCCACCATCAAAATATCGTCAAGGTGGGTGTGGTGTTATATTTCTGTTCTCATCAAAGTAAACTAAATATTTTAATCTTAAAAAAGAAAAAATATGTAAAAATTATGATAAACTTTATATTTCTTCCGACATTGAACATTTCATATATGAAATCAGAGAAAAGAGCTGCAATACCTAACAAACAATATTTTAAAATAGACCCATCAACAACGAAGATGAAGTTGAATAGCCAATATTAAAGCCTTTAAACAGTTAAATTTGCATACTAAAATGTTTTGGAAGAAATTCATATCGAAACTAAAATGACTGTTAACAGTTTGTGAAGAAACATATTTTCCTTGTAATTTAACAGAAAAAAATATTTTTTTCTGAAAGTCATCTGAGGGAAACATTGTGTTTTCGTTCAATGAACATCAGACACATTTTTGTAGCATTTCACAATAAACATTTTCGTTCGCACTGTGTTCCCACGTTGTATACTGTATATTAAGTTATTGTTCCTGATTACGTAAATATACTTTATTTAAGTTATTGTTCCTGATTACGTAAATATACTTTATTTAAGTTATAATGCCTTCAATTATTTCTTTTGATCTTTATTTAGTATTGAAAGTATAAACATTTAAGTTTTGGTGTATATTTTATTACTTTTTACAAAACAGCTTTAAGAGAAATAGAAAAAATTGCGATACCAGATTCCAAAGCAAGTTCAGGCTTTATAAATAGCGGTGAATGTCCATTCACATCTACAGGTGAGACTTAAACACTACTGGTTGAGAGAGATTAAAGATCAAAATTTTCGAGAACAAATGCCTGACACATCTTTGCGTGTGATAATGGGAGCACGATATGAATAGCTACGTAGCGAGCATTGTCAAACCTTTATGAAATACATGGAGCATGTATACATATATGGTTATCCATAAAATTGACTTTTAACTAAGAATATTTCTCACATATATATATATATATATATATATATATATATATATATATATATATATATATATATATATATATATATATATATATATATATATATATATATATATATATATATGTATATATATATAATTCTTTCATTACGATTGAGTTCCCTGGAAAAGAAAATTTTAAAAACAGATTCAACTTCTGCTATATACCTGACTCTTCTTTCGCTGACTGGCGTGTGTATACACTGCTGATATACAACTCATTAAAATTTTCGCTTCTCTAATTCCATGCACCTATGGCTTAGGGAGAAGCAACTCCGACTGACCCCAAATCGGTCGCGTTTCAATCCGGGCCAGAAGCAAGTGGATGTCTAGCCACACTGACGAGCTGTGATACAACGAAACGGGCTTGTATGTGGATGACTAATTTATATATATATATATATATATATATCATCGACACAGCAGCAAGTTTTGGCAATTTTATAACTTTTATTCGTATTTGTAAATAAGTTTATTAGATCTGACTGGTTTGGAACACCCAGCTATATAATGCGTTGTTGACCAAGCAAAGATGAATGCTACAGTTTTTAACTCAGAGAAAAGACGTGCATAAAGGCACAAATGTTCAATCCTCTTTGAAAGTGATTTTCAAATTATTTTGTGCATTACGACATTGAATAAGTTATCACTGTTTACGGTAACGTACATATAAGAAACTACTATAAGCATTTTTGAAATATTAGCGCATGACATTTTACTGAAGTTCTTTTCATTGTGTTTAACGTGTAAGTTTTCATGCCAAACAAAATTTATTTGCGGAAAACTTTATGCATTGCTTTTTCAAAAGAATCCTGCAACTGAAAAACGCAGAATTCTTGTTGAAACGTACGGAAACAATACTCTGACGGAAACAACATGCAGAAATTGGTTGAGTCGATTCAAAATAAGGATTTTTATGTTAAAAAAAAAGAACGCTCTGATACACAGAAAAAATCTATGAAGAAGAAGAATTCGAAATATTGCTTCACGAACACTCATGTCAGACGTAATCTGTACATGCGGAATAATTTGAAGTTGATCATACATAATGCTACTACGAATTTGAACGCATTAGCAATGATTGGTTGAAGCTGAGAGACGTCGCACAGTGTCATGTCACGTGTGAACAACTGTTTCAACGGCAGAAACAAAAAGTTTTTTTTCATCGTTTCGCGACCAGCGATGAACAGTGAATACACTAAGAACATCCTAAAAGAAGACGGCTTGGGTTATGTCAGACCATTGAGGAAAAGTCGAATATGTAGAGTTGGAATCTCCTGCACTGGTGGGCTAAAGTTGGGTGTAGTTTATTATGAGGTGCTCAAAACCAAATAAACCGTGACGGGATATCACTATCGATTATAAGTTAAACGCTTGAGCAGATCATTGAGGAAAAACCGGCCGCTATACGAGCAGATACACAACAAATTTATTCATGTGTCATGGCAACTTTTGGGCCAAATATTGCACAACTACTTGAAATCGATTAAATAGAAAGTCTTATCCTACTCGTTGTATTAACCAGACATTCACCCGTCTGATAATAACATGTTAAAACCAAAGACACATGATCTGGCTGAGCAGCATTTTCATTGTTATGAAAACTTCAAAAAATTAATTGATTCGTGATTAAGCTAGATAATCTGTTTTTTTTTATTTATTTCAGCGTGTAATGTAAAGGCTGCTAATAAGATGCAAGTAAGAGTGGCTGGCAATCGACTACCCTTTCCTTTACATGATTCGTACTACCTTTTGTAAATCAAATATTACTTTTAATGAAAATCAGTAAGAATTTTAATAAATGTCCTAATAAGTTAGTGCGAAACTCGATATATTTAGAATGATCAAATGCAAGTGAAAACTATTTATTTGCAGCTAATCTTATCGAACTGTCGCTCGACAATAGAATATAAATCTTTGTTTAATCATCATGTTCTAAAGCTATTCCTTTTTTCGTTCAATTTTATATTGACAATTCTGTAAAAAATAATTTTTTATTAGAATCAATGTATTCTGTACATTTGTCCTAGTTCGTTTTTTTCTTATGTTTATTTACTTACGGAAAATTAATTTCGATATTAATATCATTAATATTTAAACAAATGTTTAGCTTTTATGAAAGAAAACATGCTATTTTTCTATAAAATTCTATATATATATATATATATATATATATATATATATATATATTATCAAAATATATATATTTATTTTTATATATATTTAACAATTATTAAAGTAGCAAAGTTAAGCTTTCCAACAGGAGGTATTCTTATTTAAAACCCTCTACAACCACTAAAAATTTACAGGGTGGTATGTCAGAAAAAAATCAACCTATAAAACATGCAATTATTTCATTCAGAATTATTCTATTCAAATCTTTTCAAAAGTCACGATATTTATCTAAGCAAATGTTGTCACAGTCAAAATGAATTTTTGACCAATTCTTATGTTTTCCACTGGCAGAAAGTAACCAGTTACTAGTCAGGGTCTGTTTCATTTCTGAAATCTTGTTTTGGCGAAAAGAAACTAATTAGAATATAATCTTTCTGTTCAATATTCTTCAAGTATGTTTTCTGTTGTGTAATTTTCTATTCCATTTGTTTCTCTGAACACTCTTCGCGTTCGACAATTATTTTTATGCGTTCAAATTGCTTTAAATTTCTACACAACATGTATAGCCCGGCGTCTCTCGGCTGTTAGGAAAGCTTTTAACTTAATCCACGGGCCTGGAACTCAGACTCTATGTACGTTGGCACGAAAGATTAAAAAGCAATAGTTGCTTCCAGTCAAAGCGATACCGTAGAGTGGAAGAAAAATGAATGGGTGTAAGAGAAATTTTGATTTACGGTATTGATGTCAAATAAGTTTTCCGTCGCAAACTGAATTTTGAAGGCTAAATAAGTCTTTTGAGTAAATGGTATCATTTCTGAGACTAAATATTACGATTATAGCTACTTCGAGATCAAACCGAAGCAAGAAACAAATTAAAAGGTCTGAAAACCTGATTTTGATCAGAACCAATAAGATATTGGGGTATCGTTTTCCAATATTGGATTCAAATAAATCATCTAAAGATAAACTCAAATAGATAAATCCATAAAAACTTATCGTACCCATCGGAAGTAGAATTGGAGAAAATGAGCAATATTGATGGCTGAATATCAGTTTCTGATCAGATTCCATAGAATACCGAGAATATCGATTTCTGACATCGGGATAAATGAGTCGTCTGAGATCTATTAACGTTTGAGACTAAAAACTATAATTTTACCAAGTTAGAACACATTCTGCAGCAAGAACCACGGTACAATATTTGAAATCCTGATCTTGATCAAACCTGATCGCATATCGGGGTATCGATTTCCGAGGTCGGAGTAAAATCGGAAAAGATAAGTAGCCCACGACCTAACCAAAAGCCTAAATAATATTTGTGTGAAGTTTGGTGAGAATCGCATAAAAGTTTGTGAATTTGTATAAAAGGCATGCAGGCAGACATACACACTTACAAAAACATATTGTCTTTTATATATAAACATTTATTTAAAACTAAATTTGTCTCCTTGAAAAAAACTGTTTGCCTGAAATAAAAAAACATATAATTAAATGAATAACGATTTTTCTCTTTTCTTTCAGGTAAGTTTAAAGAGAATGAAATGAATTGAAAAAAATATACTGGGATTTTACCATTTTGATGTGGCATGAAAAATCCAGGTACGTCTTGATATTTTGTAATTTTGGATCCTGTAAATCGACAACATGCATAAAATTGTTACTGACAGAATATAGTTAAATACGTGAAACAAGAAATTGTATTAGTAAACCAGCGACGCAATTAAAACATCGTATATAATTTGTTTCAAGTGCAATTATCAGTTTTGCCACGGTTGATACTTATATATATATATATATATATATATATATATATATATATATATATATATATATATATATATGAATTTAGTAGTAAAAAGTAATGGAATGGCATTCCAGACTTTCTTTTTTTCATATGCTCGATACATAGTGCTGCAATAGGTCTATGTCGACGGATGTTCTGCGAAATTTATCAACGAAAAACGACGTCTAGCGAAAACAAATTTTATTGCGAAATCCAACAATAAGAATATTCCTACACACACACACACACACACACACACACAAACACACACACACACACACACACACACACACACACACACACACACAAACGGAAACAAAAACACACATATATATGCTGTATTTGGCCAGAAGTCTTTCTTTTACACATGTTTTCTAAAAACAACTGCCAAGTTCTACAAGCACATACTAATTGCACGTCGTAATTGAGTGAATGTCCACTTACATATAAAATTGTATTCATAAAAGTCATACAGAAAGACATGGTAATTCACCATCTGGTCCATTCTTTCTTAAACAACTCAATAATGTAAAATAGCCGGCAGTTAAAAATGGTTTTCATAATTATTTCTTCGACTAACAGATTACACAATAATTTTGAAAATTAACTAATTGCGATATTGAACAAAGTAATACGAATAGCATTGTTATCATCTAGAAAAGCCATATATATACCAATCAAAAGCAAGATGAATATTCTCTTAAAAATATCAAGCAATGTCTAAGTTTCATTGACAGTATATATGAACACTGCCATAGTCTCTGAACGTGTTTGGCATATAAAATATTCTTATGATATTACACACATACAAAATATATACAAAATATATACAAAATATAAAATTAACAAAAAAACAAAAAACAAATTCATGATGATCGTCCAAAAGTATAGACGAAGCGCCCCTATATACAGAGATTTTGGACAGTTTTTGCACAATTCAAACACAGAAAAACACTCGTACGAATACAATAAATCAAAATAAAAAGCCTAATCTCAATAATTATGCAGTCGATTTTACCAAAACATATAAACAACTTAACAATAATTTTTCTCCCATAACATAATTGCCTAAACTTATTTAGTAACTGTTTAGATATAATTTTACGCCATTATATTACCTATGAGTGTTTATTTTGCTGTTCGTTATATATATATATATATATATATATATATATATATATATATATATATATATCGAATAAAGGAATAGGGTTGTTCTAACGAGAGTAATTAGTATAAAATATAAAGTGTGAGAAGCCGTGAATGTTTTCTTTAAAATATATATTTATTGTTTGTTATTCATACATGTTATGGAATATTAATTTGTCATGATTTGCGCTACACGTGTTTCGAGTCTAAAATTGACTCTCTTCATGCGAACAAATACGTTGTTTTACGTTTGGGTTTCTAATGTTGCTATTTATGGGAAAAGACTAATAACTCATATATATTTAGGATGCGTTCATGCTGAAATATTATTTAATTTACAGATATAACAACATTTCTTCTTAACGTGAATATATCTACTATGTAATTGCTAAATACATTCAAATGATTCCTAAAGAGAAAGTATGTCATATTTCGATACCTAAAAGTAAATTTCTTGAATTAAAATGCAATATTTATATTTCGTTTGTTGAACAATATAAACTAGCTTGAAGATCTAAATAATTCTTATAAAGTTTTCTAAATGCATTTTTCCATTTATATTAATGTTTAACGTAAGAAATGATAATAATATACATAGACTTTTCACTTACAAACTCTATAAAAACGCCAATGGAGAGCAATAAGTGAAGCGAGGGTCGCGGAACTGATGGTTTCAATGAAGTGCGTTAAAAAATTTGTTTCTTTCCCCAGAAAAAAAAACCTACTGATAGAGCAGCTGCTTCAGTAATAACACACGAAAATGAGAATTATTGACAGATAAAACCTCTCTGATGACTTCTCTTTTAATTACAATTCGCTCCAAATTAAAAAATAATAATATCAATACTAAAACAGTAAAAATATCTAATATGGGCTCTTTTTGTGAACTCAATTGTATGTAAATCTTTAATCCATGTACAAAATTCTGTGAATTTCTGTTAAACTTGAAAGTAACGATTGAATAAATATATATGTCTAGAGATATTCTACTATTTTTTGTGTGTGCAAAAAAAATTACCTAAAAAAAGGGAAAATAGATTTCATAAAATTCCTTTTGGGAGCAGAAGAGATGGACCGGAATTGTTCTATATTTGGCAATGTTTCCTTTCTAGTATTTCGATATGAGTTAGCGTGCTTTTAACGGTATCGTATTTAAGATATTTCTTTTCATCATTCGATCCGTCAACTTAAATATCATATATCGGCTTTACATCCGGCTGACAGTTTGCTGTTTCTCCGTGCTTATTCTAATATTTGTGCACTTTACCTGTGGATTTTATTAGCTAGGTGAGTCCATGAAGCAGACACATTTCTTAAGTTTAGAGAGCTCAAAAGGAAGTAAGTACAAATGCTTGAGACTTGTACATTTATATAACTTTATGGGTGAAATAGAATGTAGGAGATATAAGAGAAAATATACTTTAGCGATTTCTAAATATTGATTTCTAGACAAGGACTCTTTTGTAGGTTTACATCTAAATAGCATATTGGCTCAGATGTTTATTTACAACCCCGACATTAAATTTGCTTTTCGGATAATGATGCCTTTTTATAAAGAAATGCTTTATAAATAGTTTCATATATATATATATATATATATATATATATATATATATATATATATATATATATATATATATGCAGAATACCGGAGTAGTTAACTTGGGGAAGAATAATTCTTTATATGTATACTGATGCGTTCCACTTGATGAATATGATTTTAAGATAAAATACAAGAAGAAAGTCGCTGCAGTTTATTTTTAAAACTTTTGAGCTTTTCTAAGTTTATTTTCAGGGTTAAATAAAAAGCCAACATATTTTAACTGTTAAATTAAATGGGCACTGTACATCATGAATTTCACTGTAAAATGAATAAAAATTGTATTAGGCAAATTAAAAAGTTTTCGTATACTACAAACAAAATAGTTACAGAACAAAATAAAACGAAAGGGCAGCACAATATTTAATGTTTTCTTGTTTAAACACACACACACACACCCACACACACACACACATATATATATATATATTGATAGATAGATAGTTAGATATAAATGTGTATATATATACATTTATATCTATATATATAAATATATATATCCTTTTATACGTCTTAACTTTAACATATTTTCTCTAGTCTTATGTTACCATTTTCTTCTTTCAAAGAAATGTAATTAAACAACACAAAAGTGTAAAAACTGAATGATGAAAAATAACAGAACATAGAGAGTCATTTTTAACTTTTTCTAATTAAGTTTGGTAGACGTATATAATTATTTTTGTCTAAAGTAATCATTTAAATTAAATATAATCCGCCGTATTAATATATAAATACAATCTATATTAATTAAGAAATTGCTTTGTTATATTTCGTTTACGAAACTCAGAAGTTACGGAATTTCGGTATTAGAAATATAATTCGATGTTTTTAAATGGCAGCATAAAATCTAGTTTTATGACTAAGCTCTTTATGACAAAGTCATTAAAATCCCTTCCGTTCTAATAAAAATTTTTTTTTTGATTCGGAAAAGTTTCAAAACCTGTCTGAGTGTTTTTGAATTCAAGAAGATTGCTCGAATAGTGAAGTTTGACATGGAAATAAAATGCTGTTTGTAAAAAATAAAGGTAATGTTTGCTCAAATATAGGTATCCACTGACACTAACGCTGTTTTAATGAAAAATATGTTGGATTAATGATTAAAAATTAATGTAAACAAGGCAGTATTGTAAACAATCATTGATTATTCAATATTAGTCGCTACCCTCCAGATTATGTCATAGATTTTGATATGCAAAGATGACAAAACATGAGACAATAATTCTGAACTTGTTTTGATTGGTAAAATAATGTAAAAATGACATTTGACGCCAGTATAATCACAACAAAATATTAGATATTTGTCAAGCGAATTATGTATACAATAATTTAACATGCATATTTGTCTTTATAGAATAACAAGTTCGGCGTTTCACACTGAAGAATTTTGCAGGTCAAATAACGTATCAAATTTACGTATTGAGTAATTAACAATTTTTGTTGAACATTTCATGTTTAAATAGCGAAAACACATGAAAGCCTGTACGTGAAGATAAAAAAAACTGCTAAAATAATATTGTGCTGCATATATCCCCGCATATTTTTAATCGCAATTGATACAAACCATAACTGCACAATTTTGCTGCAAATATAATGTTCATACCTTTTTTGCCACTCAGTACTGAAAATGATGTATAAAAGACCTGGTTTTATAAACTTAATTATTTTCCAGTCACTCAATAGTTTACTCAGCTTTTGGGATGCAGGTTTGTCGATGCTGATACTCATTCGGATCTCAGTGTGACAATTTTCTTACTGTGTTAGAAAACTTCTCAGTTATATAAATGTATGTACCTCTTTCATTTCACTATCCTGGACATGTAAATGGCACTGGAGAAATAGAGAAAAGAGTAGCTAGATTGTTATAAGATATTTGTTCATCAATATGGCAGTGAATATTGAAAAATATCATCAAAGATGAAGTAAGACATGAAGCTACCAAAATGTGGTCATAAATTATATGGTGAGGATACCATAGTTTGAAGAGGATGTTTTGGAGAGGATGGAAACGACATACTAACATCAGGAAAAGACAGCTGAAGTTTCTGGAACATGGAATGTGGAAATAAGACTTAGAGTATTTGATACTCACAGGAATGATAGAGGGAAAAGCGGTAGGCAAAAATAATCCATGCCATTTTTGATGGTTTTGAGATAGCAGATCAGTGTTTGGAATGGCTAACAAAAGAATGTGTTATGAACAACAATGGATAGGATGATCAACGACCCAGATAATTTATTTCCTGAAAAGACTCGGGGAACAGTATAGGAATAATTCAATTGCAAAATAGTGTACCGAAACATTAAGAAAACAGCAAAAGTCCATCATTTGCTTCATACTTACATTTGAGACTGGTCATCAATATTTAATCAGAAAGGATATAAAATATCTGCTAATAACTAATACTCATATTTAGAGTTTTAGTTTTGTTTTGTTTTGTGATTTTTTCATCTTATAAATTTGAGTGACTTCACATAGCAATGACGTAACAATACAATATTATAATATTTATATTTGTTAAAACTCAATAATAACTTCAATGAGAGTTCAACATTTGAAACGGCAGATTTTTTTTTATATATATAAAAGATTTGGACATTTTGTTTTTTTAAATTCAACTTGATTTTTTGGGCACCAGGTACAAGAATAGAAATAAAAAAATAAAAATATTGTAATATTCGTTATATGAATGAAAAGGAGTATTTTCAAAAACATATATCACTAAAATCCACAAATATATATTCCTTATTTAAAAGATACTTAATTTCTTTTTTTCATATTTGACAAAATTCAAAGCATTAAAAACTGTGCTCATTATTTTTTTTAATCGTGTCACACCAAGCAAGGCATTCTACTGCTACTATAGCGCAGGGGGTTACATACATGGATTGGGTATAGGAAATGTCAGAAGGAGGATGATAGACGAATTAGGATGTACATAGGGAGAGAGTGCGTGCGAGTTAGTATGTTAGGAGTTGACCTTACATTTAAACTCCTGGAGGCTGTAGCCATCGAGGAAGCAAGCATGCGGCAGGGAATTCCACAGGCGGGAAGTGCGAGGAGAGACGCTTTTGGAGTAGAAATTGCGGTTACATTTCATCGGTTTCAATGTAAAAGAGTGGGACCTAGTTGCCAATCTAGTATCTCGTGCAAATTCCCATCTAGGGGGCACCAGTCATTTAAGTTCGTCAGAGCACAAGTCAGGAAAGTATTTATAGAAGAGGCACAAGGAAGCCATATCACGCCGGTGAGAGAGGGACTGCAGCCGGTCAGCCAAGTCGGAATCAATCACATTACAGATTCTTCACTGTATTTTGTCAAGAACCCCGAGGAGAATAGCAGGGGCATCCGACCAGATGTGACAGCAGCACTCAATACACGGGCAGATGGCATATTTATATAAGTGCAGGATAGATTCAGACAGAAATAATTACCGAGCCCTGCACAGAGAGGCGATTTTCATAGCAGCGGATTTAGCAATGGATTCGACGTAGTTATTCCACTTGAGGTCCGCTGAGAGTGTCAGACAAAGCAGGCGTAGAATTTTGTTCTCTTGGAGGCAAGCCTGTTCCATAATAATGGGAGGGAGGTACGGTTGTCTGTGGTGGTTAATTGACAGCAGCTTCGTTTTGGAAGAATTGAATTTTACGAGCCATTTCTTACCCCAATCCAGCACGGATTGGAGGTCCTTTTCAAGCTCGGCAGCGAGGTTCGCCTTGTCATCAACACCAGACTTTTGATCGAGGCGAGAGCAAACTGTGGTATCATCGGCGTACATGCCTACTTGTGATCTTATGGCATCGGGGTGATCATTGATGTAGTCAATATTTATGAAAAATAGCCTTTAATACATGATGTGATATTGTATTTTCAATGCCAAAACAAAATGTACACATTTTAGTTGTTTTTAATTCGTACATATTATAAACTATAATCTATAACATATATCCATCCTGCATACATACAAGTCAACCATCCGTCCGTGCATGGAGTATTACTGCCATTTATGGTCAGGCGCCTTTGCCGTTCTCCTAAGTGTTCTGGACAGGCTACAAAGGTGAGTCTGTAATGTGATAGGTACTGATCTGGCGGCTCGACTGCCACTTGCCCACCGTCGAAACGTGGCCTCCCTTTGTCTGTTCTATAAATACTTTCATGACTTCTGCTCGGACGAACTTAAGTCACTGGTGCCTTCTCAACAGGTGTTTACTCTTGCAACCAGACTGGCAACTGGATCCCACCAATTCACAGTCAGGTTAGCCAAATGCAGACGGCAATTCTACTCCTGCAGCTTCTTCTCTTGCACTTCCCGCCTGTGGAACTCGCTCCCATTTTCTTGATTTCCTGACGGCTACAACCTCCAGAAATTTAAAAGCAATGCCAATACTCATCAATTAACCACTGGAATCTAGCTCTCTCCCCCATCCCTGTATATCCTTCCTTTTCTCTCTACCTATGTATCTTTCATCGCGCCTGCATTCTCAGCTTTCTATTGCTCCTTTCTAACTAGTTTGTACTCCTCACTCTTTTCTAATTAATCTTTTTTACAGTTATGTAGCCCCCCGCTCATCAGTGGCATTTCTGCCTTGCTCGGGTTGAATTGATTATATATATATATATATATATATATATATATATATATATATATATATATATATATATATATATGCTTGTTTGTGTTGTCCTCGATTTTCAAATTTATACTTACATACGTCATGTTTTTAATGTTATTCCCTTGAATCAATGAATATAGCATCCGTTAATATAATATTATTTTCATATATGTATATGTCATTTGTAAATAGTTAAAATAATTCAACTTCCTAGAAATAATTAGAGTGACTCAAATTTGAAATGTGAATTATTAACATCGAATAATTTGAATCGGATACCGTATTTGTTTTTCATTCTTATTAAGTCCCTAAAAAAAAAAAACTAAGTGAAATTATTCAGATAAATTATGTCAGTTTAACATAAGAATTATATATAAAATAAATTAACTGCTCTTCTCTCGTTTCAAAATTAATTAAAATAATGTTTCCCTAAGTTAAATTCTTTTAATTTGGCAATTATTTATTTATACTTTATATTTTTCAAATTCGTATATTTCATGTGGTATATATCATAGTTTTAAACATGCGGTATTATATTAAGCACAAATTAATAATTGTTGCAAAAAAATAGTTCCAAACTAAAACGAACCGAAAGGGTTGATCAGTTGTTAAATAATCCAACAATCGCACACTCTGATATATATATATATATATTTCTCTGATGAAGTTTTGAAATCATTTATTTAAATAGTTCGGACTATAAGACTGATCTTTATCTTTACATATTTACGTTTGCTTCGATTATTGTACACTTAGGATTATTCATGTGATACAACTGTAATTTAGAACTGACCTCTTTATTTCCTTAACTGGCTTAGATATTTCTAGGTAAACATGGCATGACTTTCTGTAAAACTCTGTTTAATTTGTCATCCTTTTAAAAATGTCTTACTGGAAAAAGCGTTAGTTTATGTAATCCTGTGATTCTTCCAGATACGAGGTGATTTAATAAGTTTCCGAAATTTTTTGAGGAGACATTTAAAATCATTGTAGGTTCTTTGTGTTCTATTATGTTATTACTATACATATGGTGAAATGTTATACCCATATTTCTCATTTCAGTTCAAAAGAGACGGCTGCAGCAGGATTTGCAACAGAGCCGACTAAAACCTGATCGTCACTGCTGATTATTTATTAAATAAATAGTTGCAGCGTTTGTCACAGTTCAACATGTCTTCAAGAACTTCGGGATCTGAATCAATAAGTTCGGCCATCTCTCTGCAGTCGTTATGATATCTTTTCTTTCTGTTCTTCACTGAGCACTCTTGGGACACATTCGCGCATTTCTTTCGCAACTTCATTTGCTCATGTATTGTTTGTACATTTCCAACACTGTCACCAAATTTTGTACTTATTGTCTCTAGAGACACGCGACGTTCCTCATCTACACAATTACGTATTTGCCCCAGCAAAGCTGGTGTTCTGACTTTCCTACTCTTCCCACATTTCTCATCGACACTCACTGACACTTAGCCGTCCTTAAATCTACTGTGCCACTCAAAAACCGATGGTCTACCCTTGCACGATGATAATTAAGCAGTTTGAAACATTCCGTAAGTTTCTGTGGCATTGTTTTAACGTTTTAAAAAAAAATTTTATTGCGTATCGTTCTTACAAAAGGAACTCTCGTCCGGAATGCATTTTCAAAAAACGTCAGCTGTGACAACCAGGTTTTAGTCGTTTGTGTTTCAAGTCTTGCTGCATATGTCCCTTTCAATCTGAAATGATAAAAATGTGTTTGTCTTCTCATCAGATGTAAAGTAATGATATGATACAATATCAAGTGCCTACAGTAATATTAAATGCCTCTACAAAAATGTCCGGAAACTTATTGAAGGCACTTCGTATATAACCCAAACAGTTGTGAGTTCAGTATCTGGTTAATGCAGAAGTGAACAAATTTCTGAGAGTTGAACTTCTGAAAGTTTTATACCTGAAATTATAATATCCATTAGTCGCACGGTAATTGTAACTGGAACAATCTACATCGGGGTAGGAAATAATGTGTTCCTCAGGAAATGCAAAGATACGTAATCTGAAGAATGCAGCAACTTACAACAAGCCAAAGAAAAAACGTGGATATGAACATAATGACAGTAATCCCAAGAATGTAAAAGAAATTACCCCTTCTTTCAATGAATAAAATTTTATTCTTGCTCTGCAAAGCTTTAGTAATTAAAGTATTTCCCAGCTCAAAATATTTGTATATCTTTTAAAATTGCATCCCTAAATTATCCACATCATAGTACTACTCCGATCTACTGAAATTAAATTTGAAATATATTCTTATGTTTACGAGTTATATAACCGATATGCAATGTAAAAACACCCTGAAATATTTGATAATTAGTATAATTGATTGATGTGTGTGTCCAATATCATGTTTGTTAAGTATGTATGATTATTTACAATAATGACAAGACGTTATAGAAAATCGTATCAACAATGCAAATACAAGAGCTATATAGTTTGTATTATAAGCTTAATCTGCATTTTGATATGAAAATTCAAATTAATGAAAATACATTATTTCCTAGTAATCACAAGTTTTTTATAGCAACTTGACAAAAGTTTGGTGACGTATGCTATATGAGGTTATTTTTTATTTTTTCCATTCTAAAGAATTAATGACACGCATAATCAGGTATGGTAACATTTATTTCTATATAAATAATCATTCGAAAATATAGCCAGTAAGAATGTTATAAAAATATTTCTATTAAAACAATTTCTCAGATCCTACAGTTATCACGTCGTCAATAATTTCAATATTGATGGGGGTTCGAAATTTGAAAATTTGTTTTTTTTTTAAATATGCATAGTACATCAATGAAATAATGTCATGTTTTTTTCTCATCTAGTTTTGTTGTTGGTGTTGCTGCTGTTGAAAAGTTGCAAATGAGGGGCGTTGCGTTGTGTAGTAACATCTTTATGTTTATGTATTCAAATTCAGTGAGATTTGAAGATCTCATACCGCTGTTTAAAGGAGCTGTTAATTCGCTAATCCACACTGCAGACACTCGTTCAAGCACAATTTATTTAAAACCCACAAGGCCAACCTGTTGTTTATAAGGCACTTATATTGAGCTAGTCACGGCTTATGAGTGAGTACGTGTTATCAATCATGAAAAGTAATCTGAAAATGGCCAAGAGGCTAAAACCGTCAGTCATGATGAATTAGCACTATCTTCATGATGAATTAGCACTATCTTCATCGGCTACTCATAATGGAGAAATCTACCAAACTTCACAAAGTTAGTATGGTTTTCCAAAAGTGACACGCGATAGGATAAAATCAAGAATTCGCCATGCTGAAAAATGAAATTGGTCAGATCCGAACATGGGTTGATCTTCAGAAAACTAGCGTTCTAACCACTCAGCAACGCGCGTGCTCATTTAATTATATTTGTAATTATTTACTATGGTCTAAAAAGCGTTATATCACTAAACAATATATGATATTTGAGATAATTATTTTACTTCTTCATGTGATATTTAAAACGAATTGGTAAATGATTTACGTTGGAAAATATAAAATAAATTCATGATTTTTTAGTTAGTCAAGGCGGGGTAGTTTCTGTATGTTATACAACATGATTGTGAGTGTGTTTGTAATACACAATCAGAAGTGAAAATTAGTTTGAACTATATAGTAAAACATTTATGTCGCACGAAGGAGAGTTGTTTATTTATGTCATGATAAAATGAAACTTATCTGTTTGTAATAATGTATAACAGGAACAAATATTATTCAAACTCGTAGAATGGAGTTTTGCAAAACAGAGTAGATTTTAGATTCTTAGAGAAATTAATTTTTTTAGACTATAGAATGTTTTAAAATGGCGAAATCCTTCAATTAAATTTATATTAAATACTTATGCTATGTTAAGGTAAGTTGAAGTTATATAAAACAAATAATTATTTTGTGTTTTTTAAAACTTTTAATAAAATAATTATGTAACATTAGAGTACAATTTATAAATGAGAAGTATAAGTAACATTTAAAGTGAAAAATTTCCATTGTTCATATAAGTTTATCAATTCATTTCAATGGTGCAGTAGCCTTTTATTTTTAGGAGCTGTTATAATATGAAAATATTCATTCAGGTACAGAAGGCTACTATCATAGAAAGATTTATTTTAGAATTTTCTATTTTATTTCTGGGGGTTATTTGAGTTTTAAATGGCCCAAAATGCACAATTGGCGAAATTACATTCCGGTAAACGTTATTCCTAAAGGAAGTTCAATGAATATACCATCTCTGATTAGAACTTTTCTTGATAGAACCAATATAAACTTTAATTGTTAAGTTTTCATTAGATGATATTGTAAATTCGTAAAAAATATAATTGGTTAGTCACCTATTTTGTTTTTTAATCATATCACCCCAAGCAAGGCGGTAACGCCACTGATGTGCAGGAGGCTATATAATAGTGAGAAGATTAGAAAAGAGAAAGCCGAAAAATGCCTCCCTTATAGGAAAAAAGGGATGAGCCTCTTCACCTGTTCAATAGTGGGTGGAGTGTGAAACGGGCGATAGTTTAGCTCTATCCACTCCAATTGAAAAAAAAAAACGAAGTGAGAAGAAGATTAGAAAAGAGAATACCGGAAACCTCATCCTAAACACCGTATTATTGTTTTCAGTGTTAGAAGAAGTATTGTTTTTTTGATTATGAAGTTGATTTAACATTGGTTTATGATTTTTTAAATACTTTATATAACTTTTGTACAGCAATAAATTAATTTAAAGTTATCTTTATTTAAAAAAAAAATTAAAGTTTTATTACAAACCAAATGTTTCATAATTAAATTGATGATTATCTGCTGCTAAGATATTGCCAAAAATTTGGTTATATAAGTCTGCACACCAAAGGATATATCTATTTAAATTTACATTTTACATTATAGTGATTTTTTATTGTATGTCATAGTGTATATAGCCGTTATTATTTAGGGTTTTGTTATAAATATCGATAAGTTTATAAAATACGTTTTCACTGGATGAGATTTATAACGCTCTATACTAGGGAGGAGAGTAAATGTTTGATAATACATGGAAGGAATTAGATTTATGTCGCATTTATAATGGATATGCTTTAGAGTTCTTCTAAGATAGGTAAGTATTATTTAGCAAATCCGGAGTTACATCTTATATATACATATATATATATATATATATATATATATATATATATATATATATGTGTGTGTGTGTGTGTGTGTGTGTGTGTGTGTGTGTGTAATACCCAAATATTTAACTAAAAGAGAATGCATTGTCCAGGGGAATTTGTGTACGTGATTCAAAAATTTATATCGCCCTAACAGATTTTCAGCCAACACTTTTTTTAATCTGTTTAAAGCATCGGCCTCATTTTTGTCAAAGGGCACGAACGTTACACTCAATTTTAAATCAAATTCATCACTCATTTCCCTCAGAGTCCCCAAACGTCGCATGATAAGTAGCTCTGCCGCTCTTTTTGTACGAATTCTTTTTTGTTTGATGACATAAATCTGAACCAACTGCGGACAGTAACCGAATCAGATCTGATCCCGATTTCTTTCAAACAACATTACAACGCGATGTTTAAACCCTTTATCGTAGCATCCAACTCAGCAACGTTGAGGTGATTGTACTCACTTTTCTTTCATAAACATGCCGCATCTTCGACAATCACACAATCGATTTCAATACATACACGGGTGGCGATTTTGCTTACGTCGCCTTTTTGAAATTTGTGAACATGCCATCTCCCTTGGACTACATCGTGGAGTCGAACCTCTTCTATAACTTCAGCGCAGCTTCATTTATTAATTCTGAGTATAGAAACAGAATATACCTATTGAAATATCATTGGTATCTAAAGAAAACAAAAGAAAACCACCCACATTAAAGGGGAAAATTCTAAAGAAAGCTAACACATCTGTCTTTAAACGACCCATACCCATCATGTATATACGAAAGATTATATATTATTATATTACTTAAAAATAAAAATCTATTAAATATAGGTAATAAAATAAATGTTATATGTAGACATTGCTAAGTGTTCACCATAAAATATGGATTAAAAATCAACGTTATATCCATATCCCTAACAATTCGCTTGTCGATCATAATAATTGACGAGATATTAAAATAAAATAAGTAAATTTGTATATAACAACTTTATTATAAATAAATACATATTAGATATTTGAGATAATGATAGCAGGAAGTAAATTAGAATAAAATTAAAAACGTCATTTATAAATTAAAGGTTTTGGAAACATTAAAATTAAATACTTACTGATAAGAAGAGAACCTTTCCTTAAAGCCCCTTGAAGTTTGAACAAAAATATAAAAAGCTTTTTTTTTTCATCACTTTTCTGATTTCTATGAGAAGAGGCCAAGTTATAGGAACCAGAAAGGACATTTTTGGTACTAGAATAGATACAAGAGAGGTACTACCATATAGTGATAAGCAACAAAAATACAAATAAAAATGAAAAATAAAATTAGGTAAAATGTATGTTGACACCTTGACCATTAGCAAGAAAAGGGAATGAAAACGTATGTATTCCCTAGAAACTACTGGCCAAATTCCAAAGTGAATTTCTATTCTGATTATTTAAATGTAACACATAAATTAATATTATATCTTCCCATATACATAAAAAACCCACCAATGTTTTTTTTGTATTTAAGTGTAAATCATTTTCACAACCAACTTCCAATGCTGCCTGATGAGTTTCTATCTCGAAACATATAAAGTTATTTGTCGCAATATCCTTTTAATTTGTAATTATATGATTATTTTATTCTCTACAATATTTGTTGTATTGAGCATTGTTTATAAAAAAAAATAATTGCCAAGGAACACAAAATCGTAAAACATCGGGTCCTCTTTCCTGGATATATATATATATATATATATATATATATATATATATATATATATATATATATATACTATGAATATTGTCTAGCTAATGTTTCTTTAAATAGAATATTTCCTGTGCAACAATTAAAAGAAACATGTCTTTGGGTTTATCGTCTATTGCTAGGCATGATGTTTCCACTATTTGTATTACACATCGGAAAGAAAAATTTGAACCATTTTTGGCATCTTCATAAAAATGAAAATGCTGCTAAAACAGATAATATACCATAAATAGGAACCTACGATAATCAGACAGGGCAATGTTTCTGACTTTAGATTTAAGTGTTTCAAATTCAGAATTTACTCGCTTTCCAACAGGTGTCTTAGCGTTATCATGGGTAAAATAACATTGACTTTTCTCTGCACTCATAGAGGAAGCTTTCTATTTAACAATCAGCTCAAACAAATCAATTGTAGTTCATAATGAACTTTTGTAATGAATTCATTTAGGTTTAAGCCCTTTAAAAATGCACCAAGCTGTTCCAACCAAATCAAAAGCAGAAGCTTTTAAACATGTATATTCGGCTTTGCTGCCGATGAGGATGCCTGGCCTGGTTTAACCCACGATATCTTTCACTGACGGTCATCAAAGTTTACGGTATTTTTCCACGATTCTGCCTTTGAAGTAGCTGTTTCCACCTCACTAGGCGACCTTTGATGTCTTTCGGATTCCACTGGCATGTGGCCGAATATCCTTTCATTTAAATGTTTCCTAATTCTTTCAAATTGTTGGAAAATTCGCATGATCAACTGATAATGTTTTCGTAAATACAGCTTGCGCGTGAGATGTCTTCATAAAGAAATGTCTCCAAATGTTCTTCTCTTGATTTTTCGGTGCCCACAGTATTCTTTATCTACAACATCAAAGCCTAAATTTTGTAGCGTCTAGACCAATCTCTGCATGATGTTTGCAACAGATTATGGTCACTGTAAATCTAAAAACAAATCTGTTTCAGACGCACATTACTTAGGAATAAAATAATTCAGTAGAATTCATCGCAAATACACATTTTTAGATAAGAAATCCAATTTTTTAACCCTATAAAAAACAAAGTTGTTTAGACTTGGGCGAAGTTGACATTAATTGAAATTAAAGCTGCTTCTTAAATGGTTTTTATGGAAAATTTGACTTCGAACTACACGCACGTTGTTCTGGGAACGCCAATTTTTGAAGAGAGCGAGAACTTTTTTAATTACCTTATATATATATATATATATATATATATATATGTATGTATGTGTGTGTGTGTACGTATGCTATTTATGTTTTTTTAATTTTATTATTATTATTATTATGGATATCCATCATTAATTAGATGTTCAGCTTATATTTTTTAATCAGAAATTTTGTATATGAAATAAGGTAAACAAAAATATTGATATGTGTATGTTAATAAATAAATTTCAAATATTGGTATTCCCGAAAGTAAATTTATAAAGGATACAATATCTTAGATGAAAAAATATAATATCATAAGAAATTGTTTGTTTGTGATGTTTAGATAATGTGTTTTAATGTAAACACTTAATTTTAATGCAGTATTTTGTAGTTGTTTTTTTCTTTCGTATATTTATCTTGTACATCTAACCCCAGCATAAATTATTTTTATTGAATATACTTTGTAATCATTTCAATTTGGATTAGTCTCCTTATAATTGCTACAAGATTTACAGCCTGAATATATATTGTGTTTTGGTTAACGATCATAATCAAATGATTCTTAAATAATCATTGAAAAAATACATACAATTTTAAAAGAAAAATCGAAAGAGACTTATGAGTCTGCAGAAAAACAGCAACATATCCTCTGGCAAAACCTGCTGCTGGCGCCAGTGTTGGCAGTCTTGTTTTAGGCAGTACAATAGTGCTACATCCTCTGGTTAGCGGATGATAAGTGCAAATTATTTCTCAGTGTATTGTTGAATTTAGAAAATTAAATGACTCATTTATGAAACTGTTAGTCAACCCCAGTTTTGAAGTTAAAACTACAAACTGGTATTAAATAGCTCACTTAAAATTGTTTACTTTTCTCTCTATTGTTACAATGTGTGTAATAGATATTTTGTACAGATGTTCGCCGAAATGGGTAAAAATTAACTTCATTAATTTTCTTAATGCGTACAAAGGAGGAAATAAGATATGTATATTACGAGGCTATGTAAAATAGATAACGTTTTATCCCTATATTTGAAAAAAAATATCGTATTTAAACTTCTTTCCTAAAATAGAAGCTATTGGAATGAACGTATTTGTGAAGAACTTCAAAATTACCAATTAAACAAATAATAAATTCACGAGACAATATTTTTGGTCACGACTTATCCTTGGCTGGAATGTCTGATTTAGTCGAAACATTGAATGAAACTCTTCTGAAATTTTACAAAGAATACAGAAGTCTAATAGAAAAAGTCTATTGATATTTCATTTAAGGGGAAAGGGTCGTGAAAATAAATAATGGTCCAGAGGAATATCTTAAACACATATTTCAAGTATATCATATGCGGAAATCTAGGATAGAGAAACCGTTCCCAACTATGGCAGAATTATTCCATTTTCTTATTTTATGAAGCTTGTCAAAGAATGGCTACAAGCCGAAAACATACTGGCGCACTACAAGTAACAAATCATTATCCAAGCATCTTTTTCGAGGGAGTGTCTTATACAAGACTGATCTTAAAGTTCCAGTTAATATAATTATCCAAACGAATTTATAACATGTAAATATTTATTTGCTAATACATGTAAAATTGATATTTTTCGTAGTTACACACAGTAGATGGTACATTTTGTGGGCAACGACAAGTGTTAAATTATCGAAAATCGAGTCTTTCAAGATAATGAACAAAAAACATTCAGTCTCTTAAAAGATTCATTTTATATTTAAATATCTTTAAAATATAAGTAGACATTGTGAAATGTTCAATGTATTTAATCCTCTTGATTTATCGACAATATTTATTTGACGCAAATTTTCTTTAATTTTCGCAGTATTTGTGTAATTTCTTCAGAAAAATACTTTAACAGAAACACTACAACAAGGTATATTAATGTTTTATTTTTCATTTCAATTTTAAAGGATTTCAAGTAAATATTTTTTGAAGAAAAAGCATTTTTTCTTCTTTTTCCGTTTAACAGCAAATAATAATTTTCTAGTATACCTAACTCTAGAGAATTCAAAATCTAACTCACCATGCATAAATATGTCTTCCCGGAATCAAAATCTGACTTTTTGAATCTTTTTTTTTTTTATTTATTTACATTTTCAGAAAACCAGAGCAAACTGAAAACAGTTTATTTTCCATAGGAAAAATATTTGAAGGATTTAGGGAAGAAAATTTATCCAGATTCCTGTTAGCATTTTTCTCTTAAATTTTAATTTGATCGGTCAATATATATATAAGGGTGTGACGCATGGACGGACTAAAAGAAGTAACATTATATATATATATATATATATATATATATATATATATACATATATATATATATATATATATATATATGTATGCGCGTTAAATATTCTATTCCATTATACTGTCTATGTTGCGAGTACATCGATATAATCCAATACCACTCGTTTATGGAATGTAGCAAATTATGATTAGAATATTTTTCAGACAAATTATTAATGTATTTATCGTTCAAACAGTATATGTACAGAGATATTTCTTTAGTTTATATCGCTTACAATTTGTACGCTATCTCGGTGTATTTGTATGCTTAAAATACTTTTATTGAGAATTATGTTCATGTTTCAAATTACATAGTTGTTTGCCAAACTTTCAGGTACACAGGGAATATTTAAAACTTACAAAAATATTTAATGCGACCGCATATGAAAAAGAGTATTTGAAGCTGAAATTGTCATGATTTCCCACAACAGATTTTTTGAAAACGAGATCGGAGATTATGCAATTTATTGTAAAAGTAATGAATAAATTAACCATGATATTCATAAAACAGAAAATATCTATTGTGAAAAAAAAAACGCAAACAATTGAAAATATAAATATTAAGATTGTAATGCCTAGCGTACAGAAAATAATTTCAGCTGTCTCTTTCGGGATTATTTTTATCATAATACATTTTAATGCATAATTCTTAAATATCATTATTTATAAATTATAGAACATATAATATTGTATAATACATGGAAATTACAAAAGGATTCAGACAATATCGATCAGTTTAATTATGAAATATAAGTGACTTATATATGTCAAAACAAAGATTTCTATGAAAGAGTAAATCTTTGTTTGATAAAGCAGTTGAATGAAATTTTGAAAAGAGTTCAATTAATGAATCAAGATATGCAACTATTTCTTTCTGAGGTTTGTCTCTCTCACTGTAAAATATTCATGTGTCTCCCTTTGAACGGTGTGTGTATTTGTGTCTCCCTAATTATTTGCATGTGGCTCTATGTCGGAGATATAGTTGTCTCTCATTTTTCTCTGACCCATGAATGTATTAATCTCTCAATTTTTCTGTCTGAAATTGGTGATAATTTCTGTCTTCGGTCTATTGCGTGTGGCAATTTTGCTAGAGCTGTCTCATTTCTTTTCCTGTCTTTGTCTCTTTTTATTTTTTAGGTCTGTTTCCTTGCTTGTTATTTGTTCTAATTTTTTACTGCGTTTACATTATCAATCCTACCATTTCATTAATTTGATACATAGAATCACTTTATCAGCGCTAATGCAAAAATCTATAATGCAAATTTCAAATCCCCCTGAAACTTAATGAAGTAACTGCTGGTTAATAGAATTGCTATCCTGAGCTGACATAGTCCCATCTCTTCAGAAGATATAATTGATCATCGTCAGTTGTTGAACAGTTCCAGTGATCTCTAAACATGGATAACGATGAGTTGAATTTTTGTGCTAACAGATGCACCATGTCGTGATATAGTTTTCAAGAACATCACAAATGGGCTACCCGTTAAAAACATTTCTGTAGGCTGATATTGTTAATAGGTTACACACTTAACATTTAGATCATTTAAAGATTCGATCAAGGTTCTTATATTTGAAGGACCGCACTCTAACTTCACATTTTAATCTCATTTGCTTGAACACAAAAATCACTACATGGTTTTCCCTGCACACCATTATATCCCATTCCATTTCTAATTTTTCATCGTTTGTCATTTATTGATGCCTTTGCTTTTATAGAATTTACAACAGCCCGTTTCGAGAGACGTGCATGCTTTGAAAATTCTATTATTGAATCAGGAATCACTTTTCAACATTTGTCCTTGTGTAAATACATGGAAACATGTACAGTGATAATTCCAAGAGGCGAGTTTATTTTCACCCTTTACCAGAGAATAATAAAGACCTGAAAGTAGGTATAATTACTATTTACACATGGCCTAGTCAGTATGTTTCCACCACTCTTTCATTCACCAGCAGAGGAATTTTATTCTTATTTCATCTACCAAGTATTCAAAGAGCATTCCATTATTCTAAACAATTTTAAGAAAATATATATGCATATTCAGAAATATATATACCGTTAAAATATTAAAAAATATATACCGTTAAAATATTAAAAAATATATATCCATTATTCCTTTCTCTTTCACTCAATAGATTCAACACTTGTCATTTTGTTTGATTTCTTCAACACTTCCACCTCAGTGAATTATATAACTGAATTATATAACTCAACTGATTTAAGACACCTTCCCTATTTTGGATGTGATTTTTCTATCATACACGTTTTCATGAATGTGTGAGTTTTGAGAAAATTTTTGCAAATTTACGTTCACATTACAACATATATTCCACATCCTTGAACTTAGTACTTTATTGTGTCCATGAATTGCAACATTAAAATTCCACGTCACCAATTATCATCTGCAAACTAAACATAATCTTAATTTCGCATTCTGATTGGCTATTTCTGAGAATCAGCATACGCTTTCCCATCGCCATGAATCAAATATCAACATTAAAAATGATTTGTGTATGGTTTCGATTTTTCCAACCCTCACCATTCATTGAACAACCTCTCAAATTTCGTAGTTCAAAGACGTTACAGACTCGTGGGTACCTGCTTCTTTTTGCCTTTCATACAGAAAAGTAACTGTAACTCCTTATATATATATATATATATATATATATATATAATAAAACAAGAAAGTGTCAAGTAATATATTTGGCTCTCAAAATGTTGAGTTTCATATAAATATACTCGACACGATCAGGAGATTAAGGAATGAAACATGACGGAGTGAAAAATTTAACACTGACAACATTAAGATGACAAACTTTAAAATAAAAAGGAGAAATTGGGAATCTCGAAAAAAGATCTGAGCACAGGTCAAATGAGAAAATCAAGTATAAACGCGTTCACTCTAAACATGATCGCCATTTCACCTACCTTTTTCTAAAATCTGTCGACAATAAACGCTTTCTATCAATTCCGATATTCATCTTGAGCTGATAGCCAAAGAATCCGATTAGATCCTGATGAGAATAGGTTACGTATCGCAAGATTTGTTCCATTCGCGGCATCTGTACCACTTTTCTGTAATATATAGCAACATTTAAACATCATTTGTCTCACCCCAATATACGCAAATGACACATTATTGTACGCGAATAAGAGATCGATCCTACATGTCAACTCACTGATGACAATGCTGGAAACAATTTGAAGCTGTTTCCACAAGGTCAGGTTTGCACCGATAGCACTTAGGTAAATCCGCCCAGCCACCTCTGAAGGCTATCTCAGTCATAGCATGTTCTGTATCAACCGCAAGGTAAGCAAAATGTCAGGGTTGCTAATGTAATCCTTCGATGGTGACCAGAAGGAAAGCAACACTGTCGCCGAGTAGCAAAAATATGGGTCGTTCGCGTTCACCTCCACTAAATGCGAATACAGAAATTTTAATTACATATTGTATTCATTTCTATGCTTGGAGAAGCATAGCAACTAAGAAAATATCAGAGCCAGTAATAAGCCGGTAACAAATCTTCTGATAAATATCTGAAACTTTGGAGTAAGGGAAAGGTTAACTGAACTTCTATATCGAAATAAAAAATAATAAATTTAAACAGAGACAACTGAAATTGTAATTCCGATCGCCGACTCCTAGAAGTCAGTTAAGGACAATCATCGGCTTTACATATATACGTCGAATATATTAACATATGTTCATTTGCTATTGATGGAATGTTGTATATATTATTATGAAAGCAACCAAAAGGTACGGGGAAATTCTGTGGGAAGCATATCTGGTTCTATGAGAAAATTTCCAGAACAGGGAGTGATGTTAAAAACATATTACTAAATATTACAAAAGGTTCTTATTCTTTTATGTGCCCGGTCCTTTCAGGAAGTACGCGATGATAGTTTTCCATATCTCACTATCTTTAGTGGATCTTAGCACGCTTTCTTCTGTTACACAATGCAATACTCGTTCTGTCGGCCACCTGATCATATCCCTTAAATAAGTTATCCGCTGATTTCCCTTGTCTGTTTTTCCCTTTATCTGGCCTGTTAGAATCAGGTTCTCCAAGCCCTTCTTTCTCATTGCATGTCCCAGGATCTTTAGCTGTATCTTCCTGATGATCAGTAATTATTTCATTTTGTTTCCATCGTTTCCAAAACCTCACCATTCCTCACGTGCACAATCCATGATATCCGCATCAACCTTCTGTAGAATCACATTTAAGCTTTTTTAAAGATTTCTCTTCGTCTTCGCATTCACTGTCATATTTAAAAAACCGACATCACGTAGTAATCCAGTACTTTCTTCTTTGTTTCTAGCGAATTTATCCTGTTTTATTTCAACTTTGCTCAACTTCAGGTATGATTCCTTCGCCATGCCAATTCGCCTTCTGATCAAATAAATATTTTGATGGTTTTGTACTTAACATAGAAATTGTTTCAAAACTGTATACATTTTATTTAGTTTGTGATCAAATTTATTATTTACTCAAATAATTTCATTCATATCCTGATTTATAATTTTTATTAGACATGTATCTAGGATAAATCCGCGTTTGTTCACTGTATATTTCTATCCATTAGTAATACTGATATAGAGATATCAATAGGTGCATTAAATAAATAATATTACACATAAAATTTTAAGTGATCTTGTTGAATAATTGTTTGAACTATCCAGAAAATTTGGATAGATAATAAAATACGTAAGTTAAATTGTAATAAATATGGTAGGTGTAGCAAACAATTTTCAAGGAGGGTCAAATCCTTTTCGACCAGAGTACATTGGACCGCATCATATTAAAAAACATAATAGGAGTGATAAATGCGTATGTTACTTGAAAATTTAATTGCTTAAAATCCTTTTTTCTAAGTCTGCAAAAATTAGGTTCAATGAGGTATATTAATAAGATCGAAGCACAAGAGGAAATATAATTTCAAATACTGAGAAATAGTTGATGTTGAAAGCAAAGCAGAGAAGGATGTTGATCTTCACCTAAATGGACCAAATTCAACGAGAATACGTTATTCTACACTCGCTTGATATTGAATTCATCACTGTCTAGAGTTTGATAGAGTGTGTTGTTTTAAGATTATACACTTTTTGTAGGTTAGTTAAAAGTTAAAAAAATAACATTAGATTGGGATATATATTTGGACGTATAAATATCTACAGATAACAGTCATACTAACCCAATAATTTAAGGAAGAGTACTAAACATTCCATAATTAATCGAAGTGTACTAAATAACAAGGAAGGGTAATAAATTACTCATAATTTAAGAGTAACAGATAACATTTAATTCAAGGAAGCATACGAAATAAAACATAATTTGATGAAAGAGATGTGGAGTAATCCCTTCTCCCAGTGTTATTTGCGCGTAAATGAATATTAAGTACACAAATGGAACAGAAACTCTGCACTCAAATAGACATTTTCAATCTGTTAACTATTAAACAAACCGCTCATCAAAGCTTCCAGTACCTGATAATCCCCAGCTGGTAACTATTTTGCTAATGACCAATCACGTTAATGTTACTTCGGAGATTGTACGAGAACCTCATATTTTAAAGTTGTATAATCATAAATCGACGTAGAATGGAATCTGCCGTTAGCTTCTATATGATCTAATACGTCGATTTTGCATGAAGTTTATTTACTTAGTACTGGAATTCGCTATAATGCAACATATGTGTTTCTTTTAGTTTTTGTCTCAATATTTCATATTATGTTGTAGAGCACAAAGCCAAAAATTACACTTTTTAATGGTCATAATTTGCAAATATGTTTTCTTGCATTTTACTCGGAAAATGTAGTTTGTTTATTACTAATATAAAGTCTGAATTTGAACATCATTTTTTCTGTTTAATCTATTTTTACGTCAAAATGTTGCGTAAGTTGAGGAGCTATATGAAGGATATAGTTAACGCATCACTACGGATATATTTTGCCAAGCGAATTGAAATCTTTCTCTTGATTAAGATATAGTGATAGTGAACTTCAATTGTTATTGACTCCTGTGTTAGATAACACGTATAATTATTCATAAACTATTTTAAATCGCGGTGTTAGATCTTGAAAAGTTCAGGAAAATAAAATTTCAGAGATACCAGAATAAAAACTAAAAATAATCGTCCTTGAGAGATTCCTCTTGTAGACGAATTCTTTTAAATAATTCTCAAGTAAATTATTCATTGTTGAAATGAATTAAATTCTAAGATATTCTTGAACTCAATACAGCGTAATTGTATTAATATTAAAACGTTTTAATTTCTGTTACTTTTTGGCTGGAATAATTCAAAATATATTTCAATTACTTTTTAATATATCTTCATTATATACAATTGTTTCATTGAGGAGAGATGAAATAGTTACCGATTTTTGATATGATTTCTTCTGTGGTTTGTTATAATAAATTTAACTTATTATTTGTTCTACATTCGTACAGAAGAAAATATATGAAGATTATAGCTTTTAAAAGTAACAGCTTCTTAAAAAGTTTTTGGCTACTGAACTAGATTTTAATATTAATAATTCAGTTTAGGTTTATAATGGCGTATAAACAACGGTATAGTTTTTAATATGTTTGCCTTACGTTGCTGATAAAATATGTTATATGATATTTTCATATATGCACATATTTAACTAAATGTACATCATTGGTGCTGATGTGTTTGGAATCAATATTTATGAATTTAATCTATTGCTTATATATATAAGCAAATTTATCGTCATTCTGCATTTTTTACATTAAGTAAATGAAAGTATCAATTTGGAAATATGCCTATGTATTTCGATATTATCAGTATTAAAACGGAAGCACATTCACAAACTCGATTTAAGATTTTCTGTTAATATTTATTTTAATGAACATATGATTACAAATTTACGATAGCATCAGACCAGGTTTTTTGAATACTACTAAGTGTAGTCTTTGATGGAAAGTTTAATATTCCCGACAGTATTCTCCCGCAATATTTGTTGCATTTCACTTTCTCCATAAATAGTACAGTGTGAGTGTTATCGATGTCATTTTCAAGGAGATAATGCAAAAATAAGAGATGTGCGTTCTGGTGCAATAGATATCGGCTCGGAAACAGAAATCGAGGAGCCGAGTTCAAATTCCAGTTAAATTCATTGCATTCACTTACGCGCAAATACCCTTGGGAAAGGTACTAATCCGTCTCTTCCTTCCAGTTATGGGTTAAATAACAGGACAGACTGGGTTCTCTAGCCTTGGCTGGCAACCAATCTACCTCAGAAAGCAATGGCAACCTACTGCGGGATAATCTTCCTGCCCAGTCAGTCACGTCTCTTTCGAGACATGATCGCCCAAGCGTGTATCACGTATGACACTTAACTGACTGACTTCTATGTTGTTTGGAGAACACACTATTCCTGTTAGCGGTATGTTTCCCAGTTGCCAATGTTTGTCAAATTGAAACGAAGTAATTAACGGATCTAATAGTCAGCTGTACTCTCAAAACGTATCATAAAACATAAATGAATCAATTGTTGAAATATACGTACGATTTAATAAATACATATCACTAAATGTCTTTAAGTTGTTCACATTTACGTTAATATAATCAGCTTTTTTCGTAGTAATCTAAACGTTTTCGCTTTCTGGATCTCTTGATATTTTCAAATGTAAATCTATGTACGAAAATTTAAAAAAATATGTTGCATGGGTTTGAATTATCATTTCATTGTAAATAGAAAGTTTTGGTTAAGTCTTCTGTTATGATTAGTGTTGCTGTCTTTTCTGTATCGCTTTCCTGGACGGAGTATTGCGGATAAACATTGAAGTATTACACGTTGGATAAACAGTAATGTTTATAATAAATATTACCTGTTGAAGTCACCATTGATTTAAATAATTTAACACAAACAAGACGGTAATACCAATAAGACACAATGAAATTCTAGGACTTAGAGTAAAAGAAGATTTAGAAGTGAACAAAAATTTAATAAAGCAAAAATTGATAAATCTCTATTCATGATAAATAAGATAAAACAAAAAATTAGAAAGTGTGTAAACAAGATAATAGGCTAATATTTATTTTCCTAATATTTTTTTTAATCATCTCACCCCAAGCAAGGCATTCCACTGCCACTATTGCGCATGGGGCTACATAGGGGAAGGTAAAGAGAAGGAGTGGTTAGACATAGGGAATGTCAGGAGGAAGGTGACAGATGAGTAAGGATACCAAGGATGAGGGTTGGGCAGATGGGAAGAGTGTTTGATAGAATGGGAGCAGGTTAGTGTGTTAGGAGGTGTCTATTGATCTTACATTTAAACTCCTGGAGATTGTAGCAGTCGGGGAAGCAATCGTTTGGAAGAGAATTCCACAGTCGGGAAGTGCGAGGAAAGAAACAGTTGGAATAGAAGTTACGGCTGCATTTTATCGGTTTCACTGTAAAAGAGTGGGATCTAGTTGCTAATCTAGTATCTCGTTCAAATACGTATTTAGGGGGCACTAGTGATCTAAGTTCATCGGAGCAGAAGCCGTGAAAGTATTTATGGAAGAGACACAGGGAAGCCACGTCGCGCCGGTGGGAGAGAGACTGCAGGCGGTCTGCCAAGTCAGTATCTATCACATTACAGACCCTCCTCTGAATCTTATCGAGAAGCCCGAGGAGAACAGCAGGGGGCCCCTGACCAGATATGGTAGCAGTATTCAATGCACGGGCGGATGGTAGATTTATAAATGTGCAGGATAGATTCAGACGGTAAAAAAACTTCCGGGATCTACACAGAGAACCGACTTTCATAGCAGCGGATTTAGCAATGGATTCGATATAGTCCTTCCATTTGAGATCCTCTGAAAGTGTGAGACCAAGGAGGCGCAATGCTTTACTCTCTGGGAGGCAAGCCTGGTCCATGCTAATGGGAGGTAGGTGAGATTTTCGATGATGGTTAATTGAGAGTAGCTTCGTTTCAGAAGCATTAAAATTTACTAACCATTTCTTACTCCAGTCCAATATGGATTGGAGGTCTTTTTCAATCTCGACTGCGAGGTTAGCTTTGACGCCTACACCAGATTTTTGTAGGAAGCGAGAATAAACTGTGGTGTCATCGGCGTACAAACCTATTTGGGCTCTTATGGAATCAGGGAGATCATTAATGTATATCAGGAAGACTGTAGGACCTAAGATGGAGCCTTGGGAGACACCTGCGTTTGTATGGTAGTTCTGAGAGGCATGTCCATTTAATACTACCTTCATTGTGCGGTTAGAGAGGAATGACTGGATTAGTTCAAACAAATGTCCAGTTATACCATAGCTCCGCAGGTTACATAGAAGGCCTGCCTTAGATATATCCAATGCAACGGTTCGGGCTTCGCCATTCCTGTCGAGTGCCTGGTATATGTACTCGGTGATGATCGCTAGCATATCAGCAGTAGACCTGTTGAAGCGGAAACCATATTGCTTGTCCGAGAGGAGCCTGTGTGCTGTGAGATGCTGAACCACCTCGGCGTTGATAATGGCTTCGAACACTTTGCCAAAGATCGGAAGAAGGCTGATAGGGCGGTAATTTGCAGGGTCAGAGAGTTCTCCAGTGTTTTTAAATATATGACATACAGAGGAAGATTTTCAACAGGCAGGAAAGCAAGAAGCAGATAGGCAGAGATTGTAGAGCTTAGAAAGGACAGAGGAGAGTTCAGGGGCACATTTCTTTAAGACTATGGTTGGGATTCCGTCACCACCGCTCGCTTTGTGAGGGTCAAGTTTTAAGATTATCTGAGAGACAAGCGAAGGTGTAATGTGGACTTAAACACCCTTCATATTACAACCATGCTTTTCACTATTGGCCGCGAATTAAAAATCTGTGTATTTGGTATTTGATGAGAAGTAAGTTGAAATAATTAATAATCCAGATTTAATGATTATGGTTTAATATTGTAATGACTACAAATTCATTCTTCTGCTTTAGTCCTGACTTTACAAGTTTGATTAAATGTATAAATCAAAAAGTTGTTTAGCAGCGTTATGTCGAATCTCAATCAAATTAATCACTGTGAGCCCAAGACAAATAGATTGTAAGTCTTGATTTTGGCTACTCTCTAACTATTCTATACTAGAATTTGCTAGATTTTCTGTAGGTTGCCATTTATTTTAGTAGACTGGTTGCCAACTAAGGATATAGATTACAATCTGACCTGTTATTTGAGCCATACCTAGAGGGAAGAGACGAATTAATACATTTCCCAAGTGTATTTACGCGTAAGTGAATGCAAGGAATTGTAATGAGCTGATGTGAATTGTGGTGCAATGGATATCGAATTGAGCCGATTTCCAATTCCATTTTAATTCATCGCATTCACTTACGCACAAGTACCCTTGGGAAAGGTAATAATCTGTCTCGTCCCTCCAGTTATATTTTAAAAAATACGACAGTTTGGTTTCTGTAGCCTTGGCTGGCAACCATTCTATCACAGAAAACAATGACAACCTAGTGTGGGCTAATCTTCTGTCCAGTCAGTCATGTCTCATTCTAGACATGATCGCCTAAAGCGTGTGTCACGTATGGCACATAACTGACTTATGTAAGCTTACAGTAAGTATTTTATAATTTATCATATAATACCGATCATTTAACTGATATAATTTACCTGTCTTTAAATGATTTAAAAGTTCGTTGTGCCAGTTTGTCGTGTGTTTTCATATCTGTAAGTACTCGCCAACTTCTTTGTTATATATTATTTAGATGCAACTCATTGGATTATTTTTTAAATAACAACTTATATTGCGGGTTTTTGTTAAGAGATATTGTGATTAATGGAGTCATTAGCTTTGGTTAAATAGTACGTGTCGCTTCATTTTTTCTGTTAACATTTAAATTACATATGTTAATATTCTTTTACATGTTGCGTCCATTCATGAAGTTAGCGTACATTTCCCCCTAATAGCCTTTCCATTGAAGCTATTAATTAGTTTTGTTTATTGTTACCTGTCCCAAAGCTTGCCCGACATTGTTTTCCATTATTCTAATTATATTTGAATATCTTCTCTTTACATCTCTTTATATTGTGTCTTATACATTTATCTACCTTTTCCAGATGTTAAATACATGTGTCGTATTCCTTCTATTGTATCCACAACTTCATACTTGCTCTTCATTGCTCTTTATCCTTGCTCATATGTTTAATCAGGGTATTCTTATATGAGTCAATATTTTTAATTCATATCTTTTCTTCATAATCCGAGAATCTTCATCAATCACTGCCGTGTATCTAAAGGTTATATTCCATAACAATTCAGTGAATTTTTATTTGTTTTTAACGAATTTTTCTCTATCTTCGCTTAGATTTAGGTATGTAATTTTTGCTATAACAATATATCTTTGAATGTCAATGTCGCATTTTCTGTTATCTGTTAAAAGGTTTGTAAGATTATTATTTTTTGTATAATTGTTAGGTGTTGACACATCTAATACATTAATAACATTTATGGCTTTTCCTTTTGCTAACAACTATTACATCACCTATTTCCATGCACAACATATCATCACCAGGATCAGTCAAAAGCTAGTTCTTGGAACGGCGTAATGTATTAACGCTACGGTAGTAAAAACAGCTTTACAATATAACACCCTACTCTTCTTTTAAATGCATTAGCTGCAAAATAAGACAGCTATTTGCTAAAATATATAATTAGTGCATGCATACATTTGACAGATTGTGTTGCAAATAGCATAAACAAATGCAGCCGATAGAGCTAATGGTAGGAACAGAATTTACGTTATGGCTAAAGGTCAAAATAAGATCAGATGCATAGCGCTTTATTTCAAGTAACATTGATGACTACATAATGAATACATTGATATTTATCATTTCCTTTGAATGTTGTTATATTTGCTTTAAAAACAACCAGAAAATACACAAATTACATTCACATGTTTAATGTAATTTACGTGTACATATCTATTGATGAATGCACACTCATGTTAATGCATATTATAAATGATTGATAATGGTTCGGCTATAATACCTGAGAATATATGTTTTTTGTTGAAAGGTCTTTTCAGAGATTATATCTGAAAAACACCAATATTTAAATTCATATTTACTTTTTTTCTAGAAAAGGGGGATATTTTAAGACTGCTAAAACAAATTTAAAATATATAAATATAAAATTTTAAAGAAGGGAAATGATTTTGTGTTCATAAAATCGAATAGAATTTCGTTGCATGAGGCTTTTTGTGAGACTACCAGGCTTGTCTGCCAAAGTTGTTTCTTTTTTTTTTATTTGATAGCTTGCTATATAGCGCACAAAACTCAATGCAAGAGAAAAACAAAGTTTCTTTCATTCATTCACTTTTTTACCTGAGGTTGCATAATAGGGCAAAAATTTCTAGTTACCTATCAGAGTGTTTTCTTATTTTTCATAGGATCAGGTGTCGCATTTTACGCAATACTCCAGACAGAAACACATGATGAACATTTATGCAACTACAAAATAACTCATTTCACAAAATGTTTATAAAAATCATATATATATATATATATATATATATATATATATGATTTTTATAAACATGCAAGTGCTCTTCAGACAAAGTAGACTATATATATATATATATATACTACTTTGTTTCAAGAACACTTGTAGTATCTTGCTTCCTTGTCACTAATACTCTTCAAATATGTAAATGAACCAGTAGTTATAATCTTCCCTCTTTTTGAAACTTTATTCATAATTTTTCGCCTCTAAAGTTTTTCATATTTTCACTCCCATAATCCTTTTCTCTCTTGGTAGCATTATCGCTTTTCTTTTGTCGTTAAATGATCATCAAATATACAACAGATTACTAAATAAAATTTACATTTTAATGCAAAGTTAATTGCTGTCATCTGCATATTCAAAACTAGCATGCTAACATCATAATGATATTCAGTCTCTTCAGCTATCAATAACTTTATGCGTCTCGATGCCGTATCCTCTTAATTTGGAGAAAATAACGTATATCTTCAACAGTGGTAGACTTGCAATAATTTATACACAATTGCACAGTGTTACTACGCCAAGAAGTGAAGCTGAGCTAAACTTGAAGCTCTATTTTGTGTCTCAGAAGTACCAAACAAAACCAAATATTTTTTCAATACAAGATTAAATATTTAAGGATGAGCGAATTATCTAAAATAATATGCATATATTGCAACTGTATTCAAAGTCTTTTGGCTTTTGCAGTAATAACAGGATTAAATAGCAATCCGATTCAGAATGTCATGTAAAACCAAAAGAAAACGCTGATAAATATAAAACATATACCTTCAAAATATAACGGATTGCTTCTCGTTCCCAGGTAAATATGTCTGTTCGCTTGGCTAGCTCATCATTTTACAGACGTTCACTCAGGTATTATTTGCGCTTATTCAACACACAAAGAGCTACCTTGTAGTTTCTACTCTATCTCCGCTGGTCAGAATATAATTTCAGTTTCTTTTAGATGGCGTATTAATCAGGTAATCATGTGCTAAAATAGCAGGTACGTATAAACATTGACGTTTGGCTTCCTGAGAGAAAATCATGATATTCGTCTTCATAACAACTTGTTCGAAAACCAGAAGACTTATACAAATCAGTGATATAGTTTTCAGGAACTTTCCAACATTACATTTTGCTGTCATCTTCTTTACTTGCTCATATATTTCTCGAATTATCCACTTTCACAAAAAGACGTTTGTTAGATTTGAAACCGTTTGTCATATTCTGAAAGCAAACATTAACCCACATTAAAAAATTCATTATATGTTAATGCATATTAACATGTGAAATTATCCTAGTCTTTGAAAAGCGGTGTAGAGTATTTTTTTAAATTGTAAGTTTAGCATTCAACGCTGTTCGTACTGAATAAAACTAGACAAAAAGGATTTAGTGAAATATTGTGTGAGCACTCTATATTTTGATTTAGGATATGACTTGTCGTTTAGTAGATATCGACTCGAAACAGCAAATAGGAGAATCGAGTTTGAATACTATTTGAATTTTTTGCATTTACTATCGCGCAAATAACCTCGGCAAAGGTATTCGGTGGAAACGTCTCTTCATTGTGAGGGTACCGGATTGGCATATTTCTGGTTGCTGCTTCCGACAGGTACGGGAGTAGTGACGAGAACGGCTGTTCTGATCAACAGCTATATACTATAGGGGTTCTTGTAGTGATATAACATGCATAGATAGTTGTCACTGCAAACGCTTCCCGTGATCTACACCGAGGGCACATTATACCACAGTCAGCGCCAGTTTCCTTACTGCACAATCGCAATCAATGACCGTCTTCCACTTCAAATCCAGGTCTTTCATCAATAACAACACAAATGAACAATAGCAAAAACAATATATATATATATATATATATATATATATATATATATATATATATATAAACAAGCTACACCAAAATCTCCAAAACCACTGAATATTTCCTTTACAAAACTACGTGTTATGTGTACCGATTCTGCATCGTGAATTTTTTCCTCTGTGAAAAGTCACTTGATATAATCACGCTTTGCGAAACTAAACTTATCCTCTCAATTCCCCCCAATAACCTCTCAATTCCTGGTACCTTCTACACTTGCGGGTGGACTCCACTGCTTATATGCATGGACTGAGTGTTAAATCAGTGACGACCTCCCTCAGTCTAGGGTAACTTCTCTTGAACCTCCTGACGCCTTATACATGTGTCTCCGTCTTCACTACTAAAATCGGTTTGCTATCTTTTCTTCTGTAACTTTTCTCTTCCTCTCTCGACGGATACCTTCAAAACAGTATCTATGTCAATATAGATAAGGCTACATTTTCACGCCATTTAACTAATATACATGTGTTGGTGGTTTTAAAGCTCACCGTACAAGATGGTTAAAATTCATATCACTGGTCCCGCTTTCATTCATGCCATAAATTCTGCTATTATTTAATTTCTTATGTAAGCGGTGAATTTCTCAACGCGGTTCTCCAGTATATTACAGGACACGAATCTCTGGTAGGTTTTTGCTTCACCTCTTTTTCTTGGCTCCAGTAAAGCCTTGCATATTTTCCTTCTTGGAAATTTCAATCTCGCTGTCTTTTTCGCCAATATTTCTCTCTACTCCCACTCTACCAAGGAACCTTCTTCCAGCAAAATATCTTACTCCTACCAAAGAGCAGAGGGAATTATGTTATTGTTTCCTGAGACTAGGAAGCAGCGTATAGCAGCCCGCACGTCAGGCTCCAAAAAGGCTGTCGGCTCTGCAAATGTGTGCTGAACCACATAAATCCTGTATCCGTCACTTAATCAATAATTTTAAAGTTATCACAGCCACTGCGGTCAAAGCCAAGTGATTTTCTCGCAGATCTTCCTGCAAAATTGCATTTGACTCGTCTAAAGTACCCGCACCATTTTAAAAGTGATGCTCAACTGAGAGATGTTTTCTAGCCCAATCTTTAGTCTCTAAGATAATTTCAAATCTTGACTCCCATAGGCGAGTGGAGACGACGGAATTCCGTTTATGGTCTTGAAGACATGTTCACTGAACTCTCCTCTGTCCTCCATAAACTCTGTAACTACTTCTTGTATGCTTCCTGTATTCCTGTATTCTTGCCTGCTAGAAGTGCTTTTCTGAGTTTCATGCATTTAAGAGCACTTGAGTACCCTCAGACTCATCTAATATTAGCCTTATTAGCCTATAACAAATTTGCGGCAAAGTATACGAGAATATCAGCTATGCTGAAAGAGTTCAAAATATCACTGATCATAAAATATTCTCAGACATACCGTATGGCATTTGTTTTGGCAGGCCTACTGCTCTCATTTTCTAACGACTTTCACCAAGTACATATACCAGTCCCTCGCTTACAACGGCGAAGATTGAGCTGTTGCTCTGGATATCAAGCATTTGATAGGGTCTGGCACGCCGGATTTCTAAGCAGGCTGTAGGGTTATGGTATCATTAGACGATTGCTTGGTTTGATACCAATGTACTTATCAAAGGCCCTCTAGAACGGGCATGCCACCAGATCCTACCACACGAACACGGATGGCACCCAAAGCTTTTCCCTATTACCGATGCTCTTTTTGATATTCATAAATGATCTACCTTATTTGATAAAATCCCATAGAGACATTTACTCTGACGACACCACCACTTAATCCCGCGTCAGTAGAAAATCTTTCTTGGTGGACAGAGATAAATTGCTGCTGATCTTGAGAAGACCAGCAATCAGTGGTTGACTGGGTAAGTTAGGGCTTGTAAAAGTAATGTTTCCAAATCGAGCCTGCTATCCTTAAACCTCCATAGATAGAGACTATTTAAATTCAGTGTAGCAGTGTCGGAAGTTTTCTCGCTTGAGTCCATCTTGCATATATACAAATCAAGCATCCGTCCATGCATTGGATACTCTTGTCATATTTGTCATTCATCTCGGGGTTCTCGACAATCACAAGAAGAGTATCTGCAGTATAATCTAACTCAAGCTTATAGCTCCTCTCCGGTCACTTTCTTACAGATGTTATGCTGTATCCCTCTATCTCTTCTATAAATATTATCATGATTTCTGATCCCACAAGCTTAGTTCCCTGACGTTCCCTCTTAAAGACTCTAATTGATAAACTAGACTGATAATAATGTCCCAACATTTAATAGTCAAAACAACCAAATGCAGCTTCCAATTCTGCTCTATCAGCTACTTATCTGACACTTCGTATACTTGATTTTCTGATAGCTAAAATCTCCAAAATTTTAAATGCAACATCAATAGGCATCTTTTATCCCCGTACTCCAGTACTTCATTTCTCCTTTCCCCAAAACCCTCTAAATCTTGTTCCTTTTCATTTATAGCTAAACACTCACGCAAATCACTGCACACCCGTATTCCCATTCTTCTCTTGCTTATTATGTTACATCCAATGTAACCGTTTCCTCTTCAGTTCCACTTTGTCTTCGCTCTCCTCCTACCTAATCATTTACTCTCCTCTTATTTAGACACCAACTCACTTACGTCAATTTTTGCCTTACTTGGAGTGAAAGGATTAAAGATGCGTGTCGCTTCCCAACAGTTCTGAGGTAAACAGTAGAAAACATGTGTTCAGTAGACTTTGTTGGCAACCAGTTTACTACAGAATGTAATGTCAACCTACTGCGGAAAAATCTATTAGTCATGTACATTTGAAGGCATGATCCACAAAGCATGCTTCACGTATAGCATTTAATTGATTGGTAGGATGTTTATATATTCACTGACTGTTCTGACTCTTTATATCGACACCATAACATTTATTTAACAAATATCTACTCCCAGTGATGCAAGACGAAAAACCGTTCACGCTCCTACAGTTATAATATATATATATATATATATATATATATATATATATATATATATATATGCATTGTGTGTATCTTTATGCTGAAAATTTCTTGACGATCACGAATAATATAATTAAACGATGAAACATCCACGATCACATAACAGATTTCAACAAAGACTTTTTTGTTATCTTTTCAGCATTAATAATATAAATGTTTCGAAACCGAGAAAACATCAGCAAACACTTGGATATTAATACAAAATAATAATTTGTATCAGTAACATATTAAACACCAATACAATATAAGTATGTCGAATCATATTCCCAGCAACATTTACGGTTGAAAATGCTAATTAGATTTTCCATAATGAAACTTAATAAAAACTAACTAAATCAAATATATTTTTCCGCTGGTGAATGGAGAAGATCGCTTTAAATATACATTCACTTTAAAGCATTTCTAACATAAAATATACCTGAAAGTTCCCATGTTATATGTTCTAGCAAAAAAAAATGTCTCGTTTTTAGGAACCTCATCGTAATAGTTCGCCATTCAGTAAACTTTAATAAACGTAAAGCGGATATTTTGCCACTTGGGAGCGTTTAGATATACAGGACTGTTACATTACATGAAACTGCGAGATTTCCATTACAAAAAAATGGTCAATAATTTTAAACAAAGCAACGGTGTCTATATTCGATGTCGTCTATCAGATATTTAGCCTAGGTAGCAACCTAAAACAACTTAATGTCCTGTTTTCTATGTCTAAATATGTGTCCTTAAATAGCCTGTTATACTCATTGAAATGGTTTGTAACTAGCACATCTCTTAGCATTATATTGTAAAATTAAAAATGATCTAGAATATAATATAATACTTATGTCTCATTATCAAACAAATATCACTGCACTTGCGTAATTGTTGCATGCAGGCTTACACGTAAAATTTGAATAATTGAAAGAAATTAAATAATAAAAAAATATTTAAAGTTACTGTTGTGAAACAGCCGTTTCAGATACATATTAGACATGATTAGATGTTCAAAATATTCGAAAGAAAAATAACTGACTGAATTTTCGCCGCAATAACCTCTTCAAATGTCAGCGGAATTGTCTTATTTTTTATGCGTAATTTAGATGTCGCAAGGTTCAACATCATGTATTAACCGTTGAACATCAATCTCAATATTCATTGTAGTTGATGTAGCAATACAAGCTTGAATGGTATCATGTCGAGTTTTCTAACTGCATCAAAATAATTACATTTCTTATAAAGTCAAAATAAAGATATTTTCATACCTTTCATCATTATTCTATATAAAGAAATATTTTATGACCATTTGAAGAGTCTACTTCTTTGGTCTATTCCTGGGTGAAAGCTGGCATCGTTGCTATCATCCCGCTTGGAAGTCCCACTTTAGACGCTATTTGACGCTCTGTTTTTCCCTGTGTGCTCAGGAGCCATAGCCCACAGGAATCACTACTTTCAGGTCGGAGCTACGCGTCTAACCCTAATAGGCGTCTATTTGGCTCTGCTTGCAATGAATGTATGAGAACATTCAGCTCTTGTTTGCTGACAGAAGGAATCAGCGTATGGAACCACTCAAGTTTGGCTCTAAAAACTGCTGTCGGATCTGCACAAATGTACTAAATAGCAGGAAACACTCCATTCCTTCTTTAATAAATAGATATAAAGTTCTCACTGTTACAGCTACAGATAATAAGGCTGATTTTTTTGCCTGCAGATTCTCATCCAAACCCTAACTTAATTCGTCAGAAATATCAGCAGCCTACATTAAATTGTGTAAAACTGAAGAAATCTATTGTAGTGAACAATATTCTGAAAGGCTGTAAAAGATTAGAAGAGTCGAGCTTCATTGCGTCTACAACAAACTTTTAAAGGAAAAGTGGATGTTAGGAATTTACGCAGCAGCCGTTGGTATTCGTCTATGTATAGCCTTAAGCAGAATGACTACATTTCGATAGATTTTCTCATATGCGGATTTTTGAGAGTGTAATATAATATGGCATAAAATGGCTTAAATTTGTTTTTGACATTATTTCTTCCAACTTAACGTAAGTACTAACTGAATATATTAGTAAATTTGTATTTTCTCTAAAGGTAACTATTTGAACCTCAAATGCAACTTACATATTTCTATTTCAATCAACATTCAGAAATATATAGTTTAAAAATCAATGCCCACAATATGAACATTTTTGTTTGACTTTTTTGTAATATTTTTTCTGTGATTATTGGTTATTACACATTGATATTGAAGTAAATCGGATAACATCACATATTTAAAGTTCTATTTAATCGTATTTCATAAGATACCGTTCGTACACAGAATGTAATATTCCAGATATCTTAGACATCATTAGTGATTGCAAGACATAATATGAACCATAATATTGCACTTATGCACGAACACACATATGTGTGTATATGTGTGAAATTGTGTGAAAATGTGCGTTGTGGTGCAGTGGATATCGGCTCGGAACGAGAGGTCGGGGAGCCGAGTTCGAATTCCAGTTGAATTCATTGCTAATACCCTTGGGAATGGTATTAATCAGTCTCTTCCTTCCAGTTATGGGTTAAATAACACGACAGATTGGGTTCTATATCCTTGGCTGGCAACCAATCTACCGCAGAATGCAATGTCAACCTACTGCGGGATAATCTTCTGCCCTGTCAGTTATGTCTTTTTCGAGACATGATCTCACATGCGTGTTTCACGTATGGCACTTAACTGACTGATATTCATTCACACATGATTCATTTAATAATCTACAGATAGTGTGTCTACTTAATTTTATGATAATCAACTCTAGTTATCTATTCAATTTTCTGATGTTAAGATTAAATTCAACATGTAAAATGACGTAATTATTTTTTGTTTTTATTTTTTGTTTTTGCTTTGTTCTTTTTTCTTTTTTGTTTTTTTAGTGATGTACATTGGACTTTTCATAATGTCGTCCTAATTGGTAAACTACAATACAACCATAATCTAATTGTGATACAATATGTACTCCATTTTTACAGAGATTTTTAAAAATACTCGAAGCCGCTCTGTTATATGTAATTTATTTTTTATGATTAGTCCTTTGTTGTTTTGAAATTAATATTAAAACAGAACAAGCGTTTAAATCTAAGAGAAAGGATAGGGTATTTGTAAAAATAATTAAATATCATTCTTATATAAGTGTTATATAAATATCTATATGTTGTTTGCCTCTTTGTAATAGATTTTGTTAAGTATTGTTTAATTGATTTAGAACTAAATAGACTTAAAAATAGAATATATATATATATATATATATATATATATATATATATATATATATATATATATTATAGTTGTGTGTGCATGTGTAAATTGTCTGGCTAAAAGTTATTTAATTTTTTCATAGAAAACATGAAATAACACCTTTAAAGATAAATTCCGTCGTTGACGATATCAAGCGTTGAAGTTGAATTATCATGCTTTAAGGAAACTTCAACAAATCGATATTTGAATTATGGATATGACCGGAAACTTTCAGCCCCCAGGCCAAACTGAACGATTTCAGAAAGCGAAGATGTTTTTCGATTTTATCGATTTATTGACAATGAAAAATATACATATAGTTTGCGTGTGTGCCTGAAGATATTGAATTCAACGAACGGATAATCGTTTAAAAAATAATAAAAAAAATTAAAAACTAAAAACGCAGATAAAATGTTTATTTGATTGTATATGTAAGACATATAAATTCTAGAAAATTGACATTTAAAACATATATTTCCGGATGTAATTTTAGTACGGACAAATTATCTTCAATATTTTAAGTACTTAACATCAACAAGTTTAATTCAGGAAACTGTCACTTTTTAATCACTAGGAGAATTGAATGAATTTTTTTGCTTTCGTTATTTTACAAAAATATATTTAGTTTTCTTTCAAGAGAAGAAATAGATATTAAATAAAAAATAGTGAAATTAATTATTAGGATTTTCTTTAACTTAATTTAAAATATTTTTGCCTCACCAACGTTCAGAAGTTAATCAGCTACATACGAGTTTACAACGTCCTCGATGTTATAAATTACAATTTTCTGTTGGAGATTTGGCGATTGACAGTTCTTCAAATAGGGGATCGTTTTGGCATATAGGAATAATATTTTTAGTGTGCTTATTAATCCTTACATTTACAATTCTTCAATAAGTCGGAGAAAAATATCTATCTTAACTAGAAAGGGTATGCAAAATAAACAACACCGACCTCAATATTATTATTTTAGATGTTACATTTCTTTTCAATTCGGATCTTTCATCGATTCTCAATGGCCAATTTGACGCTACCTGTTTACACACTATAGTGCTGATTTAATTGATATTATCATCGGATTCTGCAGACAGTGAATGCATTTTTATTCAAGAATGAAAAGTTGCTGTAAAATTTGACTACTCTTTATTTGTTTAATCGCACCTAATATTGTCATCATATGCAAACTGCGACTGATAATTTGTTAACATTTTATGTTTGGTGTTATATCAAGTTAAGTTCATGCTTTTAAGTGTGATCACTAGTGATGTCAATGCTTTGCTCTCATTGATCGTAACACATGGAACTCTGACAGGAGCCAAAGCAATGCATCACGTTATTTGAGGAGTTCGTGATGTTCTGTGTTATAAGGGTGTCTACAGGAAGTGGCTATATCTGGCAACAGGAATCTGCATCATGGCTTGACGGCAGGACAACTCTCTCAAGGAAGTGGTGTCAGATATTTTCTGAGACATTATCATTCCGCAAATATGGTTACCTAAACTCCAGATTGCAACTACCTTGATTATTACGTGTTGTACGTAGCTGATTGAGAAACCAAAAATATAATTCTAATACCAAAGGCAAGAATTTTGACTGCATTTATCAGCTTAATAATTGTGGCTGTACCAGTTAATGAAGGTGAACATCGAATATAGTTACAGGATATTCCGAAGTAATCTGTAGGCCGTGGCTGATAAAAATGTTGATTTCCTGAATACTTTTATTCTTTGTGAAAAAATCATTGTAAAATGGGATGACAGTATTATTTTTCTTTTTTTAAATTTAGACGACAATTTATATATCACATTACATTTTATGTATATGAAAAAATTGGTTTCACAGATCGTGTACAATTTATACTTCAATAATAAAAGCACATTCCGAGATTCTTATCGTTTGTTTGTTATAGCGACTTATCAAGTACATATACGTCATTTTATGCCGAAAATCAAATTCCTTACGAGAACTAGTACTTACACAATGATATTAGTTTTAAATTTATTTCATAAAAATATATGTTTGGGGTAATTATTTTGTTACTAAATGCACAGATGTCATTTTCAATATGTGTCAATATATCTGTGTTGAGATCATTTCTACACAATTTGCATTTTCGGATTTTTCTCCTCATCTTTGTTGCAATTGTACGATTCTTCTGTTGTGGCAAGCTCAGATCTTCTTCGGGTGCTTAGGAATTTTGAACCAAAACCTTTATTACGAACACTAGGCTATATCTTTCTCAATTTTTGTTCGAAGTCTTTTTTGGTAGTCATGTGTTATTTACCAATAAGTTACTGTTTCATAACTGCTGTAGCCTGGTAATGAACTCACAACTTTTAATTCAATCACTTGAAGTAACCAACATCTTGATCTACTGGGTCATGTGAACTTAAGAACAAGAAAATCAGAATTTCTCGGACGTATAAACCTGTTATTCAGTAACCATTTTTACCAGAGTCTATAATGCAATTTTTGATGTTAATGGATTTCGCTAGTATTTTTGTTGTTAATGTTTTTTTCTATAACTTTTTACCGAAATTGAATATTGCTATTTTTTATTTAGATGTTTTTTCTATCGTTTTTACTATTTTATACTAGAGGTCATATTGCAATTTTTTGACACTAATTTTCTCTGGCAATCAGTAGTACTGGTTTCAATATTGTATTCATCGCCCTGCTTGGTCGGATTAGGAAATTTTTGTAGATGACTCCTTAAGTTTACGTATTTACCAGTGGCGTTCCCTGTTTTTCAATTTCATCTCATAGGAGGTCTTTCTCCCTTGATATGTGTTCAGCTAATCCCGATTTTTTGTTACCTCCCCTCGTGTTACGGTATTGCGTTGTCATATACTTATGGTAAGGCTACAAAAATATCGCAAAGATTATTTGTATAAAAACCTGTGCCTAGAATTAAACTGAAAATGATGAAATGCGTTTCAGGATCCTACACTAAAACCTCTTTTGGAAATCAATTTAAACATCTGTTTGTACAAAATGTTTTTTTTATATTTTATCCATGTAAAGATGCTCACACAGAACACAAACAAAATATCTATACACTAAATTGTGCCTAATGTTGGAACACAAGGAATTTAAATTTTATGTTAGACCTATGCAAGTCTTGAAAGTCGACCCTCAACATACGGTCAAATTTACACTCACCGGTTAGTGAAGCTACAATATAAAATATACTGTGTTAGTACTACGTAGTACTATACCATTTACCTTAACATTGACATATGTGTTGTATAGCAAACAGCCTATATGCACACCGGTAGGTAACGAACATTGTATTAGGACTTAGGATTATATAAAATTTGTCATCAAATTACATTAAAATATGTATTAACTTCAACTGTAACTCATAAAAATATAAGTATAATAGATTACATATCATACCATGTAGTTTTTAGTATAACACTGCTATGTTTCTTAGATATTACAAAACAGAGTATCACTCATAAGCTGTTCGCCTCAGTGTATTGTACGGCGCTTGGATCGGTGATTACAGTCCAAGCTTTTGGGCGCTATGTATGCTATAACATTAATAGAATTAATGATAATATTTTCTGTGAATTTGTTTTAATATTGTAGTAGATTATCTGATCTGGTATATAATTCATTGAAGAAATGTATGTTTATGAAAAAATGAATAAACAAAAATTGCAAACTTACAAGCAAAATTATTGGACATTGTTTTGATAATATTTGATTGTTATCAAAGTTAACAATGCAAGCAGTATTTACTGTGTATATTTGATGTTTTGAAACCGGCGTAGTCAAAGTCGGGTAATTTCTGCCTAGAATGTGTGTAAAAATGCCTCAGTGTATGAAGTAATCCCTTCCGTAAGAGACAGAAATTGGTTGTTGTAAACAGACCGTAAGCATTTGAGATTGGAACTCGGAGACATGTGAATTCGCGAACAAGCGCGGACTCTGGCGGCTTGATGCATACGTGTTGGCACCATCGAAACCACCTCTCCATTCTATTCCACGTCTTGTGGAGTCCGATTCAATGTTATGCTATCTACATTTGATTCGATACATGTGTTACGATCAACAATTTACTTTCTCATCGCACTCCTCTCATGTAATCCCCTTCGCACTAATAGAAGTACTAACTTAATTGGAATGAAATGATTAAAAAAAAAAGGGAGAATATCGTCATTTTATCAGCGTTTAAAATACAAGAGATAGCAAGTTTTGGGAGCCCGACATCGAAATATTAATCGTTATTTTATCAAAGTGTATACAACATATATATCGCTCTAGAATACGTCTATAGTATACCACAATAGGTGAAATATGTTCACTAAATTTTTGGGGAATATATTTTGGGCAGTCTGCTCTGGATAAGATATGTAGTGCAGAGTAATCGTTAGAAATAATCTTTCACTAGTTTAGAGCTCGCTGGTAAATTTTCGCCATTTATATTCGCTACATACAGTACTGTGCAAAAGTATAAGGACAAGAACTATTTTATCTTTTATGAGACATATTGACAGAAAATAAACTATTCAATTAAAGTAATTATATTTTATTAACTCAACAAATGCTTTAACAAGAAAAACACTTATTACAAAATATATTTAATATTTATTATAATAGCCTTTTGCTTTGATCATAACCTTCATTCTCTCAGGCATTGATATCACATGGTTCTTCAAAGTATCAAACGCTATTTCCTTCCAAGCAGTTTGTATTTCTTCCGAAAATGTGTATTGCTAAGAAGCATTAGATGTATCATTGTTTTTTGTTTTTTTTTTTGTCCAAAATATTCCATATATATTCAATAAGAATGAGATCAGGGCTTTGTTTTGGCCTTTCTTTCTCTTCCTTTATAGTTAAATAATTCTTACAAAAGTTTCCATATTCTCACTGTATTTGAATTTCATTGTGGTTTTGGAAGAAATCACCCCTTTCCCAATACTTTTGCACACTACTGGTAGAGTGCAAAAGTGTTAGTACGGGGGTGATTTTAATCTTTAATATGATGCCTCGTGAAATAGTTCTTGTCCTAATACTTTTGCACAGTACTGTAATTTAGAGATATGATGTGCAATTATTTTTTAGGCTTGAAATATCGACATGCACGCCGTAACTTATAGTATTTAATAATATATAAGCTAATTATGGTACACACCGTTTCAAACTTATTCATATCCTTATAAATTCAAATGTATGTAATTAAAAATTAATCAATCATTGAAAATAATATTTTTATTATATATATATTTTGATTTTGGTGGGGGCTCTTTTCTTCATTCAGCATCTAATATACATATACATTCATTGAATTTAAAAAAAAATAATCTCTTCCTAGATTGAACAAAATTTTCATAAAATAATTTTTCTGGATTAATAGTGAGCAAGAAAATAAAAGATAGCCCAACAGATGAAAAGTTGAAATAATGAAAGCAAAGACGATGTTAATGTGAATATTTATAATATAGCGATTTGTACACATTTCAGAAACCTACTACGATATATATATTTATGTAAATTATTACTGATTGATTATATGTAAACATAATTATTTGCTTTCTTACCGTCGTTTTTCTTTTTTCTTTAATTACACGTAATCATCTGGAATCTAAAATTAAGATGGTTTTAATTTATACAGGTTAATTGCCGAATGATCATTGAATAACGAACATGCTAACGGCGATACAAATGTAACAGAAATAATCTTTGATTTAATAAATTGGAAAGCTGAAAGGAATTCATTTGACTTTGACGTTTAAATTAGATTATAAGTATTTAACACTTCAAGGCAATATAATCGTATTCAGATCATAAAATATTTATTTTCAAAGATCATTCAGTTCATGATTCGTCTAATTAAATTGTTTGATTTTGAATAAAAGTGATGTTTAATCTTTGAAGTATTCTTCTGTCATATTTTTTTCCAGTCATTTAGATATCTTTCACTAGGTTACAGGGCAGATGCGTTTTGACTTGATGATCTTAATACTTCTACGAATTTCTTTTAATAAGTAAATTCTGACTTAATCTATTATCATTTGTTTGGATTGCTAAATAAAAATTCGTCGGCAGAATTGTAAATGATGCATCCACTGTATTATGGCTATAATAACATCGTATTATAATCCTGCTCATCATAATAAAATTGACCATCATGACGATTTTGATCTTTTCATTGCTAAGTAAGCCTAAATGGTCTTACGCTTAAATCATCTGTTCTGATTTCTTTTATGATAATATCAATTTGCTTTTTGTCTCACATCATCGGGTTCTTCGGAAATAGTTTATTACTAATTAAGAAGTTATAGATCTGTGAGAGCTGTAGGTTTTTTCTTATTTTCGTATGCATAATTTCGTATTGTTTACACTACTTTGATTATTCCATTCTATAATTCAGCTACGAATATTAAGTGTTTTTTGGAGTGACTCGGATGGATTTATTGATTGAAGCAAATTTGTACTTATTAACTTTGTCTGGTTTTGTTGGCTGCCTTCATTACCGTGCCGCTTTGATGTACTGACAAAAACGAGCGATATTCAACGAAAATATGTAAAATAGTTAGAAATGTCTTGTTTGATTAGGCAAACCACACCTTGCAATTTTAAACTTAATGAGTGTATGTGGGAGTAAAAAAAAGAGGAGAAAATTTCATTTTGCGGCAGATACGAAATGATTCAATGAAAAGGGATAAAAAAATTAATTCAACATATTCTAATAAATTATCAGTGTAATTTGCAAATCAAATATTTTTATATCCAAAGGATTGTAACTGCTATTATATATATATATATATATATATATATATATATATATATATATATATATATATAAGGCCTAGAAGTAAATTGGATGCCGACTAGCCAATGGTGGTGTTAGGTTAAAAAAGAGATAATTGTCTAAACCATCAGAATGGAGAGGAATGAGATAAGTGTGTTGTTAGAACGAGGTGAAACAAAGAGAAAGAAGAACGAAAGCATGACACTGAAAAGATAATGAAAAAAGAAATAATCCGGCTTGAATGTAGGCGGTAAAGATGCATGAATTATTATAAATTGTCGAAAAGAGCCCATTCTTAATTGGTTCATTTACAAACTAAACTAATATCACATTTAAACAAAAGTATCCCTTTGATCAGACTAGCATTTTTCAGTACCACTTGAACATAAGTATGCGTGAACTGACAGAATGATGAGAAAGACAGCTTCAAGCAACATGTTTAGAAGGGCGAAGAATAAAGTTACTTGCTTTCGCGAGGTGTGGAAAAAATAATTTTAGCAGAAAAAATAGCGGACTAAAATATATTGACACATGCATCAAGAAGGTAAATATATATGGGCTGAGAATAATTTAGGCATTATTGACGTATCTTTAAGACTTAGTGTTTCAGCTCAACTGTAGTTTCAGCTATCTACAGAACTAAATATTCAGGAATTCCTAGCCAGTTTAGTAATCAGTGATAGAAGAAACAATTCACTATTAATTTTAAAAACAGTATGAGTGATTTTTGGCAAAAGGTAAAGCTGATGATGCTAATATTTAAATGTAAATTGAGAAAAAAGCGAATTTAAATGTTTTCTATTGAGTTTCATATAACTCAACATTTGTGAATTTAATATAATATTTTAAATTGAGTTTAAAATAGCACTAAAACCTTGAGAATTAAGAAAATTAGTCTTACTTCTTCTAAATGCCAAGGAATCAGATTTAAATTGAAATATTTCTTGGTGAAGGTTTTATGTTCTAATGAGATCATTATATAAAGAAAATTATTTTCCGCTTTAACTGAAATTTTAGCCCAGCTCGGACTGTGCCACAAATCTGTATTTTGGCCTGAATTGAAATTATACGTGGAATCATAGTTAAAAAAACTGTTATGAATAGCCATGAAGTGAACTGAGGAATTCAAATCTTTTCCTCAAAATTAACATTATTCATTCCTAAGCTGAACCAGCGAAACCTTTTGTGTTATGTGGGATTATTTTTCGCAGTTGCTAGATAAAAGTTCGGCAAACCTGTGCCTTAAAGCTTGTATGTAAGCGAGAATTTGTACAACATATCAGCATATTAAATGCTCATATGTTCTAATTATTTTACATCTTTAAACATTGATTCCCACTAATTAATTCTAAATTATTCTGAAACTAATTGTGGAAATGAAGTGATATTGCATACCAATATCACATCAATATTCAGCAGCGATTATAATGAAAATGTATGTTTGAAAATCATTTAATTTTTTCAAAATGAGTATTTTAACATCTGTATTATAAGATAATCTGTGCTCTTAAGACTTGGAACCTTTTCGATGTCCACCTTGATTTTTCGGGTATTCATTTCTCAAGACGTTCCGCCAGCGTCATTAATAGTTTTACAGCTATATTATCGTTTTCTGATCATTCAGTCACCCTATCGCCGGATATGTCATTACTATCATAAATGTGCTCTTGTTTGATGTAATAGTTCCACCTTAATTTCCTTACAGGAGCTGCTAACACTTGACTGTGGGTTGATGCTATCGCAATATAAAACCTAGATATTGTGTAATCAAATTCTTTTATATAAATAGTTTAACCGTGTCATTTATCTAAATGATGGTGTAACTTAATATACAAACATAATAAATATATATGTGCGTCACTGAGAACGTTGTGTATGTTAGACATTAAATGATTTATTCTATATCAAAAACAGAGTAAGTTATTCAGTAGTTAGATCAAATGTTTAGGGCTTTAGAACGGGATCGGATTCATGAAATACATAAATCTGAGGAAATATATTTGGCGGATTTTACGTTTTCTGTAGAGAAAATTGTATATGTGTGCAAAAACAACAGTAGTAACAAACATGATTCATCTTGAAACTATTTAGTTTTCTTTAACACTTAAATTAAACATATACTTAAATTTTATGAAAACAATTATTTAAGCCTTAGTTTAGTCAAGCTATATAAAATACTTCTGTTAAAATCATTCTTCTGTCCAGTTAGTTATGTCTCTTTCGGAACATTTTGCCCAAGCGTGTATCACTTACGGTACTTAACTGACTGACTTTTATTTGAAATATAGATTAGATTCTGTAGGTCTAAGATCTAAAATTCCACTTCATCTCTCTAAATTCCACACATAGAATATTTGTAACATATGTGTTTTAAATAGTGATATGTTTTTATACGCCAAGCAAATATTTACGTGTGCCTGATTGAAAATGAGCTTGGATATATGATGTTTGTATTTTGCAGCAACTGCATATAATGTGTTCGTGTGACTAAGGTTTGTTTGTAAAAGCCTAAACTTATTGATGCTTATGAAAACAAACGATTAAAAGAATGATGTATTGATTAATATGAAATTCAAATATCAGGTATCTTTTCTCAATTCATGAATATGATATTACCAAATTCTCAGTAATATTAATCACATACGAAATGATCTATTTTGATATAAGAAAATACATTACATGCCAACGAGAAAATGCTATATCAAATTGTGTTTCAATGAAATATAATGTATATTCTTTGTGCATTAATAATATACCTGCATTGTTTACCTGTTGTCTATCAACATTGTTAACGTTTTCTTCTAATGTCATTATAGCTGAAAGGGTTCTCTAAATAATGACTTTATGATAATCCACATCTATCTATCTGTCTATCAAGTCCAATTTGACATTTGCAAGTCACATATCATTTTCATATGAACAGATATTTCTATACTAAGCAATAACTTTCAGTGTATATGTTCGTTCCTTGCATTTAATTTGATGGTTCATCGTCAGTAAAGCAACATTTATATATGTATCAGTAATATCAGGTGTGATGTTTCCTTCTAAATATTCACAAAGTTATCTTCGTAAGCTCCATGTTAGAGAGTTCTGGATATCTCATACTTCGTCTAAATTCCTCCAGTCATAAATAAATCAATGAATCTCTTAAGGTATGTAAAAGACGTATAAATAGAGATGCGCACTGAAAATATTTAAGCCGAAAGCAGTCATTTGGATATTGCAGGCCGTTGGTCAATACGCTGTCAACAGAGCTAATATAACACTCAGGTATATTGCATTTGGCTGTTATTGATGCCTGTCATTGGTCACTGATGTGTATGTGTGTACAATAACCACATTTAGATGGAGATAAACTAAAGTCTAAAGCTTTTGAAGATGATATCCACCATAGGGCGAATAAAGAATGAAAGAAATAAAGAAAGAGACGTAGCCATAAACACATATTGTTTTTGAGGAATTTCCCGAAGCCAGATCATAAAACTATATTTCCAAGCATCCACAGCTTCAATGGGTTTTATGGCAAACTGTTTGAGATGGCTAAGACAATAATAAATTCAAAAGTACGAAAATAAATTCAACCTGAATATCAAGCTATACGCAATACGTTTTGAAACAGAATTTCTTTATTTTCTTGTTTCGCATTCAAAATTGAATTTAATGTCTACGTTTACTAGAAAAATCTACTACAAAATTAGTAAATAGATGATAATAGTACCGTTGTTGATTTGTTTTGATTTTTTTTCCTGAGCCTGAACCTTACTGTTTGATATAATAATGCAAACTGCGCTCATAAAATTCTCCCTGAGTATTAATTATGAAAATACTTTCCAAATTTAACACGTTCCGACTTGCAACAATTGCAAAAGTTACTAGATAGGCAGATATGCAACTTTTTATTTTGTTTGTTATATCATTGTAATTAAATATCCAATCAAAAATGAGAAACAGACAAAATATGAATGATTATACAATTATTTTACAAATAAATACATTTTTGGTGCAGTTAAAATATATATTTTTGTCTTAAATTCTGAACTGCTTTTATATAAACTACGAAACACAGTTCCTTGATTTACTTACGGATAAAATAATATTTATTGGTAAAGGATTTTTTAATACAATCTTTGTTAAAATCACTCAACCGTGAACGAGTAGTTTCAGATAGAATCATATAATTCATTCCACATTTTTACGCTTTTGAATAAATTAATACAAAGAAAAAATATAATGAAGTGTCTGCGATAGATAAATTTTCCTCTAAATTAGTTCTTAAAATAACGCTGATAGATGTCTAAGTGCAAATATTTCGCAATATGGTATCTTATATATACATAACCATTTATCGCGAGAGTAGAGTTTTTGTGAAACGTAGAATAGCTTCTTAATTTCTGTGTTTCCTGTGTTCAAACTGAAGCTCGGTAATAGTACCGTTTAGACTCTCAGCTATGCGCAAATTATTACTCTAAAGTATCTAGTAAAATTCTATGAAAATATAAAGTACATTTTACTGTGAAAATACTTACTTTTCGTAGTAAAATATACCATCAATACATATTTTATAATAAAAAAACAAGAACAATTAGCAACACAGCTCTGTAAATATTACTGCTCGAGATTAAATAGTTGATAATAGTTAATATGCGGCTAAACAAAAAATGGATAATTATCACGGGAAATAGTTTTACTATTGATGATGACATTCTATAGATTCTGCGAAAGAAATTGATCTTATTCATTATATTTAGTGCATTGAGTGAATTGTCGTTATTAAACAAAAATTAAAATAACACTGATATCTCATTTTATTGATATATTTAGCCAAAGTACACAAATATATGTTGAAATACTAAAGTGTAAATCTATTTAAAAACATCGTTATTGGATTCAACAACAGCTTCTAGATTGCTACGAAATCTCTTGAACGATCTCCTACATCAATTTGATGAATGTGCTATAATACTTGCTATCAGTTCATCATTGGTGATATACGGTGTTTTTTTGGTTGTTTTTTTTTTTTTTGGTTTCCAGCTCAATTATGCGTCACAAATTGTAATCAATACGTCGCAGTCTGAGGTGTTATGTTGGTAGATTTAAGGGGTGATGTGGTCGTAAATATTGTCAGAAAAAACTGACTGGGTTGTTTGTGTGTCGTCGTGAAACTCGTGTTGCCATACATAGCTTTTTCCAGTAACCAACCGCTTGACTCATGTTAGCACTACCTCATAATAGCTGTGGATGCAGTTCTCCGTTATGGGAGGGAGACATTCACCAATGAGTTATGTAGTGCTGATAACTATCAGTGAGTTTCTCGGGCTACCATAACTTCGTAATAACGAATATCTCATCTATTCGTTCTATTGTCCTTTAGAGCATCCGTAGTGAACGATAAGAAGTTCAGTATGAGGATTCCAAATTTTAAATCTGATTGTAAATTGCGTCCGAGTAGGCTTTGCTCAACGCTAAAGAAAAGTTTCAATAGTGTAATATTTTTAAAAAAAAATTCTGAGAAAAATTAAAATATGAAATTGTGACAATTTTGCAATTGTTCCTTTCTAACTCTCTCTCTCTCTCTCTCTATATATATATATATATATATATATATGTTATTTGCATTAACCCTACCAACGCTATATATTTAGGCCGATGTCATGGTTTTTACAATAAAAACTGATTGCTAAAATAACGTTTATCAGAAAAACAACTAGAAATTAAACCAACGAACTGGGAGCTGAAAATTATCACAAATATATATATATATATATATATATATATATATATATATATATATATAAGCTAAAACATCTAAAAACATGTCTTAAAGCAGCTGTAATTGAAAATACGGACAAATTTTGCACTGCCATACACCCATCAAACAGAACAAAATCTAAAACCGCATTAAAAACTGAAAGAAAAATAACCTTTTACTTGTCATTCATATTTAACCAATGATATGCGTGCATATTAATTGTGACAGTGGACCATATGAAAAATAATTGCTTGTACGCTTATTCCTTACAACTTTAGACTGATATAAATTCGAATTGAACGCTGGTAAAATACATATAAAATATCATGTGCATGTCGGGAATATATCAATGAAAAAACTTTCCGAAAAGACGAACAATTTTCTGTAAGTAAGTAGGTTGAAGCATCCCTGAGGAAGTATTATGGAGCAAATATAATTATCATCACAATGACAAACCGTTAATTTAAAGAAAGATCACTATTGTTCCTCAAACGAACTGACGAAAAAAAAATAAGATGAATGCCGGAGTGAAATGTCGAAGTTGATAAAAAGAAAAGAAAATACAGATATCTGTTAAAGACTGTAAAGATTACAACGTAAACGCGTAAGGTTTGGAAGAAAAAATAATAACGATATAAAATCAATAGCAATAATAAAGAGGAAAGAGAGCGAAACAAGACAAAAACCGAAGTATGAAATCTGCCTCCGAGCTATGTAAAATACTATTGGATATTCGAAACTATTTCTCGCGTTCACCTCAAATAGAATAGTACCGGAGATGCAATAAGAATTTGATCATTTCGATAATAAAAATATCGTAGTTTTTGTTGATGCACTTGAATCACGATATAATCCTATCTGACTTGGAATAAACCATTGGTAAGAAACGAAACTCATCAATCGTAACGTATGCTTTGCGTGATATATAAATAAGTTTTCAGCAACATTTATAATATAATTTTCAAATAACACTGTCTTCAGACTGAATAAGATACGAACAAATGGATAATATAATTCTTAAAATTTAAAGGTGGTTATTAAAAAGGTGGCTAAATATATGTCGTGGTTATTATAAAGGAAGCTAAAATAAAAACAAACATACCGTTTAATCATATAATTTTTGGAGTATGATTAATTTCTATCCTCCGACTTCTCTGTTTAGAGGTAGAAAGCATCTAATGGTTCTATCAGAATTTCCATAGAAAGTTCGTTTTCAATCGTATCACCACGAGCAAGGCGGTAATGACACTGATGTGCAGGGGGCTACATAAGAGTAAAAAGATTAATTAGACGAGAGTGAAGAGGAAGACGAACCAGTTAGAAGGATGGGAATGCTGGTGTGGTGACCGTTGCAAAGGTGGGGAGAAAAGAAATAATATACGGGGTGGTGAAAGAACGAGAGTCAAGTGGTTAATAGATGAGTATAGACATTGCATTTAAATTCCTGGAGTTTGTAGCCGTCAGGAAAACAAGAATATGGAAGCGAGTTCCACAGGCGGGAAGTGCGAGACAATAAGCTGCAGGAGTAGAATTGTCGTCTGCATTTGGTTAATCTAACTGTGAATGAGTGGGATCCAGTTGCCGATCTGGTTGCACGAGTAAACACCTATTGCAGAGGAACCAATGACTTAAGTTGGTTGCAGCAGAAGCCATGAAATATTTATAGAACAGAAAAAGGGGTGCCACATCTCGTCGGTGGGGAAGTCGCTATAGTCGAGCCGCCAAGTCTGTACCAATCACATTGCTGATTCTCCTTTGGAGCCTGTCAAGAACACTGAGATGAACAGCAGGGGCACCTGACCATATATGGCAGCAGTATTCCATGCACGGACGAATGGCTGATGTGTATATATGCAGGATGGTTTCAGGCGGGAAAAACATCCTGGCCCGACACAGTGACCAAACATTCTTAGCAGTGGATTTAGCTATGGACTCAATGTAGTGGTTCCATTTGAGATCAGAAGAGAAGATAAGGCAGAGGAGGCGCAGTGTATTGCTCTCAGTGAGACTCGCTGGGTCCATGCTTATGTGAGGCAGGCGAGGTTGCCTGTGATGATTGACAGAAAACAGCTTGGTCTTAGTCGCAATGATATTGACAAGCCCCGTCGTTTATGAAAATATAGAAGAGAGTCAGGTCCAGGATAGAATTCTGAGGGACAACAGCGTTTGTGCTGTAGGATGTAGAGGCATGCCCATTCAAAACCACGTTCATTTTGCGGTTATTTAAATAAGATTGGATTAGATCAAGCAAGCGTCCGGTAACACCGTAACCTCGTATCTTACATAGAAGGCCAGAGCGCTAAAGCCTGTCAAAAGTCTTGGAGATGTCCAGAGCAACAACACGAGCCTCGCCGGACTCGTCAAGGGTCTGGAGCATGTACTCTGTAACGGTTGTTAGCATGTCGGCGGTGGACCTGGCAAAACTGAAGCCATACTACCTGTCAGAGTAGAGTATGCAGGCAGTAAGATGTTGAACTATTTCAGCATTAATTATGGCCTGGAACGCTTTCCAGAAAATTGGTAGAAGGCGGATAGGACGATAATTGGATGGGAACAAGTGTTCACCAGAGTTTTTAAATACAGGAACGACTGACGAGATCTTCCAGCAGGCAAGAAAACAGGAAGCGGAAATGCAGTAGTTATACAGTTTATAGAGGACAGGGGAGAGTTCAGGAGCACATTTCTTAAGGACTATCACCGGGATTCCATCGTCATCGCTCGCCTTATGGGGGTCAAGTTTTGAAATTACTCGGGATACTACTGGGTATTATATACGTTCTACAGTTTAGTCTCAGTTCTAATAGGAATGTCGGGTGAAGGTACTCCAGGTGAGTCAAATGTGGATTTGGATGAGAATCTGCGAGCAAAGCGCTCAGTTTTGTCTGCAGATGACGCAAGAACCTCAAAATAATTGATTAAAGGAGGGATTGAGGACTATAATTAAAACAGTGGTTACCATCACAAATACAAGTGCCATAATGCCAGTAGGTAAAACAAAATTATTTCATCTTTTTTGCTAGTAGAACTGATATAGGCCGAGGGTGTGGAAACTCAACTAAGTAGACAGAATGAGCGGGCAAAAAAGAGGAACAAAAAAGTTAACAGAGGACATAAAAAGGGGAAATAAAAAAACAAAAATGATCCACCAGTGAAAGAAATTTCTTTGAAAAAAGACAAAAAGACTTTACAAACACTCATTCAAATAACCATGAAACTTAAAATTAGCCACAAGAAAAAAAGGAGCAAGATTATGACTTACTTTTAAGACTATTTAAAACAGTGTTTTCCAATCCAAGCACACATGCCAGTAGGTAAAAAAAAACAAAACATTTGATCTTTTTCGCCATATAGAGGTGATATAGGCGGAGGGAGTGGAAAGTCAAATTTGTTGAATTACATTCCTCAATCCAGTCATGGCATGGAAGCGATATGCCATTTACATTGCATTAAATAACCCACATTTTCTCGGCGAATATTTTCTCTCGAACAGATTCATTTGGCAAATCGTTGCTTTGTGAAATTGTCATCCAAGATTATGTTTCTCTGATCGCTACAGTCTTATGTGGTTCAAGTCCTGAATGATCTATTAATTTCAAATTTTATCCACATAAACTAATTCATAACTTAACAAGCTCTTGAATGAGCGCCGGTTAGAATAAATGTCGATCCTTACTGAAAAAACAATATGGACAAACAATAACTTAATAAATGAGTCGTCTTCAAAGATCCAAAGATATATATCTTATGATAAAACAACTTTTGTGCGTAGAATTCTAAATAAGTATCACTGATTTAGGTACCATACGTGATACACGCGTTGGCGATAATGTATCGAATGATATTTGACGGACTAGGAAGAATATTATCGCACAGATTTTTGTCATTGCTTTCTGCGTTAGAGTAGTTGTACGGCTATAAAAGTATAAGTCTGTCCTATTATTTAACCCATAACTGGAGAGACGAGATGAATTAATAATTTTTCGAAGTTATTTGTGCGGAAGTGAACGCAAGGAGTTCAACTGGAATTCTAACACGACTCACCGATTTCTCGTTCCGGGTCCATATCCACTGCACCACAAGGCACATCCAAAATAACTTTATTATCAATAATTTAAGGATATCATATGCAATTGTAATTAATTTTAAATCCATGTATATGCCATTTAATTTTTGTAATATTTTTTAATCACCTATATGAATATTATTTTCAAATTCTGTTCTACCTTAGTCATTTAGGCATCCCAGAATAGACACGAAGACAAACAATAGCTACAATCTCAACTACAAAACAAGATCATAATGTTCATAGCTGATATATTATTATCTTTGAATGTGAGTGGAGTGTTCCGCGAACAAACAGTAAGCAAGAAAATGGTTTAATTTTATTTGGCAATGCACGAAACCAGCATGAAGCAAAATCATATCAATTTCCATATTGCAATTTCAGTTCACCCTGGCTGTTCATAAGGAAACGCTGAAGGCACTTGGCGTACTTGGCCAATTTTGCGCCAGTTGCTTCCCACCATTAATCACAGTCTAAACGGGCAAATGCTTACCATCTTTCCAGTGAACAAGAGCGTGAATTAAAATTGGGCGTTCTTATTAGATATTTATCAAGCAAGTCGAAGATTTTCTTATAGTTAGATAAATTAGATTCATCTATCATGTATGATATTGTATACGCATGTGTGCAAGCATCGAAAACCTTAGACACTATTTGTAAATGATGGAAATTGGGTGAAATAGAATAGTATTTACACATGTAACACAAAAAACAATTAGAAATGTATAGAAATGTCATCTCCAGTGGGTGTGCATATATATATATATATATATATATATATATATATATATACTATTTATCTATATTTCTGAGATGCGGTATTATTTAAATTACGATATTTAGGGCGTTGTACGCTCCCGCCTTCTTCAGAAGCCAGAAACATTGAAATACAAATGGCAACCAAGATGAGGACAATAGTCTGAATAATATAAATAGAGTAGATTTTTATCAACCCTCTTGATGTTATTTACACCCAGACAATATTTGTCCAAATTAAAATGTTTGTTGTGGTTTGATATATAATGTTTCATTGATGCATGTATTAAGGATTAACCGATATTTGGAGAGGAAACGAAGTAAAAACGTAACTATAATAACGTTATTTCTGTGAAATTGAATATAAAGAACCCAATTTTTATTTGATGTCTTCTATTAACAATATTCATCAATTATCCGTCAAACTACCCACACCTTCATGCTTACAATGTCTGTCTCTCGCTCTCACACATTTTAATGCGAATCTTCGTAGTAAGTATTTAAACTGAATCTTATGAACTTCAGGTTATTACGAAATTTGCCTTCAACATTGATTAACTCTTATGATATAAATTGTTACTTGTTACAATTACATTGATGTATAAATACTGTTCTTATAATATTCAGGACGTAAATCAATATATACATATATAATTTATATGTTGAACATATTGTTTTTGATTTTTCTGTCATATTTAAAAGAGCTATTAGCATTTTGAATGTCGCAAACAATTTAAAACCAAAAATATAATTATCTAAAATATATATTAGATAAAGACATTGTCGTATAAATAAGTAATTTCAGTAATGCTCTACCTCAGTTTATTATACACTAGCCTCATAACCCTGTGTTGCCCGTGCAACTCATAGCATTTTAAAGCCGCCTGAATGCTCCACGGTTGTCCGTTTGTCCGCATCAATGACAATGGTGTAGTAGCCACAGGGCGCGACTTTTAAGACACGCTGAATTAATGAGTGCCATGCGCGAAGCAGAAAATTCTGAGGTGCGACATTCCCGGTGTGTCAATTGCGGCACGTGTGGCACTCGAAGCAGAAACACTGGCAGTTCGACATTCCCGACGTGTCCGTGATGCAACTGCGACACATGTGGCACGCGATCTCGAGACAGCTGACAAAAAGTCTACTCGGTTGGTTAGACATACTGCTGCCAGGGCATCCGAGTCAGCGATTGAGCAAAGTTTGGGCGTAACTCTCGACCGGGATGCTCTGCTGGGATTGCAGGCAATGCTGCACGCCAACAACAGTTATGTACGTAGTTTTAAAGTCGCTGCTTTAACATTTCTTTCTGGATACATCAATTGCCCTTGTTGCTCTGACTGCCACAGTTTTAGCTGTTATATGCCCTAAACGAACTCTTTTTTTTATGAGGCATGGAATTCATCTCGCAGATCTGATCATTGATGCATCAGTTTGAAATGTCTATTATTTGATCTGTGTCATGCAATATAATATTATAGAAATTTAGGGAGATGTTCGAACAAATAAATTATACAATCTAGTATAAATAGCTCTATGATATACGTATTTTTTATTTTCGATAAATGACATCATTATTACGCTGCACGCAATCTTTACATACCTGACATATAATGAACTTAATAAATATTCGTTACAATACTGTATTTCTATCATTGAAAATTAGCTGTTTTAATTATTTGCAATAAAATGAAATAGTAGAAACTGAAGTAGAAATCGTATTATCATAAAACTATACATGCATCACGAAACATTTTCCTCATTATTTCTCAAAAGGCACTAATTTATTACTGATATGAAAACTAAAGCCACAGGTAAGCCTTAGTAAGTGGTGACAATTAATAATTCATTTTCAATCGCAAATATCCGCTCATTTGTTACAGAAACAGACAAATTTGTGAGCTGTCGATTCAAATCATCCATATGAATCAAGAGTATAAATTGAAATATATGTCTAAACTTTTAATAGATGCTATGACATTTGGCATCCAAAGCAATTTAGTAGTGAAAATATTTCCATACACCATATTAAGAAACCTAATATTTTTGTTAGAAAGATTAAAAGAAAGGTTTGCTGAAGTGCAATGTAGTGCCAGCCATAATTAGCAGAGAATGCATGAGATTTTTCTTATAAATGAAGAGATATCTTCATGCAGCTGTTGCGGTTTTACTGAAGAATGTTGAGAATAATATTTTCTGAACATTAATGAAGCTTTAATGGTATTGTGGGTGAAAAGGCAATTTTAGTTTATTTAACAGTCTCTTTCCGAGATTCTCTTTAATGAAGAAGGATGGTTGTAATAAATTAACATTCATAGGCTGTATTACATCCGAGAAGAGTAGTGAGAAACAGAGAATCTACAAATCGCGCTTTTCTAACTGAAGGAATGGGAGGTACACGAAGGGAAGCAATATTGCTCGGTGCTATGAAATAAAGATAGTTGTGGAGATCGAGAGTCTCATTTATTCTGATTGCTTATGCAAGATAAAAGAAATATATTATTTTTTATCTCATGCCTCTGTTTCGCTTTCCTTTCTGAAACACTATTTTAAATCTCAAACCTTATTAAGAATATATATTTATTATTTAACAAATATCTACTTTCCGTTTCAATAGATTTAACATATATATTTATTCAAACTGAATGTAGATTTTACGATAGAATGAAGATGGGCACTTAAGTTAATATATTCGGAAAATAAAAAAAGATAAAATATTTATATTAAAATTCATTAATTTTACCCAATCTAATTCTAACAGAAGATTAGGTATTGTTTCTTGTCGGTTAAAGTCTGAATTTCATCGTTATATTTTCATTGATATTTAACGGTTATCAATTTCTCTCTAGTTAGAATAGCAAAAGAGGTATCAGATTTAAAATCAGATATTTTGATTTTAATATATATATATATATATATAGATATATATATATATTAAAAAAGGATTAATTCAAAGATGTTGAATGGCCATTTCGATATGAAGATCCCCACGGGGGACGACACATCACCTCAGCAACAGAAAAAACCTTTCAGAAACTGGAGAAAAATTAGTCTACTTTTCCTTTTTAAATAGATTGCAAAGAAATTAAAAAATAAATAATGAAATAAAATAAAAATAAAAATAAAGGGAAAGAAAAAGAAAAAGAAAACGAAAAAGAAAAAGAAAAAGATAGAATAAAATCAAATAAATAAGAAAAGAAAAAAAATTGACATCGTCTGGGTTCGCAAAAATAAGGGAGAATGTAACTAAAAATTAACAGACAGCCGTGTTAAATCGACGTAAGTTTAAGCAACACGGAAAAAAGGTGGTAAGAGAGATAAAAGAAGGAAGGGAGGGAAAAAGAAAGAAACTAAAGAAAATTTTTTTTTTAAATATTACAGACGCTGGACAAATTCAAAAAACTAATTTCCCAAAAACGTTGAAGTATTAGAAAAAGGCCTTTATTTAAAAAGGCATAATTATTAATAAAAGGGAATAAAAAGATATAGGATTTAAAATAAAATTATTTTTAAAAAACTTAGATCATTTGAAATTAAACTAAATAAAGACAACACTAGGTAAAAAAAAAAAAAAAAATTAATTACAGTTATTATATACATACCTATAGAAGTACACACATACATACATATATATACACACACAATTCTACGAATAAGAATACATATATACATACACATACATACATACATACATTCAATTTATTACACACTTATATACATCTACATGCTATACACACATATATATGTGTGTACACACCTATATACAAAAAATTCATATACACATAATATACATGTGTACACATACATGCACACATATACACACACACACACATATATATATATATATATATATATATATATATATTCCATATGCACTCACACACATACATATTAATGAATATTATGAAAAGGAGCATTTAAATAGCTCAAAATTTTTTTTCAAAATTACATATAGCCCACATACATAAATACATATATATACATATATACACAAATATGCACATCCACACACAAACATACACATAAACATAAAAAAAAATTAAATTAAAATTAAATTTTTTTTTTAAATATTAAAAAAATTATAGAAAAATTTAGAATTTAAAAATTAAAAATTAGAAGTTAAATTTTAAAATCCGCCCTATGGCGGCACTTGTTTATAAATTCCCTCCTAAAGTTCAAAAGTAAGTCCTGATGAGGATACTTCAAAATCAGAATCTTCTCCAATAAACACAGACGACACCTATCACGAAAACTTTTAGGAGTACAAGCTGAGCCTATTAATTTCCAGCTGATTATAGGGTCCTGCCCTTCCTCCTTCATTTCCCAGAACCTACGTGATAGTGCCGTCTGGAATCTCTGTTTAGGGTTCAAAAACGAGTACCTGTGATTATAAAGCCTCTGTTTGAAGGAGCCCGCGGACATGCCAATATAGGTCCGGTAATTGTCCTTGTTATTAGATGGAGAAATGCGGGCTTCATAAATTACATGGGTGGATTTACATTTGCCTTGCACCGGGCAGGCATCCACAGAATAACAATTGCATTTGTCGACAATTCCGGATTTAGCTTCCTTATTATTTAGGTTCATTAAAAAAATTTTATTGTGGGAATTAATTATATTATCTATATTTGAGGTGCAAGAATAACTAATTTTTAGGGTGAATCTATTAAAAATTTTATTTAAGGGAATGTTATTATTATTAAAATGTTTATCGATTAATCTGAGAAAATACTTACCAATATTTATATTAGTTAGCTTACAATAAGGAGGGTTAAACCAAATTATCTTCCTTTGTCTACATTTTCGGGTGTTTTTAGTTTTTGATGATTCTGGGTTTATAGCAGGCTTATCATACTTTCACTTATTAACAAAACCGCTTTTCTGAAGGGCCTTATCTTAAATTTCTTTGCTTGCGTTGAAAATTTTTATATTGGAACATAATTGGTTAACCCTATTATTTACTATCTTGGGTATTTGTCTTATAATATTCTCGGGGTGGTTGGATAAACTTTTTATATAGGTGGGATAACTATTTTCTTTGAGAAAGGGTTGGTAGGAACCATCATTTAAGTTAAGGGTGATATCTAGATAGTTTACAATTTTGAGATTAGAAGTAACCTCAACCTTAAAACCAAGAAAATTTAGGGCTCTGATAATTTTCTTATGTATTCTATTAGTGTAAGGCCCATTGGAATTGGGAATACATATCAGTCCATCATCCCGATATAGGCCTATTAGTTTAGGGTCTAAAAATCTACCTAAAATATCTAAAATATAAATGCCTATTAGATCTGCTACCAGGGCAGAATCACAGGCTCCCATAGGGACATCAAAACTATCTTCAGACCCTTTAGCACAAGTAGAACTATCAAAGGTGAGAAAGGATTTTCTAGCTCCCAGTATAATTCTATAGTCACAATCCGAAATATTAACATAACCCCTAGCAAAGTTTAAACAATCCACAAGAAGTTTTTTTGATATAGAGGAATAGAAATCCACAATATCAAATTTAAGGAAAGTGGATTTAGATTTGTCATTGATATTATCAAACCATTTTATGGTATCTAAGGAACTCTTCCAAAGATTCAGTTGTAAATTAGATTGTAACTTCTCTATTAAGTTCTTCAGAACCAGCCTAGAAACTATGCCTAATTCACTCTTAGTGAGATTAATTAGTCTAGTTTGTAATTTATTTTGGAAATTAGGCTTGTGGTCCTTAAATAAAATGTAAGCTTCTTTGGTAGAAATTTTTCCAATTCTATCACTAATATTTAGTTCATTTGCAAATTTAGCCATATCGGAGTTAATTTCCGATAAAATTAGGTTACCTCTGTCTATTTTGTAATCGCTAGTTATACTCATTTTAAGGATATTTAGGTAATTGGTGGTATTACACTTGTAAATGTTATTTGATTTGTCCGATTTAATCCATAGGTCTTTGGAATTCTTTAAGGTATTAATGTTCGACTTTAATAAATCCTGGAATTCATTTGAAGTACCCCGGAACTTGATTTTGGGGATCAAATTAAAAAGGTCTTTTTCAAACGAGTTTAAAAATTTGCAGACCGGTGGAGTTCTTAAATTTTTTAAATCAAAGCACTCTGTAGAATCAGAAGAATCCGTTGAACGCAGGTAAAAGTAGGCTTTCAATCGAAGCCTCCTCACAAAACTTTCAATTTTTTCCGTAAGATGAAAGAGAAAGGAATCCAGATTAGGAAAAGGAATATTCTTCAAAGAATACTCCGGGGTAAATTTCTCCATAGGAAAGGTGCTGTTGTATTGGTAGAAAAAATCCGGGAATAAACCAAGAGAGCTCAACTACCAAAAGGTAGGAGCAAAATATTTTAATTCAGATACTTCAATCCAAGGGAAAAAAGCAGGAAGGTAAATTCCAAAAAACCCGATCCTAATTAATATTAAAAATTTATTTTAATATTAAAAAATGATAGAGGAAGAGATCTCCATGTAATAAAATATTACATATATATATATATATATATATATATAATATATTTTATTAATATAATATTAATATATATATAAATACCATAATTTGTAGCAAATAATTTTCTAAACATATACTGTAAAATATAAGAGTCAAAAAATGTTTATTATGTTTAATCATGAGCCTTTCTAAACGTCATATTTTGGTCTTAATTACAGTTAATTTCATTTTTGGTCAATATTGACGTTGCCTAGCAGAGTTTTATATCAACACAAAATAAAATCGTCGGTGATGGTGGTTGTTGTTGTGTTACCGTCTTGGTGACCTCTCTGAAGATGGCTCATGTGAGCCGAAAGCTTAGAAACAAATTAATAAAAAATTATCTAAATGTTGGAGAATTTTTGTCTGTATTTATACATGAAACTAAAGCCAAAATAGGATGTATAGAACGGCTCATGATTAAACATAATAGACATTCATTTGCATCACCAATCAAATGGGCCTTAGAAAACTTTTAGTCGTATATGGTAGAAAGTTGCAGGTGCCTCGAGCTGGATTCATCACACTAAGCAAACGCAGTTATCCGTCATTTCTAAACGAACACATATTCAAGAGGCCAGCATACCGCCATTGAATAGCGGATTAAACTGTCGAAACTCGATGAAAGGAGGTCGTAAAAGGTCCTAAGTGGGGAGTTTTTGAAATGCCAATATGCACCTGACAGGGGTGATTAACAGGTGAATCTTCAGCACAGAAAATGTTCAATTCAGTTTTGAATACTTACAACAAGAGGAGGATGGATGCGGCCATAAGGTTGAGAAACGATCATGAATAATTTCAACTCCCATAATATGAAGATGATTTTAAAATTACTTCATACCTAGCAACAATGAAAGAACGATGAACGCATCTGCACATGCTTAGCGGACATGTATCTTCAAATAATATCGCTAAAGTTAATGTGTATCAGTAGAAATAGAATCGCCATCTATTACACGAAAAAGTATCGCAATAAAACGTAGAGACAAACAAATCTACAAAGCGGTTTCTAAAGGTTCGGATCCACGTTTTTTAATACTAATAGATGTATAAATTCGGAATGTAACCCTTGTTCAGATAAATTTAAACAACTAATTCATTTTAGTTTCAGGTGTTACACGGTGTATTTGATTTCTATTTTTCATCAGATTAGATCATTTGCAGATGAGGGCAATAATATGAATCTATTTTCTGGGTGTACGATGAGCGTGTCTGGTACTGAAAAATATTCATTATTCCGTGATTTCATCAGATGGTTTATCCCGTCCAGGCACTGTTTTCTTGACTGTCTGCTTATTGACATACGGCCACTGTCTGCTATGAAAGTTACTCCAAGGAAGCGTACGAAAATTGTAATTATGCACGAACACCCTGGCAAGCCATGAAGAGAAATCGTGGATATTATTGATTTTAACGGTCAGTCTTCTCATCAAGGCGAAGGAAATCCTGTACCCGTTAGTTGAAAAGATAAAGTAAAATGCGATCGAAAGAGAAAAACAACGGCTACAGCTGATGTATACGTGATCAGGGAACGTGTGAAATATCCTAGGAAATTATTATAAGTTTTCTATAATTTAATTTGCACAATCGTTTATCTATCTATCTATCTATCTATCTCAATTCAAAACGTAAAGTAAATACTATCAGAAAAGAAATAGTACCAAGAGACAACTTATACGCGATCAGGGTAAGTGTGAAAAATCCTCGTAAGACCTTATTAGTTTTATTTTAATTGATTTTCATAAGGATGTATTTGGAATTACTTCTCAATTGTTTTTGTAAAATTTCAGTAGAATATTGTATTATCGGTGGTATATCAAAATATGGGGAATATGACAATCAATACAAGCATGATAGTAACCAGCAAATAAGTTCGACTGTATCATTTCAACGTATAATATTGGATATATATAAATATAATTACAACCACCTACTGCTCACAAACGAATGCTGAAAATGATTTTAATGTATTTAATGTGCGTGTCAATTCAAGATATCATTGTACACATAACACAGACGAAATTCATTTTCGCACATTATCACATAATAATGTATATTGAACAGATTATAGAATCACTACACTAAAAACATTATTACTATTTTAGCACTAGAAAAAACAATGCAATTCAATAAACAGGTTGACGTCTCTTTTTATAAAATGTATTACTTTCACTGAAGGTTAGGAATCTACTTTTATTGGATAAAATTCTGGTTTTCAAGTGCTTCATCATTATTTACCTTGTTTATTCAAAAATCATGCAAACTTCCTACCGTCATTCTAGCAATTCAGAGCTATAAAAACTCATGTCATAAACACAATATGACCTCACACCAATTCTTTCGTATTCATTTGGAGGTAATTTTTCTAATCGAACTGCTTTTACCCTAGTGTTACACTCAGTAAGATATTACTTACAGACATGAAGTACTAACTTCTTCGTAAAATATATTTAAAAAGATACATTTATATTCATGACATAATTTACATATAACATACAATCAACACTTATCAATCATATATAATTTACGGGAAAAATGACATTATATTTCCTTGTCTATAATATGTTTCCACCAAAGGAGTAAGTTATACGTAATTTTAAATGTGACAATCACTCTCTCACTCAAACTCTCAAGCATTTTCGGAAAAGATGCTATACGATCTGGTTATTTTTGCTGATGTTCAAAGGAAAAATATCTATCTGTAACGACAATAAAACACAGATTTTTAATATTTTATAAAGAATATCATGTCAGGGAAAAGAACTGTGCAGGTAACATTTCCACTTCAGAATATTGGCAAAGATTGTTTCATATTTCTTCAAAATTTCATGATAAATCATTGATAACAGAGCAAATATTATTAAAGATTTTTCTAAGTAAGACATAGATACTAGAATCTTTCATTCCAAAAGATTTCGGAAGAAAGTTTCATTTAATTGTATTAATAAAATATATGGGATAAGTTTAAAACTTCCAACGTTAGTTTTCATAGATTTTAAGAATAAGATAAAACTACTAGCAGAATGTTAATTATTAATTGAGGAATCCACATTTCGACTAAGAAAATAACAGCCATTTCTGTTAACTCGTGTTTTTCGATTTGGTAATGATGTTGGATTAAATTACATTAATTGCATTTAAAAAGAAAACTCAAATTTGATGTATTTAAAAATGTGAAGCTTAAAAACAAAGTGGAAAATAATTATTTATTAGCTACGCATTTAAAAATCACAAAGAAAAATATTCCAAGTGAAGATAAAACAATTTTTATTTATATATATATATATATATATATATATATATATATTATGGTGGTTAGGTTTTAAAGGCTGTCACAATCCGTTTAGTAAAATGAAGGAAGGTAAATGTTTTATTAAACATTACCTACCTTAAATTCCTTTATATGCTAAACTCCTTGTGAGAGCCTTCAAAACCTGACATTAATCTTAAAATTCACAATGCTTCAAGCAAATTACAAATCTTTTCTATATATATATATATATATATATATATATATATGTGTGTGTGTGTGTGTGTGTGTGTGTGTGTGTGTGTGTGTGTGTGTGTTATGAATTTATGAAACCATTAATTAAGTATAATGCTAGAATATTGACATAATAATTAATGCTAAATTAAAGGGTATATAGTTATATAACCGAGAGGAATTAATCAACAAAAATATAGAATAAAAATAAATAAATGAGTATTTCAAATCGCTATTTTATAACTTGAGAATTATTTCATTCTTTTTTCTTAAGAATTTGAAAGTCTGGGAAAGAGAAAAAAACATTCTCTTTCAAGTTCCTTTTTAAGATCCCATGTAATTTTTTGTCCGATTAAATTTCCTCAAATCAACCGAGTTGTTTTATGAATTTCACTAATTTATAATGGTACTGGAATAATCTTATCGATGACTTGTCAAAAACAATTATAGCAAAATGATAATTTTGATAATGATGTCATTTTTACTTCTTTACAAAACAAGATTTTGCTTACGTTGATAATGCAGGTATAATAAATCATATCGACAAATTTCATTAATTCATTTTTTGTCACCAATTGGAACACGCACACACATAAGTACATACGCACATAGACTTTTTATTAAGATCCAGGAATTAAATGTTCAAATTTGTAAAACGATTGTTTCTCTGCTGTTTAGAGAGCAATTATTATTATAATTTGTTCCTTTAATGTGATCTACTCGTAAGCCGCCCAGAGAACTTTATCCATTTGACGAGATATTTCCTGACACACCACTTAAGATAATTAACTTATACTCTTATCTTTCAGATTAAGTGAGATTAATCTGCAGATATTGAAGTCGTTGTGTACTTGAAATCTTGAAGCCGAATTGGCTATAGATGGTAGGTGTACCATATCCCTTACTTGGTTGTGTATAAAACACCGATTAATTTTTTTGCGAGGAAGTTTGTACGTTGCCTCAATGAATAATGTTGACGAAAACAATATTCATATTTCCTTTCATTCAGAGATTTTTTCATAGCAAAAGGATTTTCCCTAAAACTGAATTCTGTTACATCAGTAAAATTGGAAAATTTAGCTTGGCAGCCCACACACACGCACGATATATGACTATATATATATATATATATATATGTATATATATCTAATAATAACTAAATAGACTCTTTAAGTATGCAGGCCGCAAATTTATACTAAAATGAACCTCCGAAAAAATCATTAACAAACAGAACCTAAATCCGTTACAATCCGGTGTACTAAGACGTCAGATAAATGGGGAGAAAAAAATAGAAACCCGCAGAACACGAACAAAACATTCAATACTCCGCAGTAAAGAAGAACCCCAAACGGAACCAAACACAAGAAAAAGTGCTCAATACAATGTACGAAAGAAAAGATACAATACTAGAGCAAAAACGCACAAAAATCTAGAGTGAGCCAAAACCTACCGCGGTTTCACACTACGGATCGTCAGGGCAAATGTATTTATTGTACAAAAGTACAAATAAGGCACAAGGCCAAAATGGGAATGGGGAAGGCTGGTCATTCTCTGTCCTAGTTTAACTTAGCTATCCACTTTCGTCGACCCTGTCACACTTACAATAAACCTGACCTGATATAATGCCCTAAGAGACAACGCTTGGGCGTTGGAGAGGCCATCCGTAGCCCGTAAGAGAAACTGGAGAGCCAAACGACATTCTTTATAGAAGGAGCACTCGCCACGAGGAGTACGGCCGGCCTCCTCCTCCTACAAGTGCACACTTCTCAAGGATGGAAAGTGTTTATGGACGTCCTCTTTAACGAGGGCGCCGTTCTCATCCGCTAGCATACACATTCGATCCAGGAATCTAATGCGAAGCGTATGTTGACGAATCTCAACGCTAGGCATGCCCAGACCGCCCTCAGACGGATGAAGGCAACAGATCTCGCGACGCACCTTGGGAGACTTGCCTCCTCCCCAAAGGAAGGAGAACAAGAGCTGTATTAGACCCAAACGAATGGCACACGGGAGAGGAAGTACCGAGAGTCGGTAAAGGAGAATCGGGTAGATGTGCGAGGCACATACTTCCGCCCTCCCCTTTAAGGAAAGATTCCTCCGAGTCCACAGACGAACTGCGCCCTCGGCCTTCTCTCGAACCTCCGACCAATTCATTTCCACCTGGAGGTCGGGACCGAAAAAGACGCCGAGAATCTTGATCGGCCCGTCCGTCCAGAGGAAAGGTCCGGGAAGAGAAACTCCCTTCCACGCACCCAATCGCAAGCCAACAGACTTATCGCGATTGATCTTGGCCCCTGTCACCGTCTCATAACATCTGATCTCTTTGCTAACTTCGTCAATTTCGGCTTTGTTCGACACAAAAACCGAAACGTCGTCAGCATAGGCGGAGTACCTGGCCGAGGTGGTAGCACCAGGTAGGGAAATTCCGCGAAGGACCGGATTCGCCTTTAACTTGCGGAGGAAAGGCTCCAACGCAAGAACGTAGAGCAAGGGCGAAAGTGGACAACCTTGACGAATGGAGCGAGATAATGTGAAGGGCTTCGATCTTACCCCATTCACTTCCACCAGCGCACCGGGGGACTCATACAGCAGTCGGATCCAAGAGCGAAAGTACGGCCCGAAACCGGCGGCGGAAAGGACAGACTCCAAAAACCGATGGTCAACCCTATCGAATGCCTTGGACTGATCTAAATTGATCATCGCGGCTTCAGTGTCGGTTTTCTCAATGATCAGGCGTACCAAATGAAGGTTGTCCTGAATAATCCTGCCCTTCACAGCACAAGTCTGCTCGGGGCCAATCAGACTAGAGAGGACAGCCTGCAAACGGCGGGCCAAGACCTTGGCAAAAATCTTTAAGTCAGTATTTAACATCGTTAAAGGCCGATAATTATCTATGCCACCCCCACCGCTCTTGCTCTTGCGAAGCAACTTGATCACACCCCTGGTAAAGCGTCGAGATATAGACCCCTGCTTCATCCAGTTGTTGTAAACAAGCGCCAGCAGAGGAACAAAAACGGATGACTGCCTCAAGTACAGTTCGTAGGGAAGACCATCCAATCCTGGAGTTTTGTCCCGGCCAACCAATTTCAACGCATCCCAGATTTCCGACTCTGTTATGGGCCCCTCGCACCTAGCTGCTTCAGCCGCCTCGAGGCGGGGAAAGTCAGCCAAATAGGTGTCGAACTGAGCAGAGCTCAGACCGGGCTCCCTGGTAAAAAGATCCTGGAAGTAATCCCGAAAAGCCCCACATATACCCACGTCTGTAGTCACGGTGCGTCCATCCGGCAATGTGATGTCCTCGATATGCCGATTGGCTGCTTGCCTAGTTTCCTCTACACGCAATTCTGCAGCCATATTCGTTGCCTCAGAAGACATTCTTTTTAACCTAGCCCTAACTACCAGAGCTTGATCCTTCTTGATATGCAAGGAGGCCAGCTCGGCCCTAGCTAAGGCTACGTCCCCACTATTACGGGATTTCACTGCCCGATCGACTTTTTTCTCTATCGCCGTTTGCGCCGCTAAATTAGCTAAGTTGAGCCGACGACTATAGTCGGCAGCAAACGACCTAAGTTTGGATTTAAGTGTGTCCCACCACTTATTCCCAACCACAGCCCCCGTCAGTTCCCGCTTTAGTGTTAGTAATAACTGGTCCTGGAAATCTTGGCTATCAAATAATGACGCGTTCAATTTCCAGTAGCCAGCCAACTTAACCTTAGGCTTATCTAAGTTTACACGAACCCGGACGAGCCTATGATCCGTGTAAACTATCGAATGAAAACTTGGACAACCTAAGAGCCCTACGTCGACTCTCCTAACTAGGACTCGGTCGAGGTAGCTGGCGCGTACCTTCGAATCCGAGCTGCCCCTATTAGTCCAAGTCCACACTACCTCCCGGGGGTGCTCATTTCGGTATTTATCGACAAGATCATTCCTGTCGAGAAATTCCCGAAATGCTTTCACAACCGGGTTGTTAGTACCCGATCTTTTTCCTATACGATCTTTCTCAGGGTCAAGGACGGCATTCCAATCCCCCGCTAAAATTACCCGCCTAGATGTTCCGAAGAACGACTCGAGCCGCCGAAACAAAGCAGGACGCTCCGCATGGTCATTGGGCGCATAAACCCCAATGAGCCGAAAAGACTTCTCCTTTATGGTAATATCCAGCACACAAATCCTGCCCGCTGGATCCGCGAAGACAAGCGTACACGCCGCACCCAAAGACTTGCTCACTAGCCAAGAAACACCTCTAGAACGACCATCAAAACATGCTTAATAGAGATCGTAATCCCTAGACAGTATGCCCTCATAGTCGCCAGTTAAAAACCGGGTTTCCTGCAGACAACAAACATCCACCCCGAGGCGCTGTAGATCATGAAGGAGTCTCACCCTCCGAGACTGACCTCAGCCCCCAGGCATTCAGACTTGCTAGCCATAGAGCCATTGTGATACGTAATTAGGGTTGGGGTCCTGGACAGAACATGGACGGGGAAAGGATGCCGACAGCCTCTCCCATTGACCCTTGGCCTAGTTCTTTATCAATTGTGCCGTCAGAGGAGACGCCGCCAACATCCCAGGGAAAGATTAGTTTTAGAGCCCTATAAAGCGTGGGATGAACAAAAATCGGGACCCGTCCAACACAAAATTTTCTCAAATTTTCAATTTTTTCGCCTTCCACGATAGCGATAGGTGGTGACATTTTAAACGACTTCTCCGCTTCAATAATCATGTCCCAGACATTTCTGGATCCGGCTCCTGTTCTAATTACTGTTAGTAAGCTTTGCGCATTGGGAAAATTTGTGGGGATTTCGATGTTTTTGTCCCCGCACTTCATTGCCAGGAGGCTTTTTAGTTTTTTAATTCTGTTCCCAAAGCTTTGTGCTCTTTCGGTTTGCTCTTTAGAGATGGTGCACACTTCCTTTCCCTTCAAGTAGGGGGTTTTAGAAACTTTTTTTCTGGGATCTCTATCCTCAGCAGTGGGGCTTCTTTGACGCTTGGATGGAGGTGGCAATTGTTTCTTGGGGGAAGGACTGGGTGTAGGATGAGAAGGAATTCTAAACGGGCTGGGGTCTCTACTGAGAGGGGCGGGTTTTCTTGGAGTGGGCTGAGAGGAGTGGGATTTTTTGGGGCTAATCTTTTTACTAGGAGAGGACGGGGCAGAGACAGCAGGTCGAATTGTTTTTTTTCTCCAGATCTTTTTTTAGTTTTTCCAATTTCTTCATGCCTTCATATCCGGGATCAAAGGCTTTTCTCATCTCTTCCAAAGATGGTGCTGACCACTCCGAGGCGTCGCCCTTCTTGCTGGTAGAGGGAGTGGGTCTGTATGTGCCTTTCGTCCTGGAGGCTTCCGGAGACAGAGGTCCCGCTGCTTGACTCTTCCCTCTGGTCTTGCCAACAACCTGCCATTCCCCTTTTCCCTTAGCTACACTTGTAGTAGTCGAAGGTTTTTCAGGGAATGGGGGAAGATGTTTTGTCCCAACCGGGGGCAATACCACACCGGTCCTGGTTGCTGGCATGCCCACTACAGGCGAGACGGATTTTGACGAAGAAGCGGCCAGAGGGGTATTTTGGTCGTCTGGGGCCTGGCTTCCAGAGGCCTTCTTCTCTGGGCAGGAGGAGGAGAGGTGACCAGTCTCTCCACACCTCCAGCATTTCGGCTTACGACCGGAAACAATTACCGGCAAGCTCAGGCCTCCTACGTCAAGACAGTTGGGGATGGTCAGGAAGGCTTCACGATCCAACATAATGTCGAAAGACCATCCCCCGGTCAGGTCATCACAGGAGACATCCACGATCTGCACTATAATTCTCCTCGAAATATTCACAGTAGAGGGGAGGGGAGGGAAAATGGAAGTATACACATACAAAATAAACAGAATACACAAAATACCTCAAAAGGTTACAAAGATAGACTGCAGAAAAACAGTTTAACAAATACAAGTTTCAGAAAGTTTTCAGGTTTGAATTAACCCATTCAGAAATAAGCCTAGAACGGCCAAGGAAAATTAAAAATTAGCCTTCAACGGCACAAACTTATAAAGGTATTGGTCGGAGACGGTAAACAAAATTACAACTATGCAATGAAAATCTAGCCTTTAACGGCAAAAAAAAATAAAATTCAAAATAAAATAACGTTCAGCGACGGAGGTATCAGCCGAAAACGGCAGAAAACAGGAAAATTACAAAAAATTAAAGAAAAAAAAACAACACTGGCCTTTAACAACCAAAAAGAATTTAAACTCAAAAAATAATTAAACTGAAAAAAAAGGGTTACGAACTGGTGGAAACTTGTATAAAATTACACTTACAGTATAAAAATTAAAAAATAAAGTAAAAAGAAAAACAATAAACAAAATACAGCGAGTCGCCCAAACAGCTACTCACGTAAAAAAATAGGGGGAGGGGCAGAAAAATTACGAGGAAAAAACAAACAGTTATGAACAGTATAAAGTCACCTTGCCAAAATAATAATAATGCAAGATATTAGTTAAAAGGTGTAAATAAAATAAGGCGCTCAAGAAAAACTGAAGCTGAAAATAAACAAAAATTAAAGAAAAATGTTAAACGAAACAAATATGGCGGAGAGAAAGAAAAACCAGGCAAAAAATTGAAATAAAAAAAATACGAAAATACGGAAAAGAAAAAACAAAAGAAAAACAAAAAAAATGAAACGTAAACTTAGCTATTCAGTCCAAGTCTTTTTTTCTAAAGTAAACGTAAATCTCCAAACAAGGGGGCAAAAACGGACAAACACAAATCGAAAGCAGTCCCACACGACTAGAAAACAGTCAAAAAAAAAAAAAAAGTCGCCAACAAACTACGGATCGTCATGTCAAATGCTGAAACACTAAAGATAAAAGCAAATAAATAGATATACACTAAGGTAGGGGGGAACCATACCAACACAAGAAGAGGGGGGTAAGAACAAATGAAGCAAAACAAACTATATTAGGAATAACATTTATTAGACATATTAGCAAAAAAAAAAGAAATAGTACTATGTCTATATTTTTCAATCACAATACCTCATTTCAAAATGAAAAATATAGACATAGTACAACCTTAGCGGATTATATTTGGAACATAAAATCTAAAATTAAAAAAGACCCCATTTTGAAATGGGAAATAATAAAAAAATGTACTGATTATAATAAAGGCAGTAAATTCTGTAATTTATGCGGCGAGGAAAAACTAGCTATAGCCTTATTCGAACCCGCCCATAATCTTCTTAATGCTAAGACTGAGATTTTAAACAAATGTAAGTTTCACAAATATAAATTCATTGCTTAGTGTAAGAGCTTAGTAATTGTTAACTCTTTTTTTTGTTGCTAATATGTCTAATAAAAGTTATTCCTAATATATTTTGTTTTGCTTCATTTGTTCTTACCCCCCTTCTTGTGTTGGTATGGTTCTCCCCTACCTTAGTGTATATCTATTTATTGTGCTTTTATCTTTAGTGTTTCAGCCTTTGCCCTGACGAGCCGTTGTTCGAAACAGAGTGCGCCTCGCATTTTTTGTCTTTTTTTGACTCATTGCAAGTCGGATTTACGTGTTTTTGTTGACCGAAGTTGAACTGTGAGTACCTGTTTTTACTGTCTTCGTCGCGCGTGGCGCTTTTTGAATTTTTTGTGGATTTTTTTGTTTTGTGAGGGGGGGGGGCAAGTCAAGCTATGGCTTTGTCTCCCCAGCCCTCAACTTCTGATGCCGTGCCCGCGGTAACTCCCTCACCGACGGTATGGGTAAAGGCACCAGTGAAAAAAGACCCCAAGTATTACCTGCAAATGCAGGAAAAGTATAAAGACTTTATTTCCGATAACGAATTGATAGTGGTCCCGGAGGTGGTGAATGTTATCGCACCAAGGACGATCTCCCTGCTTACATCCGATGTCAAAACACGAAAATTCATCAGTGTAAGCAGGGAGAACATGGAAGAGGCTTTGAATGCCTTAAATATTGTACCCTGCGTACTGGCGAGAAGGTCCCGTGCTATGTGGGATGTCTTATTAAGCACAGAGACGGAAGCGAAGAATTTGGCCGGGAATACCCTGGAGGCCAAGGGTATCCAGATGCAAACGGAGTATCTGGGTACTCGAAAAACAAAAGTTACCATACATGAAGTGCCGGTGGACATTGCGTGTGACCATATTGGAGCATTTTTTGCTCAATTTGGAGCTGTTGAGGAGGTGGCGAGGGTAAATAGTAAGGCCGGTGTAGCCACGGAAGACATAAACGTGAGCATAGTGGTGGACAGGCCAAATTTTTTAAAAGTCCCCGATGTACTGCTGTGCCGTGGCCGGAAGCTTTTTGTTGTGGTGGAAGGGAGGAGGCCGCACTGCTGGGCGTGTGATCTAGCCGGACACACATTCAAAATGTGTCCGGCAAGGAAGCCGCAAGAGACACAGGTGACACCGGAAGCACCGCCGGTGTCAAAGACAATAGTTTCGCCGGAGAAGAAAACCGAACCCAAAAGCAGTGAATGGACGGAGGTGGTTAGGAGGGGGAAGAAAGTTGCTTCCCCTCCTCCGCAACATGAAAAATCTCCGTCCCCCGAAAAGAAGAAGCCTCGCAAGGAGGCAAAGCAACAACAACAGCAGCAGGAATCTCGACGACAGCAACAACAACAACAACAACAAAATGAACCGCAGGAGCAGCAACCGGATGAGCAGCAGCAGGGCATGGAAATGCCTCCTCCACGGTCGTCGTCATTGAAGAGAGCTCGGGAGGAGGAGGAAGCGATTACAACAAAGAAAGGAAAGAAGGAGGAGCGTGGCAGAGTGGAGCGGATCACAGATACCCCTAGAACCCAATCCGCCCCTGCATCACCTATCAGAACTGTCACTGTTGAGGGGAGGAGTCATTCTGCCTCCCCAGTGAGACACATACCCTCTCCTTCCCCTACACCTCCCACACCCTCCTCCCAATCAGCACCTTCCTCCCCGAAATCTGAACATCCCTCCCCGAATCCTGAAAAACCCTCCCCGAAACGGGAGAAAAACAAAAAGAACACTTTTTGCAAACAAGATATTTGCAAAGTTGACAGACAGGCCTTGGAGAGGGACCTTTCTTCTCAGAAGAGGGCCCTCCTAAGGCCTTTATTCAAATTGAAATCCATTGATGGAAAGTCCATCGAGGACCCTGCCAATTTCCCAGGCGCCCCCGGGGTACTGACTCTAATCAGAAATTCCGGGGGTAGTAGAACAAAAGCCTGGGAATTTGTGCAGGGGGCTGTCGAGGCCTTCCGGAAATTAAAATGGCCCAAACGGGCACTAAATATCTCCAGCGGCTTTCGCATTTTTGTGCTGGGAGGGTCCCCGTCATCCTCCACCCATCTTTATATAGGGCTGTAAAGCTAACCTTCCCTACGGACGTCGGCGGCATTGTCCAGGACGGACGAATTACGTCTGATATTGGCACGGGCAACCTTGGACAATCCGTCGGGGTCCCTACTCCCATAGATTTTCGCTCCGTATGTGACCAGAAGTAATTTTCTGCTTTCTCTTTACAGGTCTAAATGATGTCAATTAAGTTAGCCAGTATGAACGTGAAGGGCCTGAGGGATCGGAGTAAGGCTGCCCGCCTGCTTCGGGACCTCTTGTCCTTCGGCGTGGATGTCGCCGCGATCCAAGAGACTCACTTTGTTTGCAAGGTCGATGCTTGTGTGCTGTCTAACGACTTTGTCGTCTATTCAGCATATGGGAACCGGCTGGCCAGAGGAGTTTCTTTGCTGGTCAAACGTACCCTGGACGCGAAGGTGGATCTTGTCCATGTCGGTGCCGAGGGCCGGCTGATCGTGGCCGATATTGCAGTGAAAAGCAATGCGTTTCGTCTGGTTGCGGTTTATGCGCCCAACGACCAGGAGGAGCGCGTCTCGTTTTTTCGGCGGTTGGAGCCCTTCCTGGTGGATTCCAAGCGACTCGTCTTAGTGGGGGACTGGAATGCCATCCTGGACCCCAAGTTGGATAGAGGGTGGGGAGCTAGAGGGTAGGCACGTGATCGTAGCTTGGTTGATCTCATCAAGGACTTCGGTCTAGTCGATAGATACCGGGCCGATCACAAGGGCGGGAGAATGTGGACGTGGGCTAATAGTTGGCCTTCTACCAAGGTGGTTAGCTACCTTGATAGAATGTTAGTTCGTGAAGCCGAACTAGATTTCTTAGACTGTCCCACGTTCCACTGGCTAGGTTACTCGGATCACAAACTCGTTTGTGCCAGGGTAAATTTAGAAAATAGGGTTAGAATGGCTGGTTACTGGAAGTTCAACGTGTCCTTACTGGACAGGCGGGACTTCCGGCGCCAGCTAATTAACTTAGTGCAGCGGGCGTTAACTGGGGGAGTCATCGGGAATAAGTGGTGGGAGAACCTTAAGGATAGTATTAGGTCTTTCACCACTCAGTTCAGCATTCGGCTCAAACTAGATAAGGCTGACAAGGTGAAGACACTTAGATCTAATTACTCCCGGGCGGTGGCTGGTGGGGATCCCCTAGAGATAGCCATAGCTAAGGAAGCCGTGGACCGGTCGAATAGCGATCGTTACATGGGCCAGGTAGTTAGACATAAGTTAAGCAAGATGTCTTCCGAAGCTGTGAACATGGGCGCAGAACTGCGCAAGGAAGAAATTCGCCGCGGAGGCGACCGGTACATTCGAGAGGTTCGCAACCCGGAGGGACACACTCTTCGGTCGACTGACGACATGTGCGAGGCGTTTCGGCGGCATTTCGAGATCCTGTTTACCAAGGAGCCTGGTCTCCGTGATGAGGAGTTTCGCAGCTATTTGGCTGACTTCCCCCGGCTTTTGCCGGCTGATGCAGCTAGCTGCGAGGGAGAGATTACGGAGGGCGAAGTCTACGCGGCGCTGAAGAAGGTCGGCAGAGGCAAATCGCCGGGTCTCGATGGTTTGCCCTATGAATTGTACTTGAGGCTGTCGCACATCTTTGTCCCGATTTTGACCGTCGTGTTCAACAACTGGTTCCGGCAGGGGTCCATCCCCAAACGGTTTACCAGGGGTGTGATCACGCTGTTGAGAAAGGGCAAGGATGTGGGGAGGGAGCTAGAGGGTTACCGGCTCATAACTCTGCTAAACACAGAGTTAAAGATTTTGGCCAAGATCTTGCAAAATCGTTTGCAATTAGTTGCCGAGTCTCTGTTGGGACCTGAGCAGACTTGTGCTGTGAAGGGCCGAACAATTCAGAGCAACCTGCATCTGATACGCACGATCATAGAGGGGATAAAAGACGACGACGAAGCCGCGCTGATCCATTTAGATCAGTCCAAGGCATTTGATAGGGTTGACCATCGGTACCTGGCGGCTGTCCTGCAGGCAGCTGGATTCGAAACCAACTTCCGCCGCTGGATTAGCCTCCTGTATCAATCCCCGACGGCTGTGGTACAGGTGAACGGAAAGTTGTCGGGCGTTCTGGCGCTGTCTAGGTCGGTCCGACAGGGTTGTCCACTGTCGCCCCTACTTTATGCTTTGGCGTTGGAGCCCCTCCTTCGCCGGCTAAGGGACAGGGCGTGCAGTCCGGCCCTACGTGGAATCGCTGTCCCTGGTGGTGCTCGAGCCAGGGTTTCCGCGTACGCCGATGACGTCACTACTTTCGTGTCCTCCCGCAGGGACATCGAGGTGGTACAGAAGGCGCTTGAACGGTACGAACAGGTGACAGGGGCCAAGATTAACCGCAACAAGTCGTCCGGCTTGCGGTTAGGCGCCTGGAAGGGTCTGACCCTCCCGGGGCCCTTCGACTGGACGGACGGCCCGGTCTGCATTCTTGGAGTGTGGTTCGGGCCCGACCTACAGTTGGAGAAAAATTGGTCTGAAGTACTGGCAAAGGTAGGCGCGTCGGCCAAGATTTGGCGCCGAAGGAATTTGTCCTTAAAGGGTATGGCTGAGGCGTGTGCTACATACGTCTTTCCCATTATCCTTTACCAGTTGTCAGTACTTCCACTTTGTAAACGGCATAGGAAGGCGATCGAGCGTTTGCTATTCTCCATTTTGTGGAGAGGACGCAAACACTATGTCGACAAACGTGTCTGTTACCAACGTCCGTGCCATGGGGGCCTGGGAATGCCATACCTGATGGGCCATAAGGTTGCGTCAAGGTTGGTTTTTCTCAGGCGAGCGATTTCCGAAGACTCATTGCTTAGGGGGATAGTGAGGGACATGTTCCCTAGACTTACTATCACTCCCCCCATCTTGAGGCGGTGCCGTAAGCCTCGAGAGCGATCGAGTTTTCTCCTCGAATGTCTGGCGGCCCTGCGGGCCATTCCACGATCCAGTGACCTTTCACGGCCTAGGAGAGTCTTCTATCGTGGGTTAGTGGAGGGCGTCGCAAAGGATTCACTACGTGATGTGCTGCGCTTGTCGGAGGACGAGTTTCGCTCGTTCTGGTCTTGGGCGCCAGGGAGTGATTATCTCAACAACTCTGAGTTTTCGCTCACCTGGCGATTAGCTCGGAATCGCTTGCCTCTCAATGACATGGCCTTCATATGGGGCCTGGCGGATTTGCCAGATTGTGAACGCTGCAACCTTGGCTTGGAAGAAACGGCTTCGCACGCCTTCTACCATTGTTCGCGGGTTCGCCCTCTATGGGACCGGGTCGGCGAGTTGACTGCTCGTATCGAGCCGCGAGAGCTTGTGCTCATTGATCGTGCATTCGCCTGTGATAATGTGTCTCTGGGATGAAGCGTATGGTGTTTCTGTCGCTGCTAGCCACGGCTCGAATGGTGATTTGGACGACGCGAATGGAGGAAGTCTTGCGAGGTCGGCGCCTTTCACATCAGGATCTGATCTGTTATTTTGAGCATCAGCTCAAAATAAAGATTAGAACTGATTGGAAACGTTTGACTTCGACAGACTTTAGCAAAAGGTGGGTAAATGTGGCGAGCCTGGTTCGCTTGAACGGGGCTAATCTTGATTTTCTCTTTTAGATCTGCTGGTTACATCGGGGTGGATTCCTCTGGAACCCTCCCCTGGTTAAGCTAGTTCTCTCTTGTGTACCTAGTTAAAGTGAATGAATGTGTTCCTAGCCTGTACCCGGCTTTCTCTTTTGTTATGATCCATGTCGAGATTCCCAATCTCCCCAGTTTGTTTTGGTCTCCGTTTATCTCGGCTGGTTCAGCCTTTTATTGTCCCATTCCGCTAATTTTTTACCCCCCTCTCCACTCCCTTAGCGAGTGTGCTTCTTGATTTCGCCGTTTGGCGAAATACAGCGGCCACTCTGTTTTCTGGGATGGCCGGTTCTTACTAACATTGATTATTATTTTAGTTCAAAAAATTTGTTGTATTTTTAGTTGATTTTTGGGTTCATTCCCCTCCCATCATTTCATTTTTTCATTAAATATTTTATATTATATTGTACATATTATTGTATATATTATATTGTACATAAATACATTTTATTGTCATGGGTTATTCTCCCACGTTTTAGCTGTCCCTTGTTAGTTTGTGGCATTGTGGTGTATGAAGGATTGGGAGTAGATGGATGGGTTCTTTTGGTGACTCTGCAAATTGTAACGAGTGAATGGGTCGTGATAGTGTTTAGCTAGGTATAGGATAGTTAAGTGAGAACCAACCTCTCCCCCTCCCCTTTTAGGCCTTGTGCCATAATTTTGTATTTTATACAAAATAAATTCAGCCCTGACGATCCGTAGTGTGAAACCGCGGTAGGTTTTGGCTCACTGTAGATTTTTGTATCTATATATATATATAGAGAGAGAGAGATAGAGAGATAGAGAGCGAGCCTGACGAATGTATTTATCATGAAGATAGTCACCTCTGTTTCGACTTCAATTTTCTTTTTTTTACGTAGCTATATCCCTGGAGTGAAAATTTAAAGCCATAAATTTAGAATACCTTAAAACTACACACGAACACACACACACCTCCACACACACACACACCCACACACACACACACACATATATATATATATATATTTTTTTTCCAAATGGAAACTGGAAAACATCTGAAACTTACACTTTTTTGCCATTATTGCTATGCAAATTTCAACCTTTATTTTGTATGCGTGTATATGTTTGACTTATTTCTGTTTGAGTGCAAGAAAATATGCGTCGAACTGATTGACTTCAATCTTGCACCTGTGCGACAAGTGCATCATCTCTGTGAAAGAGTTTTTTGTGATAAATAAAGTATGATATTAGAAAATCGTAATAATCTGAAGAAGAGAAAAAAGTTGTAAGAATGTTTCCAAGTCTTTGAAAAAATTTTGCCTCCAAACTAAACTGATGTACCGAAGCAATCATTTTTTTTAGAATATCGCCAACACTCTTCTATAGCTTTTCTTTTCGGCTTAAAACGTACGTTCTTGAATCAATTTCTTTTGGGGCCCAGCAAGATGGCATTGACGAATGCGCCTTCCACTTGTAGGCAATTTATTCGTGCACCAATATTGTTGCACCGCTACATCCCACAAGTCTCGCCTACTATCAATTTAATAACTACACAGCATCCCACAGTAGGATGGTGTTGGTCATCGTGGTCATAAAAGTGGTCATTTTCATAATCATAATTAAATTGTTCTGGCTGTTGCTACCGGGAATGTATACACATATTGGTCTATGATTCCGCTTTAATCGTATAATGGTTAATTTCCTTTTGTCTGTACCTTGACATTTAAGTTAGATTCACAGTTTAAACAAAATCGTTTTGAATACGTTCAATAATTCTCAAAAATATAAATATTTACAAATAGATAGAGATTACATGAAAATTATCTAAATATAAAATGGTTAGGTATAAAGAAATATATAAATTTATTTTAGCTAGATTCACAGTTTAAACAAAATCGTTTGAATAAGTTCAATAATTCACTAAAATATAAATATTTACAAATAAGTGGAGATTATATGAACATTATCTGAATATGAAATGGTTAGGTATAAAGAAATCTGTCCAGATTCACTGTTAGATATAAGATAAAATCTGAAAATAAAAATATGATAACCATATTAACAATAATATTGATTATATTTAATATATATTATTTATGATTAAATTCTAACCGGAAGAGAGTAATTTTAATGTCGTAATTTTGGAAACGCCTGTGTAATTTTTCAGCGATATTAGGAAGAAAATTCTGGAGCTTAATATCCCAATGTATATTGGTTTTAAATTCTTTATTTAAAAATAAAAAAAATATTATAACCACACAATATTGTAATTGCTCAGTATTGTAATAATTAATTACGTATTTTTATTACTAGCAATAAAGTACTGATTTGGCACATGTACACTGTTAGCGTCCATACATTGTACCCTCATCTGATTGCTGGTATCAAACATGACAAATACTCAAGGGTTTATAAAATCAAAATAAATTCCATTTAAGATTTAAAAATACAAAGAGGCAAGACTTAAAATCTAACAAAAATTACTGTTATACATTTTATAAATTACATTAGTTATTTTAGATGTTCGTGTGTTTCAAAAGAAATCATTGGCTTTCATAATAATAAGTTTAAGTCAACGTTGACTGAAAATGCGTTAAACACTTCATAAGTAAAATTAGATTTGTTAAATATTCATGTGTTTCAAACGAAATCACTGGCTTTTATAATATTAAGTATAAATCAACGTTGAATGAACACTCGTGTACCAAACATTATTAAGATGAAATTTTATGTATATGAATGCAATTAATTAGTGTAATGGTCTTTCAATCGAATAGTGTTATTTGTGGTTCAGCATTGCAATTATGAAAATATTTATACTCATGTATTTCATGTAATAATTTTCCTGAAACCTGTGAAAATATTACAGAAACAATTTATAGCTGCTTCTACTGCTACGAATGCTGAGTCTGTGTGTCGGATTAGAAAGTCTTTCTTATCAGAATACACAGTACCCATTTATATGTCTACCATTCGTTTGTGTATTCAATAATGTTACCATAAATGGTCGAGTGCTCTTGCTATTTTTCTTCAGGTTCTCAAAATCAAACGAATGCCTGTAATCTGATGTGTCCTGACGTAGATTCTCGACTTCACTTTCTAACCGAAATGTTGCGGTTTTACTCTGTCTTTTTTATAAATATTTTCTTAAACACTGCTTTGATGATCGTCTTTGCCTTTTGCTCCGACTACATAAATCTATAAGTACTATTCTAACGCTATGGCCATTCTATTAACATTGAAATAGTAAAATATCACTGACACTTCTATTCCAAATATTAATTTTATCGCATTTTCTGCCTGTAGAATCATTTTCTATTTAGTTATTTCCCTGATTGCGATATTCTCCAAAATTATGTACTCATCCTTTTAGTTTTCATCTTATTTTATCTCTTTTATATTTTATATATTCTTCAATATCGCATATACTAAAATATTTTCATCATCTTAACCTAGTAGTAGGTTTAAAATGAGGAAAATGAACATTCTTGTTGCTTTAAAGCTAACATACTCTACCGTCATAGTAAACTGCGTCATGCTGAAGTTTTGCTTTCATTTCTTGACATAATATTGAAGCGTGAATTTTGTGCCCTGTTTGGATGCTTTTGTCTGTGCATTACTCCTGAAAACTGGTTTATTGCAGCTGAATTGTTCAGAATATGCTTGACTTTGACCTAATTCAGTGGCGTCTTTGTTGCTGAACTAATTATTTTGAAATTTCTAGTGTTTTGATTTTTAAGAATATTTCTGTATTTTAAAGAAAATATTAATTCACTTTCACTACATAGAAGAAGTAAAAAAAATTCAAATTAAACACTTCATAATTTATTTAAATACTACATTGTTATTCATTGATTTTATTTTTTAAGTAATATTTTGAACAAATAATGTTTTTTGTTTTGTTTCTCATGGATTCCCAACAGTATTTCGGTGATTTAAATAGGAGATATTTTTTGCACTTAGTTATTAACAATATTTGGAAGCGAGACAATAATTTTCTCGATTTGTTCCATTTATTAATAGCTTTGATAAGATGGATCAATGTTTGTTCCAAATATATTGGCGCATAAGTGAATATAAAAAAGGAACTGTAATCCAAACTATAATCTTACGTTTCATTCGAAACGCTATTCATTATTTTACCCGCTCATTACACAGAGAGAGGAAAGACGACCTTGACAAGTTTACAGAGACTATTAATGGGAGGTGACTAAAGTGATCGTGATGTAACCTTCTGAATATACGTGTGAGAATGGCTTGCAAAGCATAGAATAAAGAGAAAGTTAGCGGACAAATTTTAATTAAATTTCCGCATGTTTATATTCTGAGGCTAACCATGACGTACACAGCATATACAATAGACATTCAACATACATGCTGATTCTTTGTCTGTAACATCTTCCTTTCAATTTTTTAACTCACTTTTATTTTCTCATTATTTTCAGCCACATCGTTATATTTTCAAATTTTTCTTGTTATTTCGTTGAATATTTATTGTCTTTAAAGTTATGCTTGTCTATTTATTTCACCATTCAGAAAGTTTGTTCTCATATCTTTATGCATTTTTCTTTCCTTTGGTGCTCTAAGGTTAATTTTGTATTCTTAGAAATGTCTGTTCTCTCAGCCATTTTAACATAGCTAGTTACCTAGATTATGCACTGCTTTAATCTGTCCATATTTTTCTTATCATTTCACCACAAGCAAGGCGTAAATGCCACTGACATGCAAGGGTTTACATAAGAAACTAGAAGTATTAGGCAAGAGGAACGTAAAGACAAAGACTACCCAGCTACAGGTGGGGAAAATATAAAGGAGAAATGAAGAATATGAACACAGGAGTGAAGTGGATAAAAGATGGGAATTGGCTTTTCATTTAAATTCCTGGAGGTTCTGGCCGTCAGGTAAGTAGAAGGGGGTTCCACAGGCGGGAAGTGCGAGCAAAGAAGCTGCTGGAATAGTATTGAGGGCTGCATGTGGTTGATCTAACTGTAAAAGCGTGAGACCTTGTGGCCAGTCTGGATACCCGAAGAAATTCGACTTTTGGCGGAGGCACCAGTGACCCAAAATTATCAGAACAAAAGCCATGAAAATATTCATAGAAGACACAGAGGGAAGCCACATGATGAGAAGGTGGCTTTTGCGAAGCTGCCAGTTTGGGACCAATCACATAACAGATTCTCCTCTAGAGCCTGTTGAGTAAACTTAGATGAACAGCAGGGTCGTCTTATATTTATTACTTTATATATATTTTTAGGTTTTCTTCTCAATATGCATCCTGGTAATTTCGACTTTTTCCACATGATTTTAAATATAAAACACGTTTATATATTTTCCCTTAAAACCGTTCGTTACTAGTCTGTCGAGTTTAGAGAATATTTGTAGCTTTCTGTAAAACTATGTTTTTACAATTTTAGAAGATTTTGCAATAGTTTCTTTACATTTTGAAGCATATTTTGATATTCCAGTGAATCTTCTTTAGTTTTTCCTGTTGTCAAATCCTTTCATTTAACATTCATAGACTAACCTTTCTAGGAGTTACATCAGCAAATTTCTGTGAATATTATTAACACTCTCATCATCACATAATAAGTTGCAAAGATTATTGCCGTGAATTATTAATCACGTTACGACATCTCCTGAAACTATATTAGGTTTCATCTTAAAGGAATACAAATATAGTAAACATAATCCGAGTAATATTTAAAAAAGGAAAAATTTAATCAGATCAGTATATAATAAAAAGGCACACACCATTTTCCTGTTACACAAAGAATGCCTAAAAGCAAAATTATGTCAAGACCCTTCTACATGTAAGCAAATTGTCTTTATCTAAACGCATGTCCCATATGAACAAGAAATTGAAGATTATTCAGTGGACAATGCCCTAATATTACTTGATTAAAACAGGAATACTGAATAAGACTTCCAAACCAACAGATGGACAGCTCTCTTCAAATCTAATACACTTACTATTCAGAAGATACATAAAAAGAAAGGATTTCCACGCCATTATTAACATCATTTCTATAGTATTTTGTTATTTGTTTTTCATATATTTTCATATGAAAATAAACTAATTGTATGCATAATCAATACTAAACTATTTTGTGAATAAAAACTAATGTGTCGATGCTAACTTAACAGTAAAATTCCCGCAGCAATCGTCGTGACAATTAGAACAAATAATAATTACTCTTAAAACATTAGAACATTCAATCACCAAACGTATTAGAATAACTAAGTTTCACAGGATTTGCGAATTTATCATTAATAATACATGATAAAAATTAATGGCATCATTTAAAGACTAAGATATATATACGTATAAGCATATATATATATATATATATATATATATATATATACCCACACGTGTGGTTAGGTATATTCATGCGTGTGTGAGTGTGTATGCATCTTTATGTGAATATTTTTTCTTATATATATATATATGAACGTCTTCTAATGTGTTTCTATATGCGCATATATACATACACGTGTGGAACAAGCACGGGCGTATATATTATATAAGATAGTGGGTACTGGGTTCAAAACTGTATGTCAACAATCTTTTTCATGACTGAAATAACTTTCCTGGCCGGAAGATTGTTTTCTATACATACTCATATATAATGTCACTAATATATATAATAAACCGATTAAAATTGTATATACGTATAAATTATATCTTATATATAACTACTTATAAAAGCATAGACAAAATATTTAATAATCAACATGCATATTTTGTTTGTCTACGTTGATAGCTGTGTATAAATACTTACTTGGAAGTGTACTTATATGCGTATTGATTTTTGTATGCATATCTTTATGTAAACAAATGTTAATAAATATTTTTAAAGAATTAGGTCATTTTGTAGCATGATTGTTTACATTTCCGATTTTTTGTTGTTTGAATAATCTCTTCGTTTTGATTGGATGCTGACTTTTTTCTCTCGATCCTGTTTTCAATTCGGATCATTCAAATGTCAAGCGTCTGAATATATTGGCGTAATAAGAAAAATTCGGAAGTCTGCCAACAGTTAAGGTAACAAAGATCAATAAATATGTAGAAAAGATCACAATAAACGAATATAAAATGAAATTTCTAGTTAGAAACTCTAAATAAATGATTGTAAGAAATTAGAAAAAAATTAAAATGACTAAAGGATGAAAACCTTATTTAAGATAAATGAATAATTAATTAATTTTTATCTAGAAAAGCATTATGGAAACAAATAGGAATATGAAAGAACATAAGATCACCAAACGTAAGGCTTTATCTCAATTAGAAGCAGAGAATAATTGAATGACATTGTTCAATGAAAGAATGAAGGAAGTCGTAAAAATGCTTATAATAAGGGAAATCAACGTTGACTGAACTTGCGAACTCCAAATCTATTTATATGAAATTTTGTGTATGTGAATGCAATCGATTATCGTAATGACCTTTCAATCAAATAGTTTTATTTGTGATTCTGCATTACAATTAAGAAAATGTTTCTACTCATATATTTCATAAAATAATTTTCTAGAAAACTGAGAAAATATTACGGAAACAATCTATAGCTGCCTCTACTGCTACTAAGTCCGGTTCTGTGTGTAGGATCAGAAAGTTTTTTTTGTCAGAATCCATTTTGCCCATTTATATGTCTATCAATCATTTGCGTATTGAATATTGTTTGGATGTGCTTTGCATGTGCCTGCTACTTATCTTGAACGATATCGGCGGACCCTAGACTAGAAATCGTCTACGGTTTAGAGAAGGGGGGAAGCATTCTACAAATGAAAATATCCTTGGAATAAATCTGTCTGAGTTGAACTAACTACTTACAGAAGGAACACGAAGGACAAGAAGGAAGATTTTACACAGTTAATATTGCGTAGCATTTCGAAATTCTGATTGCCTAATCTGGTGAGAATAAGGATAATATCTCTTTTAACAATTTGGTATTAAGTTAGCGTATTTATAGATGATTCCATGGAACCGTTATCGGTATCAGAGTTTGCTGTCGAAAGAATAATTTAACAAACTTACGCACGTTCTAGTAATTACTTTTAAATTAATTCAAGGCTAAGCAGTGAGAATTGGGCAGCATCCTTTTATGTATAGCATTAATAAAACTATTCTTAGTCCTCATCTAACTCTTATAAATTTAGTGCATAGCAGCAGGCGTAGGACATTGTCTTGGTCTATACAGTGAACCAACTAATTTTTCTGTATATTTAGCGAAGCTTGACTACACAAAAATGTTTACATTCACAGACAAAAAAAAAAAATGCCAGAAGTGATGATATAAAAAAATGAAAAATGTTCGCTTCTTGTGCCATTTGTTGTAAAATTTGAAGGTAAATAAATCCAAAAGATTAATGTTGTCAAATTGATATATAGAATAAGAACGACATCGTTTTGGTATTCCATAATATGAGAAAAGATAATGTGAATAAGTGTAAGCATCTTGTGAAGACAATACGAATATGCAGCACCGTCTAGCAAATGACAATGAAGTGGCTCAGCCGAAATTTTCTCAACCTTTGCTGGTTGTACAAGAGTTATATCTTGCGAATGCTGGTTCCAGTTATATCGACGAACAGACAACACGGGTATATATATAAAAATATAAAGTATATTTTTATTAATGAACGATGGACCGTGTAGCCTAGTGAACAGAGAGTGAAAGCGCGCTCCAGGGGTTGACGGATTGCGTACCCCACAATAGCAGCATGCTATTGGGGGCAGCTGTGAACTGCCTTCCTTCGTGTTCTGTGGTTCTGCTCAGACTCGTCTGTCGAGACTGACTGCCTCTTGTAGCCATTTCCGCTACTGCCGGAAATAAGGTCAAACAACCATCCGTTCCTTTCAACGGCCGGAAAACGCCCCCGCTTCCTCACTTCCTCGGGTGGGCCTAGATTGTTATATTACACAAGCACAAAATCATATTTCATGGTGACCAAGATTTTACCGATTTTTCTCACTGCTTATCATGCCTGATAATTCTTAGCCTCCCAGAATATGAGTGGAAGCTTCCGTCAGTTTAGGTCTGAAAGTGGTCACTAAACACAATAGTGTCTGCCTTTTTTGTATATAAAAAATATTTCGACGAAACATATGCCTTTATATATTTTTCAAATAATATGGAAGAACGTTCCGATCGCATTGAGGGTTCAGAGATATAATTTTGATATGTTCCAAAGCAGTGAACACTAAACAAGTGACATTCCTTGATCAAACATATTAAATAATTTTTTTGTCCTGAGTGGATGTGATCATAGTTGGCATTGAAACATATCATAATATGCTCAATTATATTCTTTATTAGACATCATGCATATTTTCTAGGATGAAAACCAGTGTTGTCATCTGTCTTTTAATCCGTTGAAGACATTGTTGAAATTTCAGTGCTAAGCTTTGACTTGATACTAAAAGCACACATCGCGATTTAGTTTGTTTCGCCGATGCAAACTAATTTTATGTGAGCTATTTCTCCATAGTTCAGTCATGAATCCCGAAAACAATATTTACCTGTTCTCACGTGGACGCTAGGTCTTGCGTGAAGAAATGCGTTGGCTTTGTTGTGTATGATGTAAGATGTACGCTAATATTTATCAAGTATTCTTTTCAGCTTATATTTCAGAAGTTATTAAAGATATAGTTGTTTATTAACACTTTGAAATCTTTGTATCGTATCTGTTGAAGATCATTTCTCTTGCTTACCTGTTTTAAATTTTAATATAATATAAAATGCAAGAATGACACCTATATTTGATACAGTTCTAATGACACTCAGTTGATGAAACAGGTTAAACATGCATTGAATTTACACATTCTGTGCATTCATATCCACGCTGTTTTTGGAAAAAAGATGGATTTTTTTGCTTATTGTTTTACTTTTTGAGGAGGATTTAGCATCACAATAAATTATTTATGACTTACGACAAATATTGACATAGCTCTGATAGATTTATCTCCCAAACCCTTTGAATAAATCCCCTGAAGTGTTATTCCTTATTCTGTTTTTATAAAATATATAGTAAGACTGTACCTGGAGATGTATTCTACGTGTTTTGTTTTAATATATTTATTAGATGCGTAGTATTACTACTTGTTTAATATTCAATATGCAGATATATCCAGGTGTTTTCAAATACATTTTTCTCAAAAAACTGATTTAGAAATAAATAAACTTGCACTAGATTATTTTTTCTGTTGGAAATATAAAAATATTTTTTATTCGAAGATAATATTTTAAAATTTTGATTTCAAAAAATATTTTAATTTTCATAGATTTCTTCATGACACTAGTGTATCTAAATCTCATCATTTATTGATAGGGAATGATAATAATTTTTTTCGTGAGAATCATTGCGTATATCCGTATGAATGTTATTCATTGATATTTATTAAGATAACGACAATTCTATGATTACATATGTTATAGAGAGAGACAACAGAAGAGTACAAATCAGGATATGGACTTAATAAATTCATACGAAACATTCAAATTGCTTCATTGTAAAAACGCTTAATGTCAAATTTAGTATAAGATATAATTCAATTGAATATGGAATAGGCAATACTAGAGACATCAACGCAAATTTCTTACTGAATACTAACGTGCATCTGAAAGTTTGAGCAATGTTTTCAAATGGATTCGTCAAATCAGAGTATTCAGATGGTTACCAAGCATGGTTCCGAAATCATTCACAAATATCTGTCAACTCTTCTCGAGATGATTGAGTTAAAATAGTTTTGGATGAATTAGGACCGAGCATGATATCACCAATCATATTTGTTCGAAACTTTTGGACAATTGCGAAATAATAACAAATAACTAGAAAAAATAAAACAATCTCTATCACTTGCAGACATTCAACAAATAGCCGACTTAACTCTAAGTTATAACAGTAGCAGAATGTTGATTTTCATGTCCAAACAACTTGAAAGTAAATGTTATCAAAAAAATAATTAAAATTGGAAAATAGAGATAACAGTGAATTTAATCTATTTTATAAACAAGGCTTATAAAATGTTTTCATATTTTCCCCGGAAATAGCAAAGACATCTGGGAGAGTGAATGCAGAATTTTTTCTTATAAGAAGACTGTTAATTGTGCCCGTTTCTGAACTATAAAACACATATTTATTTATAAATCATTGTTAGATTTTAATTTACATCAAAATAAATATAACTTCTATGTACTGTTTATCTAAATAGTCATATATACCGTGATTTTTGAGGACCGAGGTGATCATGAATTTCCCTGTATTCCTTTCGTTGTATCTATTGGAAAATATTATACTTAATCTACATCTCATAATATATGTTCTGCCAATTATTTACAAATACTCCTTTGATAAGTTATAACTTGTTTCCACTGTCAACTTTGTGTTCAATATGTCCTGTGAAAGTCCAATATTCTAAATCCTGGTACGGGCTCTAGAAGTTTCGACATCTCTGTCTAAATTTAATTATAAGTATCCGTTTTAATTTTATTTTCTCTTAAACTGACATATTATTAACCATTTCGGTCCATGATATTCTCAGCAGCATTCTTCAGAAAGGATTTACTGTTGTCTCATGTCTTCTTCATTGTTATTAGAAATAGGAGAGGCGTGTTAAATTTTATGTCGTGTCAATCATATTCGCCTCAGCGTAAATATCATTGGTAACAGTATTAATCTCACTCCCTCTCCAGCTATGGATAAATAGTAGAACTAGTATAAGAAAAGAATTATTATCTCGATGTTTATGCCAACGAAAATATTTCTGGTTTTAATTTACCTGCATGACGAATATGATCAATAAAAAATTGTCGGACTCATTCGATCCTGCAATTGCGTGAAAAGAAATAGTATGATATAAAAATATAGGAGATATTAGTAGTTTGAATTAAAATTAATTTATATTAGAAATTTTGAGCAAATAACTGATCTGTGATCACCCGTATATGTAATGGGTTTCAACCTTAATATAAAAACAATATATGTACATAAATATCTTAGTATCTGCATAGTAACAATCGATTACATGCTTAAAGCTGAAGTTATTTTTTTTAAGCTGCAAAAATCGTAGCAAACATTCAGTATGGATTCCTGAATTCATATTATGTATACATAAAACGCTCATCTTAGAATTAGTTTCATTTCCCTTTACCACAACTAACACGTATTGAAACATGCACGGAAGTTATTGGAAAATTACCAAAATCTGACTTAAATGGAAGTACTGTTTAAGAATAATAATTGGGAAAAAATTATATAATTTTCACAAACTCCCTCTCAAATATTTTATTTGTGAACAAAAATCTTGATTCTCTTAGATGTTTTATGTGTATCGAGTTAGTTGAAATTCTATGATGGTAAGAATCGAACGATCACCTCCATACAGGTGTCATTCGGGTTTCGTTGACTTACAAGTTAATATACGGTTTTTTAAAATATATTTTCAAACTTCTTTCAATTTTTTTCATGAGGAAAATAAACTACTTGCTGCCCAAAGTAGTTATTTGTTTTCACAGTAAAGATATGAACTTATTTTCTAATATACTTTATATTTTGTTGAAGATAGTGTACATCATTATATTTCCTTGTTATATATGCTAAACATTTGATGATGCTGAATGTCTTCAAGTAAAGGGAATTATATTTTACTGCTGCTAAACTTTCTTGATTGTACTAATTTAAATCCAGTTTATACGATCTTAGAAATATTCTTTAAGACATCGTCCCTTAAAAGTTGCTAGACGGCCTCAAACTGACGCGGTGATGGATACACAGCCAGATTATATGTGTATGTTACACACATTTTCTTTTTTTGCTTTGTTTTGATAGAACGTCTAAATCAACGTACATAAAAACATTTATTTTCCTGTATTTTCAACTTCTACTGAAATAAGTTTATTAACCTTTACAAAAACTCGTATTATTAAATTGAGTCAAACAAAACAGACTGGAATTTTATTATGTTTTGTATTGAAATGGGCGATGAAAGCAATTGGTAGTGAACAGAAATTACAGCAAGACTTGCCAAGGTTTCTTTTTATAATGAAATATGCCTATTAGTTTTATTGTAAATTATTATTTCGACATGGAAAAAACCGATTTAACACTCAATACATAGTGAGAACAAAGAACGTATAACGGTGTTGCCTAATCGATAATTATCATTTAACATTTTTAATCGTAGAATGAAGCAGTAATTGAATTGCTATGGTTCCAGTATAAAATCAAACCAATTACCAGACAACCAGTGTACGATATCACTTAAATTGCTTTTTCACATTCGAGTTTTCACTATGAGAATGTATCATTTTGCGAAAAGAGTTCAATTATAACTAGAACAGAATCGAAAGAAAATTCTGATGAAAACGTTCAAGGAAATATTTCTGTCATGATGAGAAAAAATTGTTACGGAATGCTTATAGAAACCTATAGAATTAGAGTATAAAATCCAAGCATAAGTCATTGAAGTCTAGTTTTTAATTACTTATTACTGTCGACGACATAAAATTGTCCAAAGTGTGATTGTATTACTGTCTTATTTCCACAAGGAAAGTTATTGTAACTATAAAATTTATCTCCTCTTACCTAACTACAAAAATATACATGAAATTTTGTGCCCTAAATCTATAATTAATAAAATTTGCAAACTACTGAGTTTTAAAATATTTTGGCAAATCTTTGGCAATAATTAAGTCGTAATTTTATGCAAAAACAAACAATTTTGTTGTAACTTATATTGCATTCGACACACGTCTCTCAATTCTACATTGATATTTAACAAATTTGCTAATGTCATTTTAGTAATTTGATTGGTCATTTTTGCTTTTCTACTTAGTTCATTTTAACATCTTTAATTGTACGTCCTTTTATGAATATCACCATTTTACAGTACGTATAATTTCCCTTGCAAATTAATTTGTAATGTATCAAGAATATCCAGTGAAAATATGCAAAATGTAATATTTAAGAGATATTCAACATGAAATCTAATGAAATAAATAGAAATGACACTAATAATTCTTTAGATAGTAACAATCATTTTCTTTCAAGAAATATATTATTATTAGGATAATGAATCTCAGGAAATAGCATTAGTCACTAACATCAACATGATAACGGCGTTATGATATATTACATGAGTAGAGGGAACAGTAACTTTCTCTGGAGGACCGCATATATGGAATTTTGCGATGTGCATAGAATCCACAATATCTATGCTACGGTTGTAAACAACTAGTTTTATGACATAATCTATTCTACCAAACTTTCATGGTCAAAGACCACATTTGTTATTGGGAGTGAGTCATGGTTATAAAACACAGTATGAAACAATATTTTTCATATGTGAACAGACATCTACTACAAATGAATGGTTACCTGAATATGTTTATGTCTTCATTACCCTCAACAAGAAGCTTATGGGACGACGCGCGTTTGAGTTTCTGAATAAACATAGTTTAAATATTGAACAAGTAGTATCAAAAAGCCGTGGAAATTCGTCATCAGAGACCTGCTTGTCTCAATGTATGAGAATATTTTTCACTATTTTAGTCACATTGGAAGGCATGCTGAAATCTGATTTAAAAATTGTATGTACTTTATATCAATTCGATAAGTAAAAAGATTTTTTTAATTAATCGCTGAAATTTTCCACACAGACGATTCCTATTTCATAATGTATAATTTCGAGTATTTCTAGAGATGTAGAAATATACAATTATTTGACATTGGCATAGAATGCACTCATAAGTTTAATACACTACAGAAAAATCGGTGTTGTACATGAGTAAAATAAACTATTGACAAATAAACATTGATGAACAAGTGACACCAGAAATATTATTTGATATTATGACTCGAATGACAAACTTGATGTTACAAGATATGTCAGATGTATTTATATTTCTGAAATTATTTTGCCACGAATTTTGATTGAGATAGACTGTCATAAATAGCAATACATATATTAAATGTATACATGGTGTTGACTGTGTCATTATATTGAGTCACTTGTGTTCTGTTGATATTAAGAGAGATGAATATCATTTTATCAAAAATATAAATATAATTAAAAATATAAATATCATTTTATCAAAACAAATAAGGAAGCACACCATGAGGCATGTTTTAGTAAAGAGTTATATACGTTAAAATTTGAAAAAATCTGGAACTGAAATATAGAACAAGACTCAAATACATAAAGTAACTATAAAACTTTTCAGTCTTGCTCAAAGTTTAAAAATCAAGAAGAATTATAAATGGATGCTTCAGTGGATTTCAATCGATAACACATTATTTAAAATATTATCACTGATTCATGTATGCTTCAGTTATGATTCGTGTCTAAATCATTAATTGGTAAACAGAAATTTCAATATGTTACTACCAACAAAAATTACATTGCTTGGTTTAAAACCGGCTGAACATGTAGAAATCCCAGTGCCTGCTCGCATATTTCATTCTCAATTTCATTGAGCATTGGATGCATAATATATGTTATAATATTAAAATATTCAATTCATAAAGATATATGTTTGATGCTAAAATATTTTATTTATATTTTATCATTGAATTTAATTATTCAATCACTATTAAAACATTTTATATTTAACCATTTCATTCTAAACAATGCAATGAAGCCCCGAACATAAAATGAATTAATGACTGTAAACGAATAAAAATTATGGAGCATGAACTTTGAATATATGTTATGTGGCCGACCTTTAGAATAAAGCCGACGAAATTCTGTCACTGGTATAGTACGTGGTCTACATTATACAGCGTTTACAAGAAAGTATTATAACTGTTTCTTAAGATACTTTTAGGGAACTTCCTGTTTCAATTAAAGGATTATTTTTTTACTAAGTTTCTTTAGAATTAGTCAAAAATGCTACTAACAAAAGATACATTGATTTGTTTATATATCTCATATTTATTTTCAATTACTACAAACAGAACTTATGATTAAACTGCATTTCTTAAAATTTAAATCAAATGCAAATATAATTAGTTTCAATGAATACTTATTAAAACCACAGACATACACAGACAAACAATATATATATATATATATCACGGATGTAATCAAACTGTACAGTGAGACTATTCTGAAGACACTAGAAGTAATGCCAGGTTTTGCCAATTTTTTCTTAGAGTCTGTTCTCATACTCTTCAAATCAGGAATTACTTCATTTTTGTTGGTTCACAATGTCATTGAGTCTCAAACCGCGTTTGAAAAACAATATCTTCAGATAAACGATTAAATAGATTGCTTACGAAAACATTGTCAACTACAACTAAAGCTTGTATATTCCGCAATAGTTGTCGCACATTTCCTTTGCGCTTTCAGCAATATGACATAACTCTAATCTTGAGGTACAAGCCTTGTCTCTTACACATGCTAAAAGACAGAATGCATGAAATCAGATATTAGCTTTTAACAAGATTTCTTCAGTTATATACATCTTGCAATAGCGCGTAAATTTGACATTTTATTCCAAATTTAGTCCCACGCTAGGAAAGGAACGACACGAGCAACATTTGTCTCTGGACCGATACCCTGCGACTGTGCGCAACAAAAAAATACTTACCTTAGAGACGTGAAATTTTAGGGCACTCAAGATATATCGAAAACTAAAATATGTCAGGCCGTTGATGGACAGACTGAAGATCAATGTATTGGGAATATGCAAAATAAGATGACCAACAATGGTAGTGACGACCATATGATAATTTACGCAGGAGGCAAAAGCAACGAATAAGGAGCCGGCTTAATACTTGACTAAGAAGTGAAGAAATACGTTCTTGGATACTGCCAGCTTTCAGAGATAGTCCTCATAGTTAAACTGATAGGAAGACACTTCAACATATCTATTATAGTATATTATGCACCAAATGCGCTAAGCACTGAGGAAGAAATAGAATTGTTCTAATGCATACGGCACAATGCCAAGGCTCAGTGCAAAAGCCACGAAATTAAAATAATAATGGGTAACTTGAATGCCAAATTAGTTAAGGTGACGGAAGGAGACACGACCTTTTGATTAGAAGTCCGCAAAAAACGAGGACAAAATTGGTCTCATGTTGACCAAGTAATAACTAAAATATGAATACAAGAAAATCCCGAGGTCTATGGACATAGAGAGAGATATTTGCACTCCCAATTGGATTTTTGCGCGCCTGGGAAACAAACCCAAATTTTTCTAGGCCTGCGAGCAATATATATATATATATATATATATATATATATATATATATGTGTGTGTGTGTGTGTGTGTGTGTGTGTGTGTGACAGAGAGAGAGTGTATGTATGTGTGTGTGTAATTAATCAGTTTATTTTCATTAAAATCAGATTCATTGAATAACATGGATATATATATATATATATATATATATATATATATATATATATATATATATGTGTGTGTGTCGGCTTAATATTATAATGATCATTTCTTGTAGTGCGAGTAGCATTGTATTCAGATGTAATCTATCAAAGATGGTTTTGCAGTTAAGTTTGTACCATATACATTCAAACTTTTCTAGGTTAATCTTGAGTGTTAAATTACAAAGATATACTATTTTAACGACATAAAATATAGAGTACGACTTTTCATTTATAAAAATAAAAATAAAACAGGGTGAGATTATGAAATGGTGATGATGGTAATCTTTCACAAAAAGTTTGAAATACTTTTACAGCTATTAGAAAAATAATCCTTTTAAAAGGTATTTAAAGTCAAAATATCGGTATTGTTAGATATAAATTTCTTAAATCATATGAAATTATTGAAAAATCAATGTATTAAAACAAACGTTTGCAAATCTAATCTTGGTATCAATATATATATAAACATTTAAAAAATTATTATTATTATTATTATTATGATTATTATTATTATTATTCTTTGGGTGTGACATAACTTGTCAATCTTGTGAATTTTCTTAACAAGTATATATCTTAATATTTCCTAAACTTTTTATCAATATATATTTTTAAAGATGTTTCTTTCATTAATTGCTCATCAAAATTAATGAAAGTCTAACAATTACATATATCCTAACAACCAACTTGTATTAAATATTCGATCTTACAATATATAAAATTTAGACACACGCTGAAAACCTTACCATTTTCAAAACAATCAAAGAGGTTTAACAAGAATATTTTCAATCTTGAAGTATTTGTACGGCGATTTTCTAGTCCTATCCTACACACATGCATAAACACACATTCTTTCTGTATCTCTCTCTCTCTCTCTCTCTCTCTCTCTCTCTCTCTCTCTCTAAGTCACTCTCATGCTTACACACATATTGAGTAATGCGATTAGCTTTCTCGTTCATATTGTCCTTATATGTGTGCCCAACTGTTGACCCGTAACCACTAGACTATTAAGGAAATAGATTTGCAAGTTGTGCTGCAGGCTTATCTCGAAGAAGCCATAGAAGAACTTAAAACATAATAAAATGTTGCTAGACACGCCGCAAAGTTTCAAAACAGTGCTGTTCATATTTGAATACAGATTTTCTTTTTATAACAGGGGCTGCTCAAGTGTCTACATTTCCCTGCTAATTTGCCTATAACTTAATGTAGACTGATTCATGCCTTTTTATCACAACAATATCCCTGGTAAATAATCTCAGCTGGCAGAAAATGGATGTACGCCTGTTCCATCCAGTGTCCACCGTAAATAATCTCCGAATAATAAACCATTGAAACATTTCTTCCTGAAAACACATTCAATTCATGCTGACAACAAAAGTACTGCAAATTTAAACAAGCGGTTTCTCAATCTTCTCAGGATTACGAACATCAACGAAAGTCTACAGAATGATTATAGCTATATCGATCGACTTGTCAGTGAGCAAAGCAAACAAGTGAAGAGAAATAGGTGTAAGTCCTTCCATTGTGGAATCCCATTTAAATATCCTATCCAATTATTAATCACAGATGTATGTATCGATGCTGAAGAACTGTGTTTTATTGAACTAAGTTAGCCATATTGTGCCTGCTGGGGCAGTATAGTCTATGCTTTTTCCATGGTTGATCGATCTGTTTTCCCAGCAGGGCTAAATATTGTTCTGCTTATTAAATGGTGATAACAGAGCAACAAACTGATTAATATATTTATACATATACATTCGGTTTGCAGTTTCCACAAACGAAAAGTATTTAAATATTGACGGTTATAAATGCTATGTGTGAGTTTTCAGAAACAGAGAAAACCTGCGAAAGACAAAATGTGTTCATTGAATAAAAATAATATACAAGTGCAGAAAAAGCAAAATCTCATAGGATTTTCACATAGTAAATTACTAATTTAAAACATCAATGATTTTATATAAGGACAAAATATATAATTTATTATACGTAACTTACATTTCCTTAACACACACAGACACACACACAGACACACACACACACATACATATATATAGTGATGTCACTTTCATATATGCTTATAATCATAATAATATCATGTAATATATGTAGTTCTATCTCTCGTTCATTCAATGACTGTCTTTCTGCATATATATATATATATGTATATATATATACACAGAAATACATTCATTAATATATATATATATATATATATATATATATATATATATATATTCATTAAAAAAAAGAATAAAAAATATATACATTTCTCGTCGACTTTCTTCATTTTTGATAGATTTTATAATAGCAAGAGTTACAAATTTGCTCATCTTTTTACCTGGATATATTTCTTCTCCTAACAAAAAGCCTAGGCAAGGAAAAGCGTTTTTTTTCTTCTTGTCGTCTTTGTTTAACCGTCCTATCTCGGATAATGACTGAATATAATTTGCATATATATGCATAAAAATCTAATACAATTAGAACTGATTTGTGTATTTAATTCATATGGCATATACTGTGTGTTAAATATAGCATTGTTATTTTCCAACATTTGGCGGAAAATGAAGAAAAATTAGAGATCGAAAAATGACACGGAAAAAAACTTTATTTTATAAAATTATATGCTTGCTAAATAGTAGTAGTATTTAAAATAGTATTCTACATTGTTGTTGCTTAATCTTGTTTTTTTTCTTTTGGATTTTAATTCTCATTCAATATTAATAAACTTGGTTTGTAAAATTCAGTAGATCGGGAAGCAAACGTATGATCGAGAGAAATTCAATAATGGCTGCAATGAAATATCTAGGAATTTTACTGAAGATTTTGATGTTTTTTCTTTTTTACCTAGATTTATTTTCATGTGGGCTATGATTTCAAAGTCTTTTTCAGCATGATGAATTATTGTTTGCCGGTCCTGACGGATCAGAAGTTATATAACGCAGGCGAAAGTATTAAAGAGATGATAATGCTACAAACTCTAAATTTATATTTGCTATTACACTGTGTTTTAAAATAATTTTTTATGTATTTTATTTATACATTACCAATGTATTATTTATTACATTGTTTGTCATATCTGTCGTAGGAATGAAGGTAAATCAACGTAAATTAATAATTTTTAGACTGATCACTATGTCATTTTAATTTATTAAAATTATTACTAGTTCGAAATTAAACGTTTAATTATTCAGTTACGTTACATCTACGTTTCTTAGTATATAAATACACACACACACACACACACACACACACACACACACACACACACATATATATATATATATATATATATATATATACAACAGTTTTTTATTACCGAGAAGATTGTTTACATATGTATGTTTCATGGCATCTCAGTATTACACATCAAAATTCGCCATCGAATTTACGCTCGTTGCACAATATCAAATAAATATTTATTCTTATTATTAAGTTAATGTTTTACATAAATTATCTATAAACAAACTGATTTTCACTCAATTTTCTTTAGGTAAAAATAAAGATATCAGCAAAATATTAAATTCATCATAGGAATAATAACTTCATAATTAAAATAAAACAAATAATTAATAGTTATTTTGTCTTTTTTTGGATATAACGCCATTTTGTAATTTTTATTCATTATTTTACATATGATGATGACATTATTTGTATGAAGTCCTGTTTCTAATTGTACATATTATCTAATATAATGATAAAAATTTATATTGTATAAATAACTGGATAGGATACGTTACATTCAATTCAATATGTTAATTTTATATGTTAATGAATTTGTAGAATGGAACGCTTTCTCACACTTGAATATCCTCTAAATCTAAGGTTATTTTTGGGACCAGGATAACTAAAATATATCTTAACCATAAAACATCGATCATTTCCAAACTTTATCTTGACACAGTCACCAAATGTTAAGTTAAATAAAACCTGCAAAACTACTACCAATTTCTACTTGAGTAACTCTCTGTTGATTTCTAAGATGGATATATTTATTATTTATTTGGTACTTTCATTAACGAAAATCTGATATAAAAGCATACTAATTATAATACAATTTATAACAGAACAATATCACAGGGAATCACTTTCACATACCGTTTTCCAAATTGCAATTTTGCTACAGCTATGTTTCCTTATGTGTCAAATGTCATATTTGTTATTGTAGATAATGTTAAACTCTGTATATTTTCTAAGCTTGGGATGGACGTAACATGCAAGCAACGAATATGGCTTTCATGAAATTGCCCAAAGAACTTTTATTAAGTATCAGAATTATTTGATTTTTCTATGAAACGTGGCGTGGAAAAGGGGCTTGAATAATTTAATGCCCAAAGATCTGATTTTGTCGCAAAAAAAACAAACTAGAAAAACAAAAACTTGGAATCTACATATATACCTTGTATAAATGAATGGTAAGCTATGGACCATGAGGAATAATAAATTTCTAATGATATCAAGTTAGAGAGCAAGCATTTCATACGCTATTTAAAAAGTCTAGTAAAACGAGGGAAATGTTTTATTCTTACTAAGTTAATCAAATTGCGATGTCAGAAGAATGTTTTAATTACAAGTAAGGGAAAATTGATCTTAAGTGCCAATGAGATATATCACCGTAACTTTGCTTAATATGTCGACTTATTCCAAAGTTATTAAAATCATTTAAATGTTATATATTGTTATTTTTTTTTTAAACGTGATGTGCATAGGAATAACAAAAAGATTCAGGATGGTGGAGCACCGGAAAAATTCGGTTATGATTATATATAACATACCACCAGAAATTATAATAATATTTTATTTTTAAATAACATCTAAAAACGTATTTTTTAATACCCAGGATTTTATGCTGAGAATAATAAAAACATCATTTTAAAAAACTCCATGAATCTAGATTTAATTGTAATCTGATGTCAGTGTTTTAATTAATTGCATGAATGAAGTTTTGTATACATACATATTATTATTATGTCATTTTTCATCATATTTCGATTTCTGCTTTGGTCTCACTACCAACCAAGTGTGCGGGGAGACCTAAGGCAGGTAGTGGCGTGTTGTTATGGCTCCATTTCATGTTTTTCTATCTTCCCTATCATCCCCAGCATTACATAGATAACGTTTTCCTTAGTGTGTGGGCTGTACTTAATAAGACAATTTTTTGTATATCTCTTAAGCTGGGGTTTCCAGGGATTCTTTCAATGTGTTGTTTTGTTCCATTTTTTATTATTCCAAGTGCACCTACTATCACTGGCACAACTCTTGTTTTCAATTTCCACATTTTTTCTATTTCAATTTCCAGGTCTTTATATTTTGACAGTTTTTCAAATTCCTTGATTGCTATGTTACAATCCGCTGGACAAGCCATATCAATTAATAGACAAGTTTTCTCCTTCTGGTTTTTAACAATAATGTCTGGCCTGTTTGCTTCAATTTTTCTGTCTGTGTAGATGGTGTAATCCCATAAAATGGTTACATCTTCTATTTCTCTAACCGCTGCTGGGTGATGTTCATACCAGTGTTTGCATACAGCTTTTCCATAATGTTTGCATATTGCCCAATGTAAATATTGACCAACTCTATCGTGGCGATTTTTATATTCATTTGGGGCAAGCACAGAACAGCCTGAGATTAGGTGCTCTATTGTTTCTTGGTGTTTATCACAAAACCTGCATTTTGGATCCATATTATTATGCACAATATTTGCCTGAAAGTTTCTCGTGAAAAGACTTTGGTCTTGTGCTGCAAGAATAAAGCCTTCAGTTTCAGACTTTAATGCAGATGCACGTAACCATCGATGAGTATTAACTTTGTCAACATTGGATTTACTGGCACGTACTGGATATTGGCCATGCAGAGGTTTGTCTTGCCAGCGCTGTTTCATCTGTTCAAGAGCTTTATCTTTGGCTTTCATTTTCATATACTTTGCCGCAATAGCCGGCTCTTGGCTTCCGTTCTGCTTTTCTACAGAATCTACTAACTGTAAATCTTGTTTGAATTTACTGCCTTCTTTTATTATTGAATATTTTTTCTTTCTTTCTTCATGTTGCCTTACTAATTGTATCACCCAATCCTTTGTTGTTTCTATGTATGTTAGTAAGCCAATAGTTGTTGTCTTGTATGACAATTCCAGCTGAATAAGACCTCTTCAACCTTCTTTACGGGGTATGTATAGACGGTCTACATCAGCCTTTGGATGATGCATCTTATGCTTAGAAAGAAGCTTTCTTGTTTTACCATCCATGCGCCTGATGTCGTTTAGAGTCCAGTTTAAGATGTTAAAGCTATATTGGACAACTGGGATTGCAAGGCTATTAATGGCAATAACTCTGTTCTGTGAATTTAATTCAGTTTTTATTATCATTAGTAGCCTTCTATAGTACTCTTTACGCACTATTTCTTTCATTTTTTTATGGTGAATGTTTTCACTCTCATTTACACCTAGGTATTTATAAGCTTCTTCTGGTTTCAATTCTTTTATTGTTACAGCAGGGTCTAGGCTAATCGAGGATGTTTCTTGTATTGATCCACGTAAAACTGTAGCTTTAGCACATTTATTCAAATTAAATTTCATTCCAATGTCTTCGCTGAAGCATTTTACAGTTTGCAGAAGACCTTCCATCTCATTATCATTCTTAGCATATAACTTCAAGTCATCCATGTAAAATAGATGGCTTATTTTCTTTTGTCCTATTTTATAACCACATTCTGTCTTATTAAGTTGACTGGTTAGTGCTATTAATGATATGCAGAATAGTAAGGGAGATAAAGAATCACCTTGAAATATACCTCTTTTGATGTTTATTTCATCAGATTTATAGGTTCCATTTATATGATTGAGGTAAAGGGTTGTTTTCCATATAGACATGCACTGTTTGATGAAATTGATGATGACGGGCGATATCTTGTATATATTTAAAGTCTTTAAAATCCAGGAATGTGGCACACTATCGAATGCCTTTCGATAATCTATCCAGGCTGTACTAAGATTTTTCTTTGTACTGTAGCAGTTTTCCAGGGTCATTTTGTTAATCAGCAATTGGTCTTTACAACCATAACAGCCACGTTTGCACCCTTTTTGTTCAAGCGGTATCATGTCATTTCTTTCTAAGAATAAATATGTCTGTTTTGTTAAAATAGATGTTAATAGTTTATATGTTGTCGGAAGACATGTAATTGGTCTGTAGTTTTTCGGGTTGTTTGTGTCACCATTCTTGTGTAGAAGAAATGTAATTCCTTTGGTCATCCATGCAGGAATTTTAGTGGGATCGTCAACCATTTCTTGAAGTTCTTTGGCTAGTTTTTATGTGCTGCATTTAAATAATATAGCCAAAAGTTAGGAATTTTATCTATACCTGGGAATTTCCAATTTTGTGCTTTTTTTAGTGCATATTAAACATCATCTTCTGTAATTCCAGACCATGTCTGTTCGGGTTTATTTTTCATTCGTTCTATCTCTTGCGTAATCCAATGTACTTCATTGCTAAGTTCTTCAGGGCAAGCTCATATCTTTTCCCAGAACTGTGTGACTTCTTCCATTCTGGGGGGTACTTTCACTTCAATTCTTTTTTTACCTATTTCCCTGTAAGATCTCTTTGTATCAGTCTGAAAAATCTTGTTTTCTCTGTAAAATCTTGCTCTTTTTTCATAGCGTCTTATTCTTTGAGCCTTCAGTTGGATTTTTTGCTTTATTTTTTCTTTATTTGATTATTATTATTATTATTATTATTATTATTATTATTATTATTTCTGAACAGTTAATTATTATAATTAAATTGGAACAAAATGAGTTTTATTGAAATGTGTGCAATAAATATTTAATTGAAAAACTAAATAGTAGTATTCAATAAAATCGCAATGTTTTAAAACCACTATTTCCAGTTGAATTTTACATTTTCAGAAACTCTTCTAGATGATCTTTTTCAAGTTGCACAATGCTAAAATATTTCTTGCCTTTGGTTTATCTTTGGTATTACAACGCTATTTTTGGTCACTTACTCAACTGCGCTCCAAACATGCGCGTTGCGTTTCTACGAGTTAAGTAGCTAGGTATAAGAGTTGATATTATCGCATAAATTATCTGACACTCATTGCTGGGGTGTTTTGCTTGTGGGACATGATGCAGTGTTCTGTTGACAAACATAATGTCTTCCAACAGCGACACATTACAGCCTGCGAGTTGAAACAGAGACCCACACCAAAATTTCTTTGGTTATTTTCTCATCAGAATTATTTGAGTGAATTCCTCTAGCTGCCTTATCTTAGTGATTACCTTTTCTTTGAGGGTTAATAGCTGATTTGCCAGTTTTCTAAGAAGAAAATAACATGTATCTGTGAATTATTACAATCTTCGTTTTGGTATGACACAAACCAAACATATGGGAACATTTAATGAGGATTGAAAGCATTCTTCAGTCTAATTAATGCTGTGAGAAAAGTTTTAGAAATATTACACCACGTCGAATATATAGATAATGGAAATAGATACATAAAATAGAATGTATTCACATAGAAACAGTGTTGCCATGTATCAAAAATACTCCCTCCAACCGTAAGAGGCACAAGGTAATTGTTTGGGAACCCAGCAATCAGGACTATGAAGTTTTAATTTTCATCCAGCTTTGTCGCCACACAGATAAACCATGCAAAATTTGAAGATATATTTTGTAATTCCTTCTTGCTTTTTTTGTACCGTCTACTTCATAATTAGCGCAACACAAAGTTATTGATATGATGTTTATCTATATGCATATATGCCTACATTTTCATAGATAACAAATGAAACATAATTGCAATATGTACCGGATATGAAATTATATGAGTATTAAAAAATTTATGCACATTCAGAAAACAAAGTAAATTCAAAGCGAATATGAGATTCTTAGAATATTTTGATATCTTAAAAATGTCATTTCCTTTCTCTTTTTTAATAAATGATAATTAATTTTTACTATCTGAAATAGCGTTCTACTCTGAGTAAGAAGTTGAAACTTGGATTACCTATGAAGAGAAACCAATATTCTAATCATGATGGGTTTTTTTTCTTTCAGAGTAATGTTATATGCAACACCTGATATGTTAAAATTCAGGCCACTTTGTAAGTTTTTGGAACATTCTTTGCTTGACAAAGAAAATTGCGATGCAAATGATTACTTCACCTGCCTGGTGATAATCAATTGTTCCCTATTGAAATTAGTTCTTTCTCTGTATACATTAAAGAAACTGAGCTACATTGGCATACATGTAATTGAAAGTACAATAATTACAGCAAAATTGCATATGTTTGTTTTAGATATTTTTTTTAATTATCAGTTCTAAGTAAAATATTGATGTTACTAAGAATATTGTGATGGAACTCATCTGTCAATGAGATTTGATTATGATAATAACGTATTTTAATCATGATAAAAAATATCAAATTATGGCCCAACATCCGATAAATGATTACTTTTGCAATAAGATATTTTCGATATTTAAAAAAAATTACTACTGTGACTTGCAAGAAAAAAATATTTTACAAAGTTTTCTTACTTTTCTAACTAATAGGAAAAATTTTAAATATACTTAACCAACAAACCAAATCCGAATAACCGCCACTGAAAGATTGTTGTATTAAATGTCATTAAATGATTTGAAATTATGTAAAAAATCATCAAATATTTGTAAGAACTCGTTTAGTCAATATTATTTTCTTTTTCCCCAGAAACCTTTGCACGCAATTTTCTTTTCAGTTACTTGTCTATTTCTCTGATATTTTAATTTTATTTCATTTTTACCTCGTGATTTTTAAATATTTCTCTGTGCTACATTTGCTATCACATGTTTTATTTGCCATATCCACTTTTCCATTTTACGTCTGGAACAACCAAGTAATATTTATGCTACCTTCTTCTTTTTCACTTGACCGGATTATCTCTAGTATTTGTTTACTTACCACCTTCAAAAGTAGTGTTTCTTGATCTGTTTAGATACATTCTAATCATCTCCGCCGGTTAGCTACCGGTTTATTATTTCTGGTTTCTTTATTAATCCCAATGATGTTCGCTTATATTGTATGTTGTTTTCTTCTTTCTTCATATTTCTTAGTCTGCATAAACCATTTTCCTAATATTTCGTATATACAGTGTTCTTCTAAGCGGTTACCGCCAAGTCCTAATCTCATACGCTTGTCAAAAGCAATCCAAATCACCAAGGCGCTACATTAGACAGACTGGACTTATAGCCACAAATCTTGCCCGCCTTCAGTTACTGATAGACTTCCCTGTATGCTTCAACACGCAGTGTATGTGTACGCACGCTAGATATTACAGGTGTTCGTTAGAAATTCATATGGTATGATTTATTTTGAAAGCTCTTGGATGATATAGTAGCTATAGCTGAGGTAAAGAAATGAATGATTCCTTATAACTTAGAGGCTGAAAAATCATAGTGGTTCATTTCAGAATAAATATTTAGACGCCATGATATATTGAGCTCTACCTACCAGACAATCAGGGTTCTGTTGCTACATATTTGACTGCTGAATTTGCATACTCAATGAAATCAAGAGGAATTGAGCACGGCGCCCTTAAAAAAACTTGTTGGTTTTCTAATTAATCTGGATAGACAAAATATATTAGGATTAATATAAAAATTATTATTTGAGAATAACGATGAAAACAGTATACTGAATATCAATTTATACACCATATTCTGGTAAGAATTGGTGGAAAAATCTGAGTTTTATTTTATATTTACATATAGCCTCATAATTCTGAGACTATCTAACTATCTATCTATCTATCTATCTAACTATCTATCTATCTATATCTATCTATCTATATCTATCTATCTATATCTATCTATATATATATATATATATATATATATATATATATAATAATTTATACTTTAGAACATGTACAAAATACAACCTAATACAAAGGTGTACGTTTTGTTCGACATTGAAAGAACAATATCTCAACAAGTTGTTAGTAATGACAGGAAGAAGCTTTATTTTTAAATGAAATTTTATGAAAGATCACTTCCTTTTAGTATTAAAAATTTTCTTGTGGAATAAAGAGGATAAAAAAGATTAGAAATAAAGAGTATTTAAAAAAGGGAAAGAGAAGGTCAGAAAGAAAATAAAAAAACACGAGAGAAATAAATAAAGATACATGAGGAAAGAACCAATGAACGACGGCTCAAGAAAAAATACACCATAAATTAATGTAGGATGTAATGTATAATCGTATACAAACGTCCATAACACGACGTATGGAATAAAAAGCGAAAAATGGGAGAAAATGCACGGGAAGAAAGGCATTCTGGGAGAGACTACATGAGATGTAAAGAAATTTATGTTTCAAATATGGCCGGAAATTAATTGTATCTATTTTCACCAAGTTTCTTTTTAAAAATAACATTTATTAACATCATTACTAAATATCTGATGAGATACTGTTCTTTCAATGTCAAAACAAAATACAATGTTTGTAGTAGATTGTAGATGTATATGGTCTAATATGTATATATATATATATATATATATATATATATATATATATATGTAATGTGTATGTGTATGCCTATATACATTTTTTGACAGTTTACACGAATCTGGATTTGATGCACACGCAATTATCAGGGGACGAATTGAGCCATTTTACCACTTTGTCGTGATCTGTGACTGCAGATTAAACACGCCAAATTAAAATGTTTTTTTCTAGAAAACATAAAAACATTAATGTATGCAGTTTAGTACTGTCCACAGAAAACATATATTTATTATATTGTCTAGAGTGTGCAAGTTTATACATGTAGAAAACATTTAATAAAAAATAAAAAAAATAAATATGGCTTATCATTTAAAAACGCTTATCAACTTAAAAAGTTATTAGATAATAAAAATATCTGATTAAATATTAATCCATTAGTTAAATAATTTCATCTATATATTTGTGTGTGAGTGATATGTAATGTGTAAAATGTGTGCTTATGCCTCTGAACTTATATATGACAATATTTAACATTTTGTCGATAGAATATCGTGCGTAGCAATTTTCCATATCGGGGAAAATGAGATGTTTGAGAAGATCTACTAATGTTTGAGACTAAAAACTATAATTTTTCTAAATTATAGCAAATTCTGCAGCACGAACGACGGTAAAATGGCTGAAATCCAGATCTTGATCTGAACTGATTGGCTATCGGGTTATCGATTTCCGATATCCGGGAAAATCGAAAAAAAATATGTAGTCTATTATCTGACCAGATGTCTAAAAATGTTTGTGTGAAGTTTGGTAAGAGTCGGATAAAATTTGTGGATTTCTATAAAGGACATACACACAGACAGGTACACACACAAAGATCTTGCCATTTATATGTATAAATAAACATTGACTCACCAATCCTATTTGTCATAATTTGAATGATGGAATAGTTTTCATTTCCAAAACATTAAAACCTATCTACAAAATAGAGAACTGGATATTAACATGTGTAATTATTCGGTAATTTTTTTAAAATATTTACGTTGTAATTTGACCCTCATATTTTAATAGAACCATCCTGCTTTTAATCTTTAGTCAGCCTCACCGCAAAAGGCTTTCATAAAAAATATTTCCATTTTATATATCAAAACAAGTAGAAAACACGTCTTCAATCATATGTGTGATATAAAGAGATGTTAAATGCAGTATAAATACTATTAGAGAGCAGAGAGCTAGTTAAGTAGGATTTAATAAAATGCATGGATTTGTCTGTGGGACATAAGTGTTTACACATATTCAGCATAAGCCAAGCTCTTCATAAATGTCACTGTTAGGAGAATGGAACGTGAAGTAGTTAAGTGTATTCACTTAACGAAATCCTCTTAACAATGTTGAATTGCAAAGGAATTATTTACAAAAGAGAAAAAGCATGCATATTTCTCTAGTAATGATAAGTAATATAATGAACATAGATTATTGTTTCACATAAATGCTTTCTTTCTATAGTATACACTAAATAATATGTCCTTTATTCACGATGTGGTGTTCGAATATTTCTAAAATTAGTAACGTACTCACTGTAGTATTAAAAGCATAAAAAATTCGAAGATAATAAAAACTTAGGTGAAATGCATATATGATCAAAAACTATAAGTATGCCCACAATAAGATGGAGGGTCAAAAGTATTGTTCTAACGGTACTCGTCATTTTAAGTACCTTCACTCTTAAGCAATATTCATTATTTTAGAAACAAAATGATTGTAATTGAATAAAACCGCAACATGTAAAAGTATTTTATATATTTTAAATGAGGTAATTAATTATTTATATTTTTCAAAATGCTGTTGTCATCTTTATCACCATTTAAAACGCTTCGATAGTTGTACTTTTTAGTCTTCTTCATGTGCTAGTAATTTTGAACCGAAAGGTTTATCCTCAAAGATTCAAGGCCCAGTGGATTTAAACGTTTGTTAGTTCCTTTGATTTGACCAAAAATGCTGTGAGTACAATAACTGCCTCACAGCAGCGGTGTAAGTATAACTTAATGAGTTGAGATAAATGAATATAACTAGAGAGCATTCGGAAGTGGTATCGCACATAGAATGAAAATGGTGTAACCAAGTATTCAAAATAAAGTTTTCTGTACAATATTCTTGCTACCTGAAATATGTCGGAGCGTACAACATCCAAAATGCCTTTCACATGGCATTAAAGTTTTGGACATCAATCCAAAAGTTGTAGATAATTCAATTTTGTTTGATTTTGAAAAATGACAAAAATCCTAAAAACAGTAGTTATTTTATTAATATATTGGATGTGAAATGTTCAATATTTATTGATATTATTTGAAATATAATTTCTCATCTTGGTTCATATGTTATTAAAGAGAAAACTCTTCGATGAACTACACACTTGTCAACGTCTGATATCCGTTGATATTCTGATATAGATTATTTGTTGGTTAGTGACATATATTCTTAAGAATAAAAAATGTTTAAATTCACTTTGATCATGTATTTCTAACAACCATTGCAAAAGAGTGACGATAGTTAAAAAGACGGCGTCATGCAGAAAACCGTCTTTTTAACTCTATATATTCTTGAAGATCTCAATAGAAACGAAGAAAAGAGTGCTAGACTGCTACGTGATGTCAGTTCTTCAGTACGGCTGTCAATGCTGGACAATATCATCGGATATCGTGGACTGAGCATACAAGCAACAACGAAGTGTTAGAAAGAATGGCAACAAAAAGGAAATTGATGCTGAGCATCAGGAAGAGACAACTGAAGTTCCTGGGACATGCAATGAGGAAGGAGAGCCTGGAGAACCTGATACTGACTGGTCAGATAGAAGGAAGGAGAGACAGAGGAAGGCAGCGGAAAACATATCTGCAGAGTCTGATCAGGTGGATGACGGAACGGGAGTTGACAGGAGCAACATGAGCAAACATACTAAGAGCCACAAGGGATAGAGAGACGTGGAGATCCATGATCGCCTACGTCCTGAAGGGACAGGGCACATAGAAGAAGAAGATATTCTTGTGTGAAGTTTGATCCATGTTTACCGCTGTTTTAATGCAATGAGAAATATAAGTGCTGTGTATAAATAAACAAATTGTCTGCAAGACTTTAACTGAAGAATAATCTTACACATTTTGATATTTGTTAACGATTTTCTCCTTAGACACATTGTAAATATTTTCGAATCTTAACCCTGTTTTAAAGGGAGCAATACTGCTGTAAAACATTTTATGTCTATGTTTGACATCTGGTATTTACTATATTTATATTTCTCATACAATTGTCTACATATTTATTGCCATAATCACGACATTTTGGTTTTCTAATATCCGAACTTCTTCAGGTGAATATAATTTTGAATATTACCCTTTATTTCGATTCCTGGAATATGTTGATCTGTGTTCAATAAATGGCAACAACATTGACGAATATAAAATATTAGATGGTCGAATTTAATTGGAGATTTGTAAAACATCCGGAAGTGACAGGAGTCACGGAACGATAATAATCTACCGAAGTAATCAGATTAAAGGCTTCGATTCAAATTTTCACAACTCAAGGTCGGAGCGTACAAAGGCCGAATCGTTAAGGACAATATTCTGAACGTTGTAAATACGTAAAATTTAAATAGGTTTATAATTTTTATTTTGCATATTTTGTACGCATTTTTGTGGGGTGTGAAAATGATGCTTTGATTTAAAAATAAAAAAATAATTAACCTAAATGTGGGGGAAAAGATATGGATTCATACTGTTCTCAAGTTTATTTGGGTGCAAATGAATAGCAGAAAAACAACTGGAATACTCTTCACCGATTAAGAATTTGGAGCAATTTTCTAATAATCTACCCGCATATTGAAGCTTACAGAAACTTATATACACAAGCGATTACCGCTCAAAGTTCTGACCTTGATCAAGATTGCTTAATTTCTGTGACCCTACGTGAATTTTGTTTCACCATGCGTAGCCATGTACCTCTAAAAATGTCATTTTTACAATGCTTGTATTAAACGTAACCAAAGTTAAAGTTGAAACCGGTTGACATGTCGTTAATTACTATACATATTATTTGCAGATACTTGCTTTCCCACATCTACATCCAACATCTACAATCTTCATGAATTCAAACGTAAAGGCAATAGTCATCTTCTTTCTCACTAACTTGCATTATTTCTCTCTTTCCTTTCTTCGTCCAATCCACTCTCATCAGTATACTCTGTATTCTCTTCGCGTCTCCGTGAAACCCCCTGTAACCTGTTACACTTGCTCATAACGTTCTTACTATGTAACCCATTGCTCAACAGTGGCAGTAAATGCCTTGCTTGGGGCGACATGTTTATAAAGAAAAAATATATTTGATATTACACGAAGTTAGAAAATATATTCAAATAAACGAAATAATGTTTATCTAATGAGTTATTTTAGTCAACTCTGTTTATACGAGCAAGTACACATGAAGTCTAACGAGGATTAGATAGTTTGATATATAAACAATATGTTAACATTCCACATGAACTCAAACTAGAATTAGAAAATAAATTGCTAACAATAATAGAAAGTTAGATGACAGTTAATTTCCGATATTAATTGCATGAGAGTCTTTAAGGAAATGTTTTTAACCTAAAATTTTCTGCACATATACAAATCTACCATCCGCCCGTGTATTGAATATTGCTGCCATATCTGGTCAGGTGCCCCTGCTGCTCTCCTTGGGCTTCTTGACAAAATACAAAGGAGGATCTATAACGTGGTTGATACTGACTTGGCAGACCGGCTGCAGCCACTCTCACACCGGCGTGATGTAGCTTCCCTGTGCCTCTTCTACAAGTACTTTCATGGCTTCTGCTCCGATGAGCTTAGATCACTGGTGCCGCCTAAGCACGAATTTACACGAGATACTAGATTAGCAACTAGGTCCCACCATTTTACAGTTAAACAAATAAGATGTAACCGTAAATTCTACTCCAACAGCTTCTTTTCTCGCACTTCCCGCCTGTGGAACTCCCTTCCACAAGTCTGCTTTCCCGACAGTTACAATCTCCAGGTGTTTAAATGTAGGGTCAATAGACACCTCCTATCACACTAACTCCCAACTCTTCTCACAACACTCGCATCTACCCAACCCTCATTCTCGGTATCCTCACCCGCCTATCACCCACCCTCTGTTATTTCCTATATTTAACCAGCCTTTCTCCACTCTACGTAGCCCCCTGCACAGTAGTGGCAGTGACATGCCTTGCTCGGGATGAAACGCTTATAAAAAAAAAAAAAAAAAAAAATGTAAACTGATAGTTGTGCTTAATGAGTGACTAAATTTTGGTCACTCGTAATACAAATGAAATAATAATACAAATAAGGATGAAACTTTTTTTAATATCAGAAACACCCTTGCATTCAGATATTTAGACAATATATTCAGACGTTAAAGTATAATATGATGAATTACATATGTATTTAATCCTCTGCTGTTTTGAGTGTCTGTTGATAATTAAATTCAGTTTCAGGAATAAACTGTAAGTTCTACTTTGTGGAACTCTCTTGCGACTACACGGTTTCTATTCAACTTTAGTCTTCGAAAGATATTTGCAATTTTAATTGGTATCTATTGTCTCCCTGATTATTCTTCAGTTGTTTTCGCTATTCAATAATATTTCTGTTTTCCAATTTCTGCACACTAAGTAACCCATTATATTTTGGTGGCTTCAGTGCTTTACTAACGACGAATCTGATCAAAAAATACTAAATAAATTTGAGTGGCAAAATATGGTTTCTTTTCTGTTTTGAAGTTATCGAATAATGCAAACGTATGATGAAAAATTTACAAATACATATGCTAAAATATCAACAACGTTTAACAAACCAAACTTATATTCCCTAGACAAATAGATTAAGCATATTTATATGATTAAATTATATATCTATACAATCGTTTGCGTAAGTCTATGTACAAAATTCTGCAAAACTATACTTAGAAATTCTTTCACAGTTAAGTCCACTGTAACTTTGTAGTGTATTAATTTACGTTGTTCGTTGTGTTGTTTGTTGCCCACTCAGACACGCATTAAAGAGAAAAGCACTTATTTCAAGCCTATGTACTTAACATGTAACCCTTTCCTTTGACAGTATATACGCCCTTTTAATATGCATTAGACTGTGAACAAATTAAACAGCATTTAATGATGTGAAAAGCTTGAACACTTAATACGTAATTACAATAATTTTTGGCAATGTTAAGTGAGGGGCGTGTTGTCATTTAAAGGTTAATAGCTTAGCTATTTCATTCTATGAACACATGAAATTCTTATTTTTCTGTTCATTTCTTTGATTTGCATCACAGATTTAACCACTTAGAATAAATATAAACAAACAAAAACAGGAATGTTTTCAGACTAAGTGCTCACAGTCATACGTATTTCGTCGGCATAATAATGTTAAGTAGAACAACATCAGTCAAGTGCATAATATTTTTGGTATTTTGCTTACTAGTTTTCCTCTCGCATATTTTTAAAATGAACCCTTGTCAGATTCTCTTCTCTATCAAATCCTTACGTGTTCTCTATTAATTTCTTTCTTATCCTCGTTGCCCATGCGTTTAATCTCTATTAAACGCTTCCGGCTGGTTCATTGTTAAGGCTTTGATTCCTGTACCCACTCACAATATTTAGTTCCCTTATATTAGATTGCGGCTTCCGTTAGCATTCGTACGTGTCCGTCAATTATATTAGTGCTCCCACACTTTTGACCATGTCCCTTCTTAAAGATGTGCACAAAAATGCTAGTGCAATCTCACTGGTTTTTCAGCTGCCTATATATTATTCAGAAAAAATATGCATCACTCCAAGGCAAATATCAATAAGAAGATATATAGGTAAATGGCGTTGAGAACAAAATACTGATGTGAGGAGCGGCATTAAGTTATGGACAATCTAAGATGTCAAGACCAATGGGATTTCTAAAGGTCCAGTGAATTTATAAGTAAAAGATCGATGCTCTCAACGTTTAATTCACGTTGATTTTCAGCAGAGTTTGTAAAGTTCTGATGTTATAATAAAACATATCCTCCTATGCTTTATAGAAGAAAAAATTGTTTTGCTCTGTATATATTGGGTTGTCTATGCTTGCATTGAAATCATCTAATAAGCAAATGATCTCAAGCACCGTAATAATATATAATAGTCCCTCACGACACGGGAAGCTCCTTTTGCTTGTCAAGCAGAGGCACAAAATATGAGATGAGGGTTATTTGCATCAGAGCCAGTGAATTATGAACGGAACAGTTTGAAGACAGGACATTCAACTGAAGGTATTTGCAGGAAATTGTCTCGTTTATCAAACTCTGAATATAACAAAAGCATGGAGACGGATAACGTTAAATTTGAACTATAATGACTTATATATATATATATATATATACATATATATATATGTATATATAAAGAACAAAATATTAATCAGATATTTACAAAATAGTGGTAAATCATCAGCAAATAACCAACAATGGATAGCAAGAAAGACAATTTCCATATTTCTTCTGACAAATGAAGCAAGTAGCATAAACTTTACTGATGATGCTGTAAGGATGTATATTGTTGAACTTTTCGCATTTATTCCTAGTCTATCAGGGAAATTAACATTATATATATTATATGTGTGTAAGATACAAATACTCGAGATTCAGTCAACTTGAACATACAAGTTTAAAGAAGTTCGTGTGATAGGTATTTTCGTAACCCATGTTTCACTATCATTTCTCATGATTTCACGTTGTTAAGTATTTTCTTGGGTGTAGTCTGATTTCTCTTTATTTTTTAGTGTTGACATTTTTAATTCATTTCATATTTACACGGTTTTAGCCAATTACCAACTGATTCAGCAACTGTTATATATATATATATATATATAATTTTCTTATATTTTTTTCATTTGGCACATGCATATTGTTTGTTTGTGATTATGTCGGCTTCGCACTACGCTAGTGCCAGGTGTGTAGTGCATTTCGGACAGAGACTGACATGACGCAATTTTCTCCGACAGAAATTTGGAAACGGTATAATGTCCTGCTTCGCATACGTCTCGGAAACTCCAATATGATCACTCCAGATTGTTTGAGTGCCAATATTAGAAGAGAGAAGATAATTTGAAATCAGTTGGATAAGTCTAATGATGATTACGAATGTGAAAATTTCAACAGTGATATTGACTTTATGACCAAAACCATTAAAGAATAATCGGAAGAAACTATAACTAGCAAAAGGAATCTATAGCATACCACACAACCATGAGAAGACACTCATAGCAGTCAGACATATTCTACGAGTAAATCAATCGTTACATCTGTCGACCTAACTACTCAGACTCTAACACCCATAATTATCGTTTGCAGAGCACATTTGAACGAGAGATTAAAAACTTTTTATCATCAAAGATGATTTGAAGGAAGGTTTATGACAATATTTTCTAGATTAAACAAGGAAATCGTTCAGAAAAATATGTAAAAGTTTACATGGTTTTATTGAGGCAGTGCTTGAAACCAAAAGCGAGTCAGTCTGATCAGTGCCATATATGATACACGCTTGGGCGATCATGTCTCGAAAGAGACATGACTGACTGGCCAGAAGATTATCCCGCAGAAGATTATAGGTTGCCATTACATTGGGCGTTAGATTGTTTGCCGACCAAGGCTAAAGATCCCAATCTGTCCTGTTATTTAACCCATAACTGGAGGGAATAGACGGATTAATACCTTTCCCAAGGGTATTTGCGCGTAAGTGAATTCAATGAATTCAACTGGAATTCGGACTCGGTTCCCAATTTCTCGTTCCGAGCCGATATGAAATGCACCACAACGCACATCGGCGAGTACATTGAATAAATTTACTTTTTTAGTATTTCAAGATATTTTTGTGTAATTTAGGTAAACATGTCTGTTAATATAAGATGATATTTTTATTTTCATTTTTGCGTAATCTAGACGACAATGTTTTCTTCGAAACCTTGTGCTTAGACACTGACACACACACGCTCACACACACACACACACGCACACACACACACACACACACACACACACACGCACACATATATATATATATTTAAAATAGTGTTTGGTTTCTAATATTTTGGACACATACAAGTGACTAACTCAGTTTGTGTGTAAATTTCCTCTTGATATTATCGGTGTGAGCAGGAGTTTTCGAGTTTGTGTTTGAGATTTTGTCTAACGGCATATCAAACTCTGTGTGTTATTTAATGCCAAAAAGTAGTAGGTATAGTTACATATAATCAGTTTCTGATGAATTTTCATTTTTATTAGAAAACTGAGATGTCATCTAGTTTTGTATTCAAAAATGTATTGATGGTAATTTATTCTGTCAAAAAAGGTCTCATGACAATAATAATATTTTCATTTAAACATGTGTTTTGGTTATAATTTTTTCCTGAAAAATGTTTCATTGGTAAGATTTTTCTTCAGAAATGTACTTTTTTTCTATAAAAATCTATTTTTCTATATATTTCTAAAAAAGTCTATTTTGTACGTCCATAGTGTTTTGACCCCAGTTTGATTAGTGTTAACTATTTGCCCATAGAAGGGACCCTAACAAATGCTAACAATCTGGGTTATGGTGGACCTTGAACCTACAGAAATTAAGCGGTGGTACCAGGTTTATCACAATTTTCTAACCAGTCGCCTTGCTACTGGATGCAGTTTACCGTCAAACCCAGGATTCGGAGCAGAAGATAAAATCATGCTACATGATTAGAAAAATACACCGGTTAGCAAAAGTCGAGGAGAAAGAATAGTTCGTAAGTAGTTGTGTGTTGTAACTGCTCGATGTAACGTGTCGTCGTGACCGAGGTTTAGATAGTACTGATTTTGTTAAAACATATGATCATTCCAAATTATACATTTCCCCTCAGGTATTTTAGCTAATGTCTGCTAAGCATTCTTCTTCTATCCCTGGTGGCTCTTAGCACGCTTTCTTTTGTTACACCTCGCAACCATCGTTCATTTATCCACCTGATCAAGTCTTTCAAATATGTTATCCGCTGATTTTCTCTGTCATTTTTCAGTCTATCTGGTCCGTTAATATCGGGTTCCTTAAGCCCTCTTTCCTCATTGTATATCCCAGAATCTTTAGCTGTCTCTCCCTGATGCTCAGTATTAATTTTCTTTTCGTTTCCATCCTATCCAAAATCTATTAATTTGTCATATGCATGATCCATGATATGCGAAGCATCCTTCTGTGGAAACACATTTCATTTGCATCAAGTTTTTCCTTCACCTTCACTTCCATATTGAAAAAGTGACATCTTATAGCAATCCAGTACTCTCTTCTTGGTTTCTCGCGAAACTCTCCTGTTCCTTTGTACTTTACTCAACTTCTCGAATGTTTCTTTTGCCATGCCATTTCGCCTTCGGATCTCTGTGTCGCACATTCCGTCTTCTGTTAGAACATTTCCCATGTTTTTAAATTTTTGTACCTGCTTGATTTTAGTACCCCCCACATGTATTTTGAATTTTGGGCTGCCCTTTTTACTGATGACCATGTATTCGGTTTTCTTGCAATTTTTTTGTAGTCCCTTTTTTGTCACTCTTTTCAGCTACCTTCTGTTGGAGGACCTGTAGTTTCATTTTCGTGTTTTTTATCAGCACGGTATCATCTGTGTAACTTCAGTATGAATTGAACAAGAAACCACCATTTGCACAAATAAAAATGGATCTGAATACACGTCTATAGTTTGTATGATTTCATCGTTATTCAAATGGTACATCAATAATTTTTGTGTGCCTGTGCATACACAAAATGAATATGTAAACGAGTGTGCAATAATTATCAATTCCAACCGAAATTTTAAATCCTACAAAACGCCTAAACCTGTAAATTTTTACCATAGTATCAATTTGTTTGCATACAAAGACACTCATATTTCATTTTCTAGATAAGCGGTAAGGTTAGTGTTTAGTAAATTAAAATGAGACAAGCGATCTTATTTTGAATTCTACCCAAATTGATAGCATTTTATCTGAATAAATAAATCTAGGTAAATATATGTATTGTCAGAAATAAAGACAGATGAATTTCAACGTACAAACTATTGTTTACTCAAGCGTGAGTAAAAAGGTGTCAGAACAAGTTTTACTATAGATAACATGAAGAAACATATATTAAGTACTATAATGGACAAGGTATTGTGGGCGTCATGATAGGAAACGTCTAAAAGTTAAATGCAAGAAGACGACAAAATTATTAATCCCACTAAATTTCGTTTCAGCCCTCGATATAAATTTGCACATCAACCACATATTTTTTATAACATCAGTAATCTTTCTATTCAATATTGCTACAGGTTATTTCTCGTCAGCAGCCGATTTCATTGTAAACACTAATGGCATCAGTTTTAGAAATGCTAGAATTTGATTGAAGGGTTAATATAATTAAAAAAAATATTCCCGCTTCTGGGCTTATAATTACTTTAGTATAGCTTTTGAGTAATTTAGTTTGATTTCCAAGACATAATTCCAATTTCGCTCGAATATGATCTGCGCTGCATTTTCATACTTTTGACTTGAAATAAATATTTCTGTTTAGTGAAAATACGGCGGAGAATACTAATGATGGAAATAACATTGCCAGATATATTTTCTAACTTAAAAAGCAAATTAAATTCATTCCCTCATCAAGGTCAAGCAAAGTTAAACTTCACTCAATTTGTCATTGAAAAATCATTAGCTAATTTTTTCTCACTCATCATTTTTTCGGCGCAGGAACCGTTATTATCTGACAAAGACAATCAAATTAAGAAAATATCAGAACAAAAACTCATCTCTTTGTATAACAGCCTTTATAATATCAACTTGATAATATCAACTTGATATTTAGTTACTGTGACATTTTTTTCCATATTCTAGCGTACAATTGATATTCTGGAACGCTTCGCTTTGATGCTATATTGTAGAACTGAATGGTTTCTATATATCGAAATGGTCCAAAGCTAATGGAATGGAAAATATACTGCGTGGTAATGCCATTACTTGTGTTAGATTTTCAATATTTATATGAAAGAAATTTCACATGAGATTTGTAGCAACAACTAAAATGGATTATACTGGTAATTATTGCAGAAAATAATATAATCAAGCTGTTGATTTTTCCCACTACCTCAAACAAAATGTTGGGAAGGAAACATCCAAAAAATCTGAAACTTTTACGCTAGTCGGTTTTAGAAAATTAATTACCTGTGGGAGTGTTTTATGTCGTTGATTTAAACATTAATTTGTTTTTTATGATAATTCAATAGACATTAAAGCTCATGTTCGGGTCAATGAACCCCGGTTGTAATTATTGTGAAACCATTTTTACCACCATTTTGATTTTGCATTAGAGATTTTATTTATTTGTTTCTGCATCTATCACAGTCAGTCGATATATTAAATTTAAAATATTTTCGGTTAGGTTTTCGTATATATAATGCAAACAGATCATTTTATTTAAGATATCAAAAATCAAATCAGTCACACTTGTGTCATCATGAATTTGAGAGTTTATATATAAATTACATTTAGTGTCAGATTGGTTTACTATCTGCTAATGTTAAGAACACTATTTACACTATTCAGACTTTTGTCCTAATCTCTGTCTATACTCACTGGGCCATTTGTCTTTAAGGACAAGAACAACTGATTTTTTTGGATATATAAATCTAATGTTTTTTTGTTTCTTTTTAATCGTATCACCCCGAGCAAGGCGGTAACGCCACTGATGTGCATGGAACTATTATGTAAATATTGAAAAAATCGGAGAAAAGAAATTCGCAAACCATATCCTAAACAGGGAACAAGGGATGAGCCTCTTAACCTGTTCAATAGACATGGGTGAAGTGTGAACCGGGCTATAGATCTATCTACTCCAATTGAAAAAAAAAACAAAGTGAGAAGATTGGAAAAGAGAAATCCGGAAACCACATCCTAAACAGGGAACAAGGGATGAGCCTCGTAAACTATTCAATAGAAATGGGTGGAGTTTGAACCGGGCGATAGATAGATCTACCTACTCCAATTGAAGAAAAAAACAAGTGAGAAGATTGGAAAAGAGAAAGCCGGAAACCACATCCTCAACAGGGAACAAGGGATGAGCCTCTTAACCTGTTCGATAGACATGGGTGGAGTGTGAACCGGGCGATAGATAGATATATCTACTCCGATTAAAAAAAACAGTGAGAAGATTTTGCTTTGATTTCATTTTAATTTTTTGTTGTGGCTAATTTAAAAAGTTTCATAGTTATTTGAACGAGTGCTTTTTTGTCTTGTATTTTTTTCAAAGAAATTTATTTACTGGAGGATAAATTTTTTAATTTTTTTTTTTTGTTTTAAAATTCCTCTGTTAAATTCCTTGGTCGTCTTCTTTGCTCGGCCATTGTACAGTTAGTTGACTCCCACCCCACCTCGCATACACAACACGTAGCATCCAAAAAGATAAAATAATTCTTCTATCAACTGTTTTAAGCACGTGTTTTTTTGGGGGGTTTGGGAACTGGTTACTTAAATTTAGGTTTATAAATCCCAGATGTTGGTTAGTTCCAGTGACCTGATCCAAAGATTTGTAAGTTGTCTACCACGCTACCACCGAGGTGAATAATTAATTTAGAGGGTTAGAGGGAAATAACTTTTAAATAAGAAAAGAAGCTTTACGCGTGATTATAAAAATGGTTTCGATTCGAAATTCCTGGCAACTGAATACAACGGTGGAAACGTCGGACAAATGGCATCAATGTTGAGGACAATAGCCCTAATTATTTAAATAGTGTAAATACTACATCATTTCAAAATTATGAACAAATATTAAGAAATCAGAAAATTATGTGTGATGCAGGTAATGTTGAAAATAGCAGTGTACTAGTTCTGGTTAAACGTGAAGATTTGAATTTTAAATGAATTATATTGATGATTATATATTCTACAGTCTAATAAGCGGTCTCATGGTAGTATGAGAAAAATTATTGTTTTACAAAAAAGTCCCCAGTTACAAAGAAAGTATCTTCTGATGTTTGTTTAATGTACCATTTTATAAACAACACTTGATGTCGTTACTAATATCTAGCCCGACATTTAGTCTGCCTGCAGTCCAAACAGGGTCATATAATATGAGACAAAAGGATATCGGAAATATTTTATCGAAAAAGAACATTGAAAAATGTGAAAATATCTTTATATTAACTTTCCAGATGGAGAGGAGGCAGACAAATGAAGAGGTGTTGGCAAGGGGGACATGGTTCCTCATAAACATATAATTCTTCTACTTAGGTATTCATAAAATATGCCAAATAGATGAGAATTCAGTGCCTTCAGGTCTCGGAAATTATTACAATTATTGCTTGAATAATTTTTCGGTAGTAAGATCAGGTGCTATAGAAAGATTAGTATTTAAATAAAGCAAGGCCTTTCATTAGAACTCTTAGTAATTATCAACAAAAATCTTTGGCTTCTTTAGTGACATTCTTTTTAAACAGAGACAAAAATTTAATTCGTTTAAAGCCTGAAATCTCTGCTGTATCACAACACGCCTCAGAGCAATTACCGTGAAAACTTGCTCCCAGATTTTTTATATGGACATGTTATAAGTGTTAAGATCTAAAAATGTCGCCAACTGCCGCCATAAAATCTAGTACGATGTTGGCAGCACTTGCAGAGGGAATGATAGATAAATTAAAGTATTGCGGTACTGACGGGTAATATTAAGAACTTTAAAAATCATTCGTTTCGTGCTCATAACCAGCGACGGACAGCTAAAAATTTGAAGCATATCAAACTCAATCTAGAAAAAAAAATTTGGACGTTTTGCTGAAATGGATAAATGATGAAACGTAACAAAAAAGTAGTGCAGTGCTGAAAGGTAATATTAAGAACCATAAAAACATTCGTTTCGTGTTTATAATCAACGAGGGACAGCTAAAGATTAGGAACTTTTCAAACTCAATCCATGAAGCCGTTTGGACGTTTTGCTGAAATGAATAAAAGATGAAGCGTAACAATAACGTGCGTTAATATTGGAGTTGCTATTGCCAACCTCTAAAACACAGGAACGTGCAGTAGATAGGGTGGCTTGTTACCCGTTTCATACACATACGAGACCTTTTCAAAAAATGAAGTGAGATTCATGCCTTCTTTCAAGATGTGACTATTCATCCACAATTATTTTTAGTAAGACTAAAATTCTTTGGAAAATAAATGAGGTAGATGTAGAAAAAATTAATTCTAGATAATTTTTTATATTTCTTTTTTCCCTTCAGAAAGATGGCAATTATAATATTACTCAGTTTCTCTTCGTCTGTAGCTTTCATCAATATATTCTATCAATGTACGGTAATCATTTTACTCAAGTCATGTAGGTATGTTTTCTCTTGTTTTCTTCTGCCTTTTTACTTTCAAGAATTGCTGTGAGTATCAAGTTTGTCAAGCTATCTATCCTCATATAATATAGAAATTAGAACGTTCTTCTTAAGATATTAATTTTATCTGTCATTTAAGTTTCCATTATCTCTCAAACTTTATCGATGCTCGCATATTATGTCCATGGTATTATCAACGTCCCTCTGTGGAACCAGATTACTTTTGCTTCAAGTGCATGTATCTGTGAGGTGGTTGCCTAGCTTTTATTGTAATTTTGATAGATTGATATATTTCAGTTAATGTATATTTATTTTATTTCTAATTAAATGTGTCTGTTTTATAATATCTTACTCAAATTTTGAACGTATCTTAGAAATGTTAAAAATTATAGATAATAAATATGATATTTGATATTGTTTTAATGAGAATGCATCAAATAAGAATATTGGAAACGGCGCTATTATATGTATACAGGCGTTATTAAATTATATCTCCGATTCTTGTCAAATCTGTCTGACTAATGATTAACTGCCGGCAATATGAAAAAAGTAATTTGAGCATCTATCAAAACTAATTGTCTAATGGGGATAAATTGATCAAAATTCGATGAGGAATATTCTCAGGGTGTCATTTGAAAATCCTTGCCATTATAAGTGATGACTAAAGGTGATATGTGGAAACGGCGGTTCACTTACAATTAGCAGGGTTAAGTAATGTCGAGCTGGGTCAGTACATTGATTTATGACCTCTTGGGAATATCAAGTACGGTATATATGGATGTTCGGTTGGTGTAATGGATAACTACACCGAATTAGAAAGCTGAGAGCCGAGTTATAGACTGATTCTTTATATTCACTTACGTTAAAATAACATTGGGGAAGGAATAAATGTACCTGTTCCCCAACCAGATATATATCAATTCAAAAGACTTGTATAAATAAATCATATTTTCTAAAGAAAACTAAAAACAGCCACTAAAAACATTGATGTACTACTAAATAGTTAATGTTATATCTTTTACTAGCTATCATTTCTTCTCATAAATTTTTATTATTATCCTGATGATTAATTTGTAGAAGACAAATGAGTTGTAATTTGTTGATATAAAGTTACTGTCAAGCAATAACGAAATTATATTCTTTTTTAATTACTTCACTTTTTATTAAATACGTGTGTTATTATAAATTACAAGATGATAGTAAAAATATTTATATAAGAATACATAAAGCAAAAACCCTCGTGCATAAATTAGGGAAATATGTAATATATATAATGGTAGTGTTCTAATGCAAATTATATATATTCCACTGTTTAGTATCATTTACTTTTTATAATGTGATCAACAAAGTTGTAGAGCCAGCATATATATATATATATATATTTGCCTAAGAGAATCAGCCCAAGTAG
>JBBBDQ010028753.1:0-32695 GCA_037127315.1 Ascarosepion bandense | reverse complement strand
CTGATTACATGGCTATATCTCTTCACTTTCCTGTTTTTATGACTGCAATCACGCCTTTACAGTCATGTTACAATCTCCAAGAATTTAAATATAAGGTCAGTAGTCATCTCCTGTCTCACTAACTTACATCCTCTCTCTCATGCTTTTCTACATCCACCCCACTCTCATCAGTACTCTCTTCCCTCTTCTACTCTCTTCCTGACACCCCTGCAACCTCTCACTCCTCATAACATTCCTCTTCGTCCACCTCACTCTCATCAGTAATCTCTTTCCTCTCCTACTCTCTTCCTGACACCCCCTGCAACCTGTCACTCCTCAACATTCCTCATATGTAACCCCCTGCACAACAGTGGCAGTAAAATGCCTTGCTTGGGCTGACACGATTATAAAAAATGTATCTGATGACTCAATCATATGTGCAATTCTCCATTCATGATGCGGTCGGTGTAAAAATATTAAGCATAATTAAAAGTTATCACTTCAGCTTGGTTGAAACATAGGTGACCGGCTGTTAAAGTCTCTTAAGTATACAAGGGTCACCGATAAGACGAGGATATGAAATAATCTAGGTTTATTTTTGAAGGGGAGCATATATGTCTATCAATGATGGGTTTAATAAGGCTAAATTGGCAACTGATCTCAAACATAACCTACAATCTGTTGTTAAATTGGGCAAGAAGAGCTTGTTCATTTTAACGTCGCAAAAATAAATTACTCTATTTTAATCATCAGAAAGAACACATTTTTACCTTCCCTCAGCATGACTGAAGCTAACCTTTAGGAAATTAACACATTGTGACTTTTCAGGTTTGTAATTATGTCGTGTTAGACATTTTTTTCTGGCCAGATTCTGTCTTAAATATTTAGTCATCTTAGCCTTGAATGTGCGTTGTGGTGCATTAGATATCGGCTCGGAACGAGAAATCGAGGAGCCGAGTTCGAATTCCAGCTGAATTCATTGCATTCACTTACGCGCAAATACCCTTGGAAAAGGTATTAATCCGTCTATTCCTTCCAGTCATGGGTTAAATAACAGGACAGATTGGGTTCTATAGCATTGGGTAGCAACCAGTCTACCGTAGAAAGCAATGGCAACCTACTTCGGGATAATCTTCTGCCCAATAAGTCATGTTTCTTTCGGGACATGATCGCCCAAGCGTGTATCACGTATGGCACTTAACTGAGCCTTGAATATTGCTGTCATGTCTGGTCCGATGCTCTTGCTGTATATTTAGAGATTCGTGTGAAAATCCAAAGAGTAAGCTACAATGTTATTGATCCTGATCATGCAATACTTCCACACCACCGTAACCTAGAATCCCTGTAAATACTTTCATTGAAATTTTTCTAAAGAAGCAAGACTTTATTAATTAAAATGCAGTACCACATTGGCGGCAATCTGCTATCGTTTTACTTTCGAGCTGGCTAGATGTAAGCATAAGTTATATGCTGAAAGTTTCTTCTATCAGACTTTTCACTTATAGAATTCCGGCTCCTTGCCTCCCAGTCAACGTTGATCTTCGAAAATTACTTAGGCGGTGCAGGTGAAGTCTAACTGTTTCATCGGATACATTGAACTGTTTTGCAATTTCACCACACGTTAGACTATGTCCTCTTCAATGGCCGCCTTCAAGATTCCGTCATTCAAGACCTGTGGTCGTCCACTGCGAAGCTCATCATGGAGAGACAAATCTCCCGATTTGAATTTTTCGAAAACAACGCCTTACAGTACGTTCATCCACAGCACTATCCCCAAACGCTTGACATATGCGGCGACTTGATGCAGCTGCTGATAAGCCCACTTTGAAGTCGTAAAACAAAGTGCCCCGAACGAGGTCGCTAGACACTTCCATCCTTCTCACAGCTGTCGGGCTTACAACTGATGGCCGGGCACGGTGCATATGTTTTTATAACGTCGGATGTTCCTACTTCTGGCTGTCCGAATTTGAAAACAATTGCTACAGGCATTTCGTATATATTTTATCTTCATTCAATGACTAATCAAAAAACGGACAGAACCTTTTTGGTTACCTTTTTCATATATATATATATATATATATATATATATATATATATATATATATATATATATATCGTTTAGGAATAGCATAATCATCAACTTTTCTTCCTGGCAGAGTCTACATATTTTGCCACCAATGTAATGCTTGGCTGTTTTTAGTATACTCTACGTTATGTCTGTTTTTTTTTTCCATATTTTAATTTCAATTTCCACACGTAGCTAGCCAATTTTGTAGAGTTTTTTTTAAGTTTCCTGTTTTAAATGTAGACCTGTGATTGAACCACCAGGTCTTAAAGGTGTCTTTGGTTGATCTCAAATATATTTTGTTTTGACCATTTAAGTAATGTGCTGTGGTGCAGTGGATATCGACTCGGAACGACAACTCGGGGAGCCGAATTCGATTTCTAGTTGAATTCTTTGCATTCACTTACGCACAAATACCCTTGGGAAAAGTATTAATCCGTCTCTTCTCTCCAGTTATGGGTTAAATAATAGGACAGATTGGATTCTATAGCCTTGATTGGCTACCAGTCTACCACAGAAAGCAATGGTAACCTACTGCGGGATAATCTTCTGCCCAGTCAGTCATGTCTCTTTCGAGACATGATCGCCCAAAGCTTGTATCACGTATGGCACCTAACTGACTGACCGACTTTTTGCTTTGTAATACAAAGAAAATCACTTACAAAGCAAAAGTACATGGTTTAAATGGTCAACATGTAGGACCTTAGATTATTTAAATGGGTAAACAATAATTTTTAACTGGAAGTTGTATTTTAGTTTGTTTTTTTTTATTGAACAATAGATTTTTTTACTACTATCTATAAATAAAGTGTCTGGAATGTTATGGTATACTTAGTTATATTGTATTAAAAATAGCAATTAAGTATTGTGTGGGTCATTTATTTTAGTAAAATAATTTTCATTCTTTTAATTATGTTCGAGTATAAGTTATAAATAAAACATAGCAATTAATTAAATTTTAAAGGAAATTATTTTGTCTGAATAAGGTAAATAATGGGACCACATAATACTTAAACAGATAAATAATATTTAACAGCAAGGTAGTTTTTTTAAACTACTTAATAAGTAAAGGGTCTGAAATGTTTATGCTATAATTAAGATTAAATAATTAAGGTATATTAAAGTATACTGTAGTTAAGAAAACTAATTAAGTATTGTGTGGGTCATTTATTTTATTAAAAATAATTAATAATTTTTAAGTTATATTAGAGCATATGTTATAAATGAACCATTGTAATTTTTTTATAAAATAAAATAGAATTATTTTGTCTGTGTAAGATACATTGTGGGAACATACATTATTTAAATGGGCAGATAGCAATCTTTTAAAGCAAGCTGAACTTCAGGTTTCTTTTTTTAATTAGAGTTAGTATTACCCCATGTGTAAAGGGGAGTGAATGTATAGTTTAGAATAAGGATTTTAATAATTATGGCATACTCAGGTATATGTGCGTTGTGGTGCAATGGCTGACAACTCGGAGAGCAGAATTCGAATTCCAGTTTGATTTCTTGCATTCAATTACGAACAAATACTCTTGGGAAAGGTATTAATCCGTCACTTCCCTCCAGTTATGGGTTAAATAACTGGAAAGATTGGGTTCTTTAGCCTTGGCAACCAGTCTATCGCAGAAAGCAATGGCAGACTACTGCGGAATAATAATGATCTGTCTAGTCAGTCATGTATCTTTCGAGACATGATCGCCCAAAGCGTGTATCACGTATGACACCTGACAAAAGAAAAGGTATAGTAAAGATTAAAAAACAAATTAATTATTGTGTGGGTCATTTATTTTAATAAAATAATTTTAAAGTTATAATGGAGCATAAGCTATTAATGGAACATTGAAATTAAATAAATTTTAAAGATTTTTTAATTTTTTAAATTTTTTCTAAGAAGCTGGCACTTTTTAGGTTTGAACTTTTGGAACTTAAACTGAATAATTTTAGTATACCAAGGTATATTGTAGTTACGAAAACTAACTAGTTTTTTGTGGACCATTTATTTTAGTAAATTAAATTTTAATTTTTAAGTTATATTGGAGCACAAGTTTTAAATGAATCATTATGATTAATTAAATTTTCAATGAAAAATATTTTCGATGTTTACATAAAACAGTCAATTCATCTCTACGGTTCAACTGTTCTCCATTTTTGGAGAAACTTAAAATCTGAAGCTTTACACTCAGAAACAGAAGTCATAGAACGACATAAAGATTCTTGCTTTTTCCAGAATTTCCATTTTGCTTTGGGGGCTTTGTTTGTATCTTTTAACTTCCAAAAATACGCAGAAAGGGATGTTTGGTTTCAGTACATGCGGTTTTTTAAAGAAGTTAAATGCACATACCAACACTTCTTAAAAGTGTTCTTAGTAGATCTAATGTACATTTTTTGATAGTTGTGTTTTCATTTAATGTTATAGGACATTGAAATTGATAGACAGTGGGCAATTGTTAGGATTTCGACATTTACATAAATTTGTTTTATTGTTATTTTTATTAGGATAATTATTGTTAGTTTGGTTTACGAGCTAATTTAAGATTTTATTATGATTTTTAATATTTCTTAGATCATTTGTACAATTATAACTTAATGTAAATGTATATTTATTTAAAAAATACTGAAGGGGTTGTTATTAGGGAAATGCTTCCCAATTAAATTGAGGAACTTCGGTTTAACTTAGTGATAACAATTTGATTAAAAGTGGGTGTATAACAAATGATATTTCTATTTCTATTTTTCCTGTTATAGTCATTTTTATGTATTTGATATCATGATTTTATAGCCACTATTCTTTAGTGCATTATAATAAAGTTTTTAAGTTATATAGGAGCATAATTTACAAATGAAAAACTGTAATTAATTAAATTTTAGAGAAAAATATTTTCGATGTTTGCATATAAACCAACGATTAATCTCTACGATTCAATAGTATTTTAATTACAGGGAACCTTAAAATAAGCAACTTTTCATTCAGGCACAGAGGGCAGATGTCAAAGTACGACTTACGTATTCTTGTTTTTGCCAATATTTTTTATTTTACTATGGGGTTTTTGTATCTTTTAACTTCCAAAATACGCAGAAAAGGAACGTTTGGATTTGGTACATGTGTTTAAATGAAGATAAGTGCATATACCAACATTTCATAACTCAAATATTATATCATAAGCCAAATATTAAATCTCTATAGTTACTTAATTCTCATTTTTGATTGAACAATATTGACACACCTAAAGCATTTCTCCAAATACCACTTCCTAATTTTCTAAATAACCATGAATTCATTTTTTGTTTTAAAAATAAACCATGTTCGTCATTTAACATATTACCTGCAGAAGAACAGTATTGTTCTGAAACATTAAAATTTTTGTGTAGTGATATTATGCTTTTATAAAGGATTGTAATAACAAAATACAATATATATATATACAGTACTGCGCAAAAGTATTAAAACAAGAAATATTTCATCTTTTATGAGGCATCAAAATAAAGTTGAAAATCACCCCTGTCCTAACACTTTTGCACACAACCGGTACTGTTCAAAAGTAATAAGACAGGGGTGATTTTCCAAGCCAAGTAAATTGCTAATAAATATCGATTATTTAAAACTAGGTGTAAAATAAATGTATTAAAAAGAAGTTATATTTAATTTTTCCTATTTTCTATTAACCAAGTTATTTTGAAACTACTCTATTAAACATCTATGAGATATTTTGAATAAAAAATTGATAAATCTAATGTTACTTCACAAGACACACGTTAGGAACAAATACAAGCTGCTTCACAGGAGATACCATTAGATACATTGAAGAAGCTTGTGATAACAGATGAAGGCTGTGATCAAAGCAAAAGGCTATTATACTAAATATTAAATTTATTTTGTAACAAGTATTTCTTCTTATTAAAGCAATTGTTGAGTAAATCAAATCAAATTACTTTAATTAGTTTGTTTATTTTTTGTCAGTATGCCTCATAAAAGATAAAATAGTACTTGTCCTAATAGTTTTGCACAGTAGTTTATATATATATATATATATTTATATATATGATGGGCAAATTAAAATTTTAATTACTCAAAAATGAAAAAAACACAGACGTCTTATTTTAAGAGATATTTACCAAAATTTCGCAAAAATATCTTGAAGTACTATAGATTAAAATTATTTTAAAAAGTCGTCATTGCGTTCAGCCACAGCCTCCAAACGATTTCAAAATCGCCTGCAGCTTTTCTTGACCGTCTCCCCCAATCTTTGGTGCTAGAAATAGTTTGTTGGTCTCACACTCGAAGGCGCCTCAGTCATAATAATCAAGATGATTGCAGTCTGAGGAGTTAGATGACCAGATCTAAACGTAGAAATTGTCTGACAGCCATAAATAAGTTATCCTGCTTTTGTTGCATGGTGCATAATTTTGTTGCAAGACATATATTCTTTCAGTAGCATCGCTCTTTACCCAGAGCAGGACCACCTTTTCAAGGCACCTTGTGTAGGGCTGCAAGCTGAGTCTGAGAACCTCACGAACAACTTCCTACCGTCATTATCACCATTAGACTCATCCAACTCTTTCCGAATTCTTTGTACTGCCTTGAGATGGACACCCAAACACTCTGAAATGTTTGTATTGCAGCTTCCGGTGTGAATGCCAAATAGTGCAGCAAGCTGTTTCTGCATGACTGGCGGAGTGACTTGCGTCATGGTGGGAAACACACCCTACCATACTGTGCAGAAGACAATATCTAAAGCTATCAAAGAGTATGCCCGAAATTTAAAATATAAAAAAATCGACAATTTATTCATCGCATCATGCACACACACATCCACACACACGCCCCCATCCACACACACATATATGCATATATAACATTTTCCACTTCTGCGATATATGCGTGACTCTTCAGAAATGAACTGAGTTCTTTCAGTGACTGGCGTGTGTATACACTGCTTATACACAACGTTAAAAGTTGCTTTCTCTGATCCCATGCGCCTATGGCTTAAGGGGGTAGCGACTCCGACTGACACTATATCGGTCGAGTTTCGATTCCAGCCAGAAGCAAGTGGATGTATCTAGCCACAATAATGAGCTGTGATGCAGCGAAACAGGCTTGTATGTGGATGACTAATATATATATATATATATATATATATATATATATATATATATATGCTCGGATAAGCTCTTTATTATGGCACCAAATTTCTCTTTTAATTAAACGCAGTATTGGACTGGCATCGAAGTGTCATCAATTTCCAGCTGAGCTAGCTAGATAAAGCCGTACAATTCTATGTTAACAGTTACTTACCTTGAAATTCTCACGCGTGGAACTTCCTTCCTTCTACATGCTTTCCAGCAAATTTTAATGTCTTAATTTTTTGCTTATTCATATATCAATAAAATAAGTAAAGAACAGATAGGAAAAAAGTGTTTTTAATCTAACATGTTTCATTTAAACAAACTTTTTCAAAAAATTTTTAAAGAGGAATGATTTAATAAAAAAAATATGTTATAAAAACCCAGAGGACAGTATGCTGATTGAGGCTTATTTCATTGGTCATATATGTGTCACGTGTAATAAAGAAATGGATGAATATTTATAAATATGCAGCTACCTATCAGTTTCAACATTTAAACAGTTAATATTCTATCTGAATATTTAAATTGTTCTGTCTTACCTTTTTAATTTCGATTTACGTATATAAATGTGTTGATGCATGCTTATCTATCTATCAAATCGCACCCGTTTCCTATCTATCATTACCATTTATATTGTTCCTACGTTATCTATCTGTCTATCATTTCAGTTTATACTGTCCCTGACCTATCTATCTATCTATATATCATTTCAATTTATACTGTCCTAGATCTATCTCTCTATCTGTCATTTCAATTTATACTGTCCCTGACCTATCTATCTATCTATATATCATTTCAATTTATACTGTCCTAGATCTATCTATCTATCTATCATTTCAATTTATACTGTCCCTGATCTATCTATCATTTCAATTTATACTGTTCCGGATCTATCTATCATTTCAATTTATACTGTCCCTGATTGATCTATCTATCTATCTATCTATCTATCTATCTATCTATCTATCTATCTATCTATCTATCTATCATTTCAATGGATGCTGTTCCTGATCTATCTATCAACCTTAATATATATCTACGTATGTATGTTCGTATCCATCTAGCTGTGTAAATATATAAATATATTCTTATCTATTTACATAAATCTGTAATATTTCTCTATTATTGCTTTTTCAAACTTAAGTGTATGAATTTTCTCATATTTAACACTATGTCTATCTGTGTATGTACCTTTCTTTTCTATGTGTATTAATCTTTTTATTTCTTTAAATTCATCGAAATATAGTGTTTATTTTGAATGGGAGCATTTCTTCTTTATGTTTTCAATCCGTGTTTTTCCCCCAAGGCGCAACCGAAGATTTACGGTTTACTAAATTTAAAAATAACATTTCCACTCATCAGATTTGAGAAAAGAGATTTCTCTTTGCTGTCTGTAGGCAAGCAATCGAATTATCAGAAAACCAATTTGTCTGCAGATTTTAAATCATAAGTATTCCATTAAAAACTTTCACCAACTTACTGACCCCAACAGATTATACACATATGTGTGTGTGCGTATATATATATATATATATATATATATATATATATATATATATATATATATATATGGAAAAACATGGCATATAAACACTTTCATCATTCAAAAAGACATCTTTTTCAGGTTAAATAACATTTTTCTTGATGGCTTCAGATATATGTAAGAGGAAGAAATGAATTTTAAACAAAAATATTTTAGAATTATGCATCAAGAGAGACGCTGGTTCAAGGCCAATTTTCGTGAACGTCTGGTGCTTCCGATATGTACTGAGAGATTCTTGATAAATTTCAAATAAAAATCTGCAGTATTATCGGTGCTGACCAGGCAACTTGACTTTCCAACTGCCTTAAAGTAATATTCATATGTATTTTATATCACTTTAGTCCCACACGTGATACCGCTTTGGGCGATCATGTCTCGAAAGCGACATGACTGACTGGGCAGAAGATTATCCCGCAGTAGTTTGCCATTACTTTCTGCGATAGATTGGTTGCCAGCCAAGGCTTTAGAACCCAATCTCTCTTGTTATTTCACCCATAACTGGAGGAAAGTGATGGATTAATACCTTTCCCAAGGGTATTTGTACGTACGTAAATACAAGAAATTCAACTAGAATTTGAACTCGGCAACCCGATCTCTCGTTTCGAGTCGATATCCACTGCACCACAAGGTACAGCCATTTTATATACATATTCTTAAAGCAATTTCTCTGAGATATTTCTACTTTGGTACCTCGATATTTAAGAATATAAGTTGACAGTTAGGCTTCATCATTTTGCATATGAACTGGCTGGATGCAAGTGTAAGTTATATGCTAGCAGTTTCCTCTTTCACTCTTCTCGCTTGTAGAATTCTCTTTCGACCACTTGTTTTCTATTCAACTTTGATCTTTAAAAAATCAAATGCAATTTTAATCATCCTCTACCGTCTTTTGAACATATGCTATCACACTAACCCGCATCCATTCTCTCAAGCTCTTTTTTCATCCTATCACACTAACCCGCATTCATTTTCTCAAGCTCTTTTTCATCCTATCACACTAACCCGCATTCCTTCTCTCAAGCTCTTTTTCATCCTATCACACTAACCCGCATTCATTCTCTCAAGCTCTTTTTTCATCCTATCACACTAACCCGCATCCATTCTCTCAAGCTCTTTTTCATCCTATCACACTAACCCGCATCCATTCTCTCAAGCTCTTTTTTCATCCTATCACACTAACCCGCATCCATTCTCTCAAGCTCTTTTTCATCCTATCACACTAACCCGCATCCATTCTCTCAAGCTCTTTTTTCATCCTATCACACTAACCCGCATCCATTCTCTCAAGCTCTTTTTTCATCATATCACACTAACCCGCATCCATTCTCTCAAGCTCTTTTTTCATCCTATCACACTAACCCGCATCCATTCTCTCAAGCTCTTTTTCCATCCTATCACACTAACCCGCATCCATTCTCTCAAGCTCTTTTTCATCCTATCACACTAACCCGCATTCATTCTCTCAAGCTCTTTTTTCATCCTATCACACTAACCCGCATTCATTCTCTCAAGCTCTTTTTTCATCCTATCACACTAACCCGCATCCATTCTCTCAAGCTCTTTTTCATCCTATCACACTAACCCGCATCCATTCTCTCAAGCTCTTTTTTCATCCTATCACACTAACCCGCATCCATTCTCTCAAGCTCTTTTTCATCCTATCACACTAACCCGCATCCATTCTCTCAAGCTCTTTTTTCATCCTATCACACTAACCCGCATCCATTCTCTCAAGCTCTTTTTCATCCTATCACACTAACCCGCATCCATTCTCTCAAGCTCTTTTTTCATCCTATCACACTAACCCGCATCCATTCTCTCAAGCTCTTTTTCCATCCTATCACACTAACCCGCATCCATTCTCTCAAGCTCTTTTTCATCCTATCACACTAACCCGCATCCATTCTCTCAAGCTCTTTTTTCATCCTATCTCACTAACCCGCATCCATTCTCTCAAGCTCTTTTTTCATCCTATCACACTAACCCGCATCCATTCTCTCAAGCTCTTTTTCATCCTATCACACTAACCCGCATCCATTCTCTCAAGCTCTTTTTCATCCTATCACACTAACCCGCATCCATTCTCTCAAGCTCTTTTTTCATCCTATCACACTAACCCGCATCCATTCTCTCAAGCTCTTTTTTCATCCTATCACACTAACCCGCATCCATTCTCTCAAGCTCTTTTTCATCCTATCACACTAACCCGCATCCATTCTCTCAAGCTCTTTTTTCATCCTATCCACCAGCATCCTCGGTATACTTACCCGTCTATCACCCTCCTTCTGACTCCTTCCTATATTTAACCTCTCCTTCTCATCACTTTCCCTTATGTAACCCCCTGCGCCACAGTGGCAGTAGAATGCCTTGATTGGGTGAGATGATTAAAAAAAAAACATTTGCAGAAAAGTTGATTCCACCTAATGACAATTCTTGATGACGTGCTACCAAAATAACACCGAAAAAACTGAGTCCCTTGGAATACGATACTTTACCATCTCTGCCATACTCAACATTTCTATTTGTTGTGGAGTAGATTTCCGCACTGAAGATTATAATCGTGCTATGTCGGTTTCTAATCGACTTAACGCACCCAAAAGGTTAGGAACTTGTAATCTTCCACTGAAAGCTGACTCCTTGGTATTCGGCTAACTGCCGACTAATATCAACTGCCTAGTAGTTCTACTGAACTCCAGTAGAAGTCTAAAGAACTCCCATGAACTCCAATATTTATTTTTGTATAAATATACAAAAAGTGTGGCACAAGGCCAAAATTGGGGATGGGGAAGGCTGGTCTTCATCTGTCCTAATTTAACTTAGCTATTCACTTTCGTCGACCCTGACACAATTACAATAAACCTTACACCATAATACCACATTTTTACTTACCATTCTTACCACATCCACCTAAATACCTCAGATGCTCTATGTAGTCCTACTTAACTCCCATATGTACAATTTTCAGCGGAGGGCATGGGCAGAAGATAACATTTAAAATTCCCCAATTACAATGTTTACAAGAAACTAAATAAAAGCATATTAGTAATAAAAGACCCCCCCACTACTCTAATATAACTTCCATGAACTTCCCAAGTACTTCCTTCGTTAACGCTTATTAATATAGGAGGGAGAGTTCATTATCTGAGAAATAGGTGTGTTTCACCATAACACTATTGCCCACTGACTACTACATTTTGAAACATCTTGACACTTTAAGTCAACAAACATTACACTTCAATGATTTCTTGACTTCTAACAGTAAAGGCATAAATAATAATAATAAATGGCTCTCCACGTCTCCCTATCCCTTGTGGCTCTTAGTATGTTTGCTCCTGTTGCTCCTGGCAACCCCCGTTCCGTCATCCACCTGATCAGTCCCTGCAAATATGTTATCCGCTGCCTTCCTCTGTCTCTCCTTCCTTCTATCTGGCCAGTCAGTATCAGGTTCTCCAGGCTCTCCTTCCTCATTGCATATCTCAGGAACTTCAGTTGTCTCTTCCTGATGCTCAGCATCAATTTCCTTTTTGTTGCCATTCTTTCTAACACCTCGTCGTTGCTTGTATGCTCAGTCCACGATATCCGTAGCATCCTTCTGTAGAACCACATTTCGGCCGCTTCCAGTTTTGTCCTCATTTTCGATGATATTGTCCAGCATTCACAGCCGTATTGAAGAAAGCAAAAACACAGAAACAAAACAAGGCACGTTTAGAAGAAAAGATAAGAGATGGACAGGAATCAAGTAGAGAGAAGATGGCAATTAGCAATATATTCAAACTTTTTGAGATCGGAGTTTATAGCAAAGAAAACGGCGACTTACCTCGTCAAACCAAGCAACAGCGCGTCGCGCTAATACTACAACGGAAAATGCGGCAAAAAGAAAATTACAGACCCAAACAGAAAAAAAAGAGGCACATATTCCGCATAACATGCTGAAGACGGAATATTAAAAAAAAAAAAAAAAAAAAAACTCCGTCGCAGGAGTCACTATAAAAATATACGCAAATATTTAGCGTCCTTTCTGAGTTGTCGGCCAATGGAAAAAAATTGATCGGCCGATAAAAGCAGTCTTTGTTCTCGACGCGAGAGTAATTTTTTGGGGTTTGACTGGTTAGGTGGATAGCAGTACGCGAGATTGTACCGGCGAATTGAATTTTCGGCATTTTCTTTTTCTGACCCGATATTCGAGTCTGAACTTTACGTGATTTTTCTCTACGTTGTAGAAGTAATTTGCAAGAAATTATTTCCTTGATAGACCAGATCTCCTACAGAGTTCCACAAACAGAAAGTGCGAGAAAAGAAGTTGTTAGAGTAGGAGAGTCGATTACATTCAACTATTTTGACGGTAAAAGGGTAGGACCTAGATACCAATCTAGTAGCACGAAAAACACCTGTAGTCGATGACCCAGAGAAAGAAGTTCGTCAGAGCAGTAGCCATGAAAATACTTGTAGAAAAGACAGAGCGAAGCCGCACCACCCGGTGAGAAAGTGATTGAAGGTGAGCTGTGAAGACCGGATCGAATCTATAAATGTGGTAAACCTGATATTATAGCGCAAACATTGTGGTAGACAGCAACCTAAATTAACTTCGCTGTGTCAATTCCAATTTAAACTTTATCGTTGGCACTTTTTAGTGTCCAATTTGGTGTTGGGTCATTCTTAATTTAACCAGGTTCTGACCAACAACCTTTCGGGTCAAGCAACCCCGCACGTGATGACCTAGAGTTTCTGCTAATCAACTTTTAAAACTAAAGGGTGGGAAATCATCTCTACTTCATTAACTTTCTCGATTGCACTGAGAAACTATTCGGCTGCGTGGCGTTGGTCTTCCAACTTTTGTTGATTTCAAGTAACCGGAGGCTAATAGCGTCCCGACTTGTCAAAATATTCAATAACAACGCTCACGCTTTCTCTTGTATTCTCTTATGGCGCGGGTTATCGATAATGAGCGCGTAAAAGAATTGGGCTTAATATCGGATGAGTGGCTGATTGAGAGGAGTGCTAATCACTTTACTTTAATAGCTGCCTGCTTAGTGTTTATGGATGGAAAACAAACATTAACCCTTTGGCAATGCCTCAGGCGGCTGATTTGAGTGCTTGATTACAGGAGCAAAATAAGACTGCCCGCGGGAATGTTAATATGCTTTCCATGTACACGAGGAATTGGTATCTCATGAGACTCTTAATTCTTTCTCTGAAGATATCTTTAGAGTTAACACAACCTCTCCTGAAAGTATTCTTGGATTTGGATTAGTGCGGAATGGAAGAGTACATTGGAATAAAAGGGGAGTTTGGAATAAAATGTGTAGGTGTAATCAAAATGCTGATCAAAATAAGATTGGAGCTTAGAATACAAACTGAGGTCCGAATAAAAGGGGAGGCCGGAAAAGAAGGAAAGTTTGGGATGAAAAACGTGGTTGCGATAAAAAATGTTTTTAAGGAAAGGAGGGGTTGTAATAAAAGGGGGATTTGGAAGAATAGGGATCGGTAAAATGAAAAGGGGAGCTTTAGTATACAAAGTCATTGTAATAAAAGGGGGATTTGGAAGAATAGGGATCGGTAAAATGAAAAGGGGAGTTTTAGTATACAACGTCATTGTAATAAAAGGGGGATTTGGAAGAATAGGGATCGGTAAAATGAAAAGGGGAGCTTTAGTATACAAAGTCATTGTAATAAAAGGGGGATTTGGAAGAATAGGGATCGGTAAAATGAAAAGGGGAGTTTTAGTATACAACGTCATTGTAATAAAAGGGGGATTTGGAAGAATAGGGATCGGTAAAATGAAAAGGGGAGCTTTAGTATACAAAGTCATTGTAATAAAAGGGTAGTTTGAATTGAAGGTGTCAGTCAGTTAAAGTGCCATACGTGATACACGCTTGGGCGATCATGTCTCGAAAGAGACATGACTGACTGGGCAGAAGATTATCCCACAGTAGGTTGCCATTGCTTTCTGCGGTAGACTGGTTGCCGACCAAGGCTATAGAACCCAATCTGTCCTGTTATTTAACCCATAACTGGAAGGAAGAGACTGATTAACACCTTTCCCAAGGGTATTTGCGCGTAAGTGAATACAATGGATTCAACTGGAATTCGAACTCGGCTACCCGGTTTCTCGTTTCGAGCCGATATCCACTGCACCACAACGCACATAAAAATGCAAATTAGAATAAAATGTGAGGTTATAATGAAAATAGGTTTGTAATAAAAGGGAAGGTTGGAAAAGAAGAGTTTGGGATAAATAAAACTTTATCGTAATAAAAGGGGGAATTTGTAATTAAAGGAAATGTTGTAGTAAAAGTGGGGGTTAGGCTAGCAGAGATGGGTAGAATGAAAATAAAGTTTAGTATATGACGTGGTTGTAAAAAAAGGAGTGTGGGATAAATGGGTAGAGTTTAATAAAAAGGGAGTTTTAAATAAAAGTCATGGTTGTAAGAAAAGACGAATGAAGGAATAGAAAAAGAAATAGAAAAAAAGAATTTCGAATAAAAAGAATGGTTTCAACAAAAGCTGGAGGCAGAATGACAAGGGAGTTTAAAAAACTAATGCAAAATTAATAAGAAAAGAATTTGAAATAAATAGCAAAATAGAACATTTTAATGAAAGAGGTATTTTGAAAAATCGGTTAAATTGAAAAATGCATAAAATGCTAATATTTCTATTATAATAAAGACTGTTGTTTATTTATTTGCATATATATATATATATATATATATATATATATATATATATTAAAAAAGGATTAATTCAAAGATGTTGAATGGCCATTTCGATATGAAGATCCCCACGGGGGACGACACATCACCACAGCAACAGAAAAAACCTTTCAGAAACTGGAGAAAAATTAGTCTACTTTTCCTTTTTAAATAGATTGCAAAGAAATTAAAAAATAAATAATAAAATAAAATAAAATAAAAATAAAAATAAAGGGAAAGAAAAAAGAAAAAGAAAACGAAAAAGAAAAAGAAAAAGATAGAATAAATCAAATAAATAAGTTTTTGGGAATTTACCTTCCTGCTTTTTTCCCTTGGATTGAAGTATCTGAATTAAAATATATATACATATATATATATATATATATATATATATATATATATATATATATGTAGAATCAAAAGTGCGTGAGACCGTGAACGCATTGTTTAAAGTGTAAATTTATTGTTGCTGTTATTATTACTGATATTGCTTGCTTTTTGTATGATATATTAAGTGTCCATAATGTTATTTGTGAAGCTACACGTGTTTCGAGTCTATATATATATACAGTTCTGTGCAAAAGTATTAGGACAAGAACTATTTTATCTTTTATAAAGCATATTGACAGAAAATAAACAATTTAATTAAAGTAATTTTATTTGATTTACTCAACAAATGCTTTAACAAGAAAAAATACCTTTTACAAAATAAATTCAATATTTGGTATAATAGCCTTTTGCTTTGATCACAGCCTTCATTCTGTTAGACATTGACATCACAAGCTTCTTCAATGTATCTAATGGTATCTCCTGCCAAGCAGCTTGTATTTGTTCCCAGAGTGTGTCTTGCGAAGTAACATTTTTCTTCTTCTATGTACCCTGTCCCTTCAGGACGTAGGCGATCATGGCTTTCCACGTCTCCTTATCCTTGATAGCTCTTAGCACACCTTCTCCTGTTACACCATGCAACCCTCGTTCCATCATTCACCTGAAGTGGTTCTTCAAATATGTTATCCGTTGCTTTCCCCTGTCTCTTTTTGCTTCTATCTGGCCTGTTATTATCAGGTTCTCCAAGCCCGCCTTCTCATTGCATGTCCCAGGAACTTCAGCTCTCTCTACCTGATGCTCAGTATTGATTTCCTTTTTGTTTCCATCATTTCCAAGACCTCATCATTGCTCACATACACGATCCATGATATTCGCAGCATCTGTAGAACGACATTTCTGTTGCTTCAAGTTTTTCCTTCATCTTTGATGGTATTGCCCAGCATTCACTGCCATATTGAAGGACGGACGGCACGTAGCAATCCAGTACTCCCTTCCTAGTTTCTAGCGAAATTGTCCTGTTTCTTAATACTTTACTCAACTTCTGGAATGCTTCCTTCGCCATGCAAATTCGCCTTCGGATATGTGTGTCGCACTTTCCGTCTTCTGTTATAACGTTTCCAAAGTATTTAACTTTTTCTACCGGTTTGATTCTTGTATCTCCGACCTGTATTTGGCATTTTGGGCTGCCCTTTCTCAATTTTTTTATCCCAAATATCCCATAGGTTTTCAATAGGATTGAGATCAGGGCTTCGTGGGGGGCCAATTCAAATTCCGAAGCCTTCCTTCTTCTTCATTTTAGTTAAATAATTCTTACAAAAAATTTCACCCTGTATTTGAATTTCAGTGAGGTTTTTGGAAAATCAGCCCTGTCCTAATACTTTTGCACACTACCAGTAGTGTGCAAAGGTTTTAGGACAGGGTGATTTTAAACTTTTTTTGATGCTTTTTTGCACAGTACTGTATATATATACTAGCAGCATAGCCCGGCGTTGCTCGGGTGTAATGAAATCTTTCATATATATATTATCGATTTTCTGCACTATTGTAAGAAATGCAACCTTGAAACTTCTGAATATCGTTTCTTATATCTTTGTCTATGAGTGTATCAAATTTGATTAAAATCGGACCACGCCTTCTATATCCCGATGTTTTCGATTATCTATTTTCGATATTTATTGGGGGTACCTCGACACAAAACCTAGCTATGAACACTCGCAGACGCTTATAGTACAACTGTGTAAATTTTCAAGAAAATCGGTTCAGCCGTTTCGGAGTCTATAAGTAACGGACACACACACAGACAAGTTCCATTTATAAATAAGTTTAGATGTATATATCTTTACATTCTGTTCTCTCATAGAGAGAGAGAGAGAGAGAGAGAGAGAGAGAGAATGAGAGAGAAGAAGAGAGAAAGAAAGAGAGAATGGCAAGTCAACATCGGCTCATTTCGTTCTTTTTACTGTCAGCTATTAAATCATTTGTTCCGAGTTTGCCCTGTAACGTTGCGTTATCATTTTATTTTTTACCAATAACTATGTCGTAGAGTACCGCATTTACATTAAGGACACATGACCCAGGGGATATAGACGTTGGTTAGTTCCTGTGATATGACCCAAAAAACTGTGAGTTCAATACCAGGCTACATCAGTGGTGAACAAGTAACTTACAGGGTTAGAGGGAGATAACTCATGACTACCAGAAGAGGCTCTAGACAAGAATAAGAATGATATACGCCAGTGATTGTAATAAAGAGCACGGTTCAAAATTCCTAGCACGTGGAGAAGGCCGGAGCGTACAACGGCCGGAACATCGTACAAATGGCAACAAAGATGAGGACAATCGTCCGAATAATGTAAATACTGCCTCATCTAAAAAATATATGCAAAGACTAAAGACCAATGTATTTTTATTTATATATTTCCCTCCAAGCACTGTTTTCACGGTTTCTCTCTGATTTTTCTACAAATATTTTCACGGCTTCCCTTTGACATTTTACAAATATTTTCACGGTTTCCCTCTGTCTTTTCTACAAATATTTTCACGGCTTTCCTCTGTCTTTTATACAAATATTTTCAAGGCTTCCCTCTGTCTTTTATACAGATGATTTCACAGCTTCTCTCTGTTATTCCTACAAATTTTTTCACGGCTTCCCAATGTCTTTTCTCAAATCTTTTCACGGCTTCTCTCTGTTATTTCTACAAATATTTTCATAGCTTTCGTCTGTCTTTTCTACAAATATTTTCACGGCTTCCCTCTGTTTTTTCTAAAAATATTTTATGTCTTCCCTCTATCATTTCTAGTAATATTTTCACGATTTCACTGTCTTTTTTACAAATATTTTCGCGGCTTCCCTTTGTCATTTTTACAAATAATTTCAAGGATTTCCTCTGTCTTTTGTACAGATATTTTCACAGCTTCCCTCTGTTATTTCTACAAATCTTTTCACAGATTGCGTCTGTTTTTTTACAAATAATTTTACGGCTGCCTTCTGTCGGTTCTACAGTTATTTTAACGACTTCCCTCTGTCTTTTCTACAAATATTTTCTTTTGCTGTGGTGTACATTTTTCCCTGGTACATCGGGCAGACGAATTTACTTGTGCTACTAGGTCCCAACCTATCTACCTTCAAAATAGTCAAATCCAACTCTCACTTCTAAACTAACAGTTTCTTTTCTTGCATTTTACGCGCTCCAATGACATTCCTACCTTGCTTGGGTCAAAATTATTTAATTTTAAATCTATGCACACAAAAATGAAAGTTCTGGACGGTAGATGGAGTTTACCGGAATGAGCGACTGCAGCACCGGGAGCGACTGGTTTCACACGTTGTGAACAATAATTAGAATGGCTTGCTGTCTTCTCGTGGAATGTAGTTGTTTTTAATTTTATTTCTCTTAGATTGAGTTTATTTAGCCCACAAAAAAAAGTCTGAATGGCTTTCTTCAAATATTTCGCAAATTTTGCTTAATGACATATGAAAACAGAAAAAAACAAAATAAACAAGAAAAAAATCTGGTAGTCAAAAGCAAGAAATTCAAATCCGATGAATGAAGGCATCATAACGGTATCCACATGAAACTTTGAAGCCGGCATGAACCTGCTCAGTTAAAATGACAAATTATTTTCACTAATTTGTTTTTGTTTTGTTTTTATAAAAATGAATTGGAGCACTCTAGCTATTGGGCACGTAATATGATATGCGCTAAAAAGACTGTCTTCTTCCACCGAACACCCCGTGGCCCAGGTATATTGTCTCCGACTGACGCCAATTCGGTCGGGTTTCGAACTTGTGTTAGGGAGCAATCGGAGTCTAACCGTACTAATGAGCTGTGATAGAACGAAACAGATCTGTCTGCGGATGACAATATATATATATATATATATATATATATATATATATATATATGTATGTATATATATTAGTCATCTACATACAAGTCTGTTTCGCTGTATCACAGCCCATCAGTGTGGCTAGACGCATCCACTTGTGTTCTCTGTTTATCGTGTAGAATGCCCGCTCGAAGCGGTTATCGGATAGAAACCTCTAGCTGTTTGCGTTGTTTCTTCTTCTTCTTTTATGTGCCATATATATATATATATATATACCATCCTCGGACAAGCCTGTTTCGCTGTATCACAGCCCTTTAGTGCGGCTAGATTAACCGTTTTGCCCCAAGCCAAGACTGAAACCGACTTTTTTTAAGGCAACAGGCGCAACGTGAGAGAAAGGATGATTTCATAGCGTGTAATGTGTTTTACGATATGTAAACAACGCCACAAAAGACAGAAAGTGCGACACAGAGATCCGAAGGCGAATTGACTTGGCGAAGGAAGTATTCTAGAAGTTGATTTAAGAATTAAGAAACAGGACAGTTTCACTAGAAACAAAAACGAGAGTACTGCTATGTGATGCCGGTTATTCAATAAGGCAGTGAATGTTGAACAATATCATCGACGATAAAGGAAAAACTTGAACTAGTGCCGTATATGAGTATTGCATAGCAGTTCAGCCCTATTTTCTTTGTTTGTAACTATGGACGGAGGGATACTCTTAAATCTTTGATAAGTTTTGAAAAGAGCAACCATAGCTTAATCAGGCGTCGTATGCTTAGACATGTAACTAGCTTTCAACCTTTAGTAAAATTTGATTTAAAAAAAATATAAAACTTCGAAAAGTTCAGATCATTTACCAGAAACAAAGGCTGAACGAGGCGTACGACAAGGTTGCATCTTCTCGCCGGATTTATTTAACCATTAGAACGAGGAAACCGTAAAGCATCTAAAAATCAAAATGGGTCTTATTATTGGTTAGCATAGTCTTAACAACATAAGATTCGCAAATATCACTTTGCTCATGAAAGAATCGAGTTTAGAAACTACAAGGAGTTAGATGGATGAAAGTATCAAAATGTTTGGTCGTGACACAGTCCAAGATACGAACTACAAAGCGTAGATTTCAAAATCAAACCTGTACATAAATTAAAAGAGTCTTTAGTGTTTAACGGAATATCAGTTAATTATTGGTCATTTGATGATGATATTTAATTTTTGAAGTAATAAAAATATACATGTTACCTTACTTTCACAATTGAATACATGATACTCAGCTTTTGTGCATATACATGTTTGTGTTAACAAAAAATGCAAGAGGAAAATATATGTATATGTCTTTTATGCTGCAGTTTGATTTTAAAAATTGATATGGTTAATGTCATTGAAGAGTTTTTTCATCTTGGTTATTTGGTTGAATTTGTTTAGCGGCATATTGACCTCAGTAAGCTAATCAACTCCGCATTCCAAACACCCTCAACACATTTATATGGCTTCAACTAAATATATGTTAAAAGCAGTTGAATGCCTTTACCTACAGACGAACTGTGTTGCTGGTCATTTTAATGTATTGTTAGATATCTTAGACAAAAATGTATTGCTGATATTTTTACTATACAAATATATTTTTTATATTTTCCTACGGTATTGATGTTCGGGTCTTCACTTCAAAAATGTATTTTTATATTTTCCTAGTCTTTTGATGTTTTGTGCTTCATTATTTGTTGGTCTTTTTATTAAAAAATGTATTGCTGATTTTTTACGATAAAAAAGTATTTTTATACTTTCCTAATGTTTTGATGTTTGGGGATTCACTATAAGTTGTGTCCATTTTATAAAAAATGTATTGCTGGTATTTTTACTATAAAAATGTATTTTTATACTCTCCTAGTTTTTTGATGTTTAGAGCTTCACTATTTGTTTGTCCTCTTTATATAAAAAAGTATTGCTAGTATTTTTAATATAAAAATATATTTTTATACTTTCCTAGTGTTTTGATGTTTAGGGCTTCACTATTTGTCGGCCTTTTTATAAAAAATATATTGCTGGTATTTTTAATAAAAATATATATATATGTTATCTTACTTTCAAAATTGAAGACATGGTAGATGATATTCAGCTTTTGTGCATATACATATTCGTGTTATCATAAATGCAAGAGGAAAATATATGTCTTTTATGCTGCAGTTTGATTTTTGAAATTGTAGGATATCATATGGTTAATGTCATTAAAAGAGGTTTTTTTCTACTTGGTTATTTGATTGAATTTGTTTCGCGACATATTGAACTCAGTGGGCTAATCAACTCCGCATTCCGAACACCCTTAACACATTTATATGGCTTCAACTAAATATATATTAAATCCAATGAATGCTTTCACCTATAGACATACTGCGTTGCTGGACATTTTACAGTGTATATGTATTGTTTGGTAACTTATAAAAAGATTTATTGCTAGTATTTTTATTATAAAATATATATTTTTATACTTTCCTACTGTTTCGATGTTTGGGGCTTCACTATTTGTTTGTGCTTTTTATATAAAAATATATTGCTGATACTTTGACTTTAAAAAAGTATTTTTATATTTTCCTAGTGTGTTGATGTTTCGGGCTTCGCTATTTCTTGGTCTTTTTTTTATAAAAAATATGTTTCTGGTAATTTTAATATTAAAAAGTATTTATATATTTTCCTTGTGTTTTGATGTTTGGGTATTCAATATTTGTCGGCCTTTTTATAAAAAAAATATACTGATTGTATTTTTACTAGAAAAAAGTATTTTCATATTTTCATAGTGTTTTGATGTATGGGGCTTCAATATTTGTTAGTCCTTTATATATAAAATTGTATCTCTAGTATTTTTACTAGAAAAAAGTATTTTTATAACTTTCTAATGTTTTGGAGATTGGGACTTCACGATTTGCTGCTTCTTTTCATTTAAAAATATGTTGCTCGTACTTTTACTCTAAAAAACTATTTTTATATCTTCCTGATGTTTTGATATATGGGGCTTCAGTGTTTGTTGGTCTTTTTATATAAAAATGTATTGCTGGTATTTTAGTATAAAAGTATTTTTATATTTTCCTAGCGTTTTGATGTTTGGGGCTTCGTCATTTTTTGGTCCTTTTTATATAAAAATATATTGCTGGTATTTTTACTATAAAAATGTATTTTTATACCTTCCTAATATTTTGATGCTTGGGACTTCACTATTTTTTGCTTCTTTTTGTATAAAATGTATTGCTGGTATTTTTACTATAAAAAAGTATTTTATACATTTCTAATGATTTGAGGTTTGGGGCTTCACTATTTGTTGGTCCTTTTTTATATAAAAATCTATTGCTGGTATTTTTACTATAAAAAGTATTTCATACTTTCCTAATGTTTTAATTTTTAGGGCTTCATTATGTCTTGGTTCATTTTATATAAAAATTCTTTGCTGGTATTTTTACTATAAAAAGTATTTTTATACTTTCCTAATGTTTTGATGTTTGGAGCTTCACTATTTGTTAATCCTTTCTGTATAAAACTGTATTGCTGGTATTGTTAATTTTGTTTTAATCCTGTCATTCCCAAGCAAGGCATTCCACAGCCACTATAGCGCAGGGGGTTACATAGAGCGATTGGGTATAGGAAATGTCAGACGGAGGGGGATAGACGAATTAGGATGTACATAGGGAGAGAGTTGGAGAGAGTGGGTGTGAGTTAGTGTGTTAGGAGGTGTCTATTGACCCTACATTTAAACTCCTGGAGGTTGTAACCGTCGGAGAAGCGAGCATGCGGTAGGGAATTCCACAGGCGTGAAGTGCGAGGAAAGAAGCTGTTGGAGTAGAAATTGCGGTTACATTTCATTGGTTTCACTGTAAAAGGGTGGGACCTATTTACCAAACATGTATCTCGTGCAAATTCACATCTAGGAGGCACCAGTGATTTAAGTTCGTCAGAGCAGAAGCCATGAAATTATATATAGAAGAGGCACAGGGAAGCCACGTCATGCCGGTGAGAGAGTGACTGCAGCCTGTCAGCCAAGTCGGAATCAATCACATTACAGATTCTTCGCTGTATTTTGTCAAGAACTCCAAGGATGATATCAGAGGCACCCGACCAGATGTGGCAGCAGTACTCAATACACGGGCGGTTGGTAGATTTATATAAGTGCATGATAGATTCAAGCGAAAAGAATTTCCGGGCCCTGCACAGAGAGCCGACTTTCATAGCGGCGGATTTAGCAATGGATTCGACGTAGTCATTCCACTTGAGGTCCGCTGAGAGTGTGAAGCCAAGCAGGGGTAGAGTTTTACTCTCTGGTAGGCAAGCCTCCGTTCCATACTAATGGGAGGGAGGTGCGGTTGTCTGTGGTGGTTAATTGACAGCAGCTTCGTTTTGGAAGAATTGAATTTTACGAGCCATTTCGTACCCCAATCCACCACGGATTGGAGGTCATTTTCAAGCTCGGCAGCGAGGTTCGCCTTGTCACCAACACCAGATTTTTGATCGAGGCGAGAGTAAACTGTGATATCATCGGCCTACATGCCTACTTGTGATCTTATGGCATCGGGGAGATCATTGATGTAGATTAGAAAGAGCGTAGGTCCTAGGATAGAGCCTTGAGGGACACCGGCGTTTGTAGGGTAGTTTTGGGAGGCATGTCCGTTTAATACCACCTTCAGTGTGCTGTTAGAGAGGAATGACTGGATTACGTCCAACAAAAGTCCAGTTATGCCATAGCTTCGCAGCTTCCGAAGAAGGCCGGCATGCCATTCTCTGTCGAATGCTTTAGAGATATCCAAGGCGACGGTTCGGGCTTCACCATTCTTGTCGAGAGCCTGGTATATATACTCGGTGATGGTCGTTAGCTTATCAGCAGTAGACCTGATGAAGCGGAAGCCATACTGTTTGTCCAAGAGGAGTCCGTGGGCTGTGAGATGCTGAACGTCCTCGGCATTGATAATGGCTTCGAACACTTTGCCGAAGATCGGAAGAAGGCTGATGGGGCGGTAATTTGCGGGGTCCGAGGATCACTAGTGTTCTTGAATATTGGAACCACAGAAGAAGACTTCCAACAGGCAGGAAAGCAGGAGAAGTTAAGCAGAGTTTGTAGAGCTTAGAAAGGATCTAAAAAAAGTACTTTTATTTTTTCTAACTTTTCTACTGTTTTGATGTTTCGGGCTCCACTATTTATCTTCCTTTTTATAAAAAATATATTGCTAGTATTTTTACCATAAAAAAGTATTTTTATACAAATGAAATTAAGAACACGGGAAATATGTAAACAATTTATATTACAAAACACGTTAACAGTACAAGTTACCAGTTTGTCTTTTTTATAAAACGAGCACATAATCACTCTATGCTTGTCTGACTCGTATCAGACTGGTGCTTCCCCGATGACTACTAATCACATGGTATATATGATCAAGTCGGGTTAATCTATTACCATGTTAAAGGGTAGGTCCCCACAACATATACATTCCTAGTGTTTTGATGTTTGAGGCTTCACTATTTTTTGGTCCTTTTTATATAAATTTTATTGCTGATATTTTTACTAGAAAAAAGTATTTTTATAGTTTCCTAATGTTTTGATGTTTGGGGCTTCATTATTTGCTGGTGCATTTTTTATAAAAATATATTGCTGTTGTTTTTACTATAAAAAGTCCTTTATATTTTGCTAGTGTTTCGATCTTTTTGGTTACACTATTTGTTAGTCCTTTTTACATAATAATGTACTGCTGATATTTTTACTTTAAAAAGATATTTTTACTTTAAAAAGTTATTTTTATACTTTCCTAGTGTTTTGTTGTTTGGGGCGTCACTATTTTTTGGTCTTTTGTGTATAAAAATGTATTGTGGTATTTTTACTATAAAAAGTATTTTTATACTTTCCTAGTGTTTTGATGTTTGGGGCTTTACTACTTGTTGGTCCTTTTTATATAAAATTGTATTTCTGGTATTTTTACTATAAAAACGTATTTTTATACTTTCCTAGTGTTTTCATGTTTGGGGCTTCACTATTTGTTGGTCCCTTTTATATAAAAATTTATTGCTGGTATTTTTACAATAAAACGTATTTTTATACTTTCCTAGTCTTTTGATGTTTTTAGATACACTATTTGTTGGTTCTTTTTATATAAAAATGTATTGCTGGTATCTTGTTATAAAAACGTATTTTTATACTTTCCAGTATGTTAGAGAACACTGGACAATTTACCCACAAATGAAAAGTATTTAATTTGATTGATTGGTTTTCTGCAGTTTAATAACCATTGGCTGGCTATTTAAAACCATAAAATATTTTTCGATTGTAATATTTCTTTTTTAGATATTAAAGATTTACTGAACCAAGTTTATTGATTAAATGCTGCTATCAAATTTTGTCACTTTTACATCAAGAAAAGAACAGATCCACAATGCATGATCTGTAGAATATATTAGAAAACTGTTGGCAGCATTGTCTCAGGCTATCCAGACCTGATGAAAACGTAGTACATTTACAAAATATGAATATATATGATAGTTAGGGAAGAAGATAGAAATTTACACTACCGGTCACAATTATTAGGCCACCCCAGTGGTTTAAATAATGATGTATTTTATATTATATTTTAGTATTTATTGCTAAGTGAATTGTAAATGAAAATAGAATGGTTCTTCTGTTAATATTGCACAATAACATGTGAATCAAATGAATGTAAAAATATTTAATAATTACCAATTTTGCAGTTTCATCAATGAAAGAATGAAGAAAATTTAAGGTGATTTGGACGAGTTCATCTTTGTTTCCTTGCCTTGTAAAATTTTGGAAATAATAAAAACAAATAGGCCATTCTATTTTCATTTGGCAATAAATACTAAAAATGTTATGAAATACATCATTTCTTTGATAAAAACTTGGATGGCCTAATAATTATGGCCGGTAGTGTGCATCTTTCTTAATGGTAAGTGAATATAAAGAACCCAATCTGAACTGAAACTAGGATTTCCAATTCCCTGACATTATCCGCAAAGCCAAACTCACAGCAACTGGAATTCCCAAGCGGTCACCCACCAGATGAAGAGAATACGTGACAAAAGAACTGTTGCTCTACAGAAGGGTGTTGAGAATACAATGGATGGAACATCTGTTGTGGGATCTCCCCTTTTTCTATGATAATGGACTCGACTTGAGTATACATATACTCCTGCCATAGTGAGATACGAGGAATACCGTAGAGAACCGTAAGAGATCCGTAAGTTACCGAACAATACCGAAGATTTACAGAGAATACCGCGTCAGTTGTCATAGTAGCTTTGAGCTCCATTCAGTCAGAATAGTATTACAACGCACTCTTCAGTTCCGACGTGGACATACTCATTCTAGCACGGCTTCACTTCAAAGACTTGTTTATATATATATATATATATATATATATATATATTAGAGAAATTTTTCAAAATTCAAAGGTGTCGGATGTACATTTCGACATAGGATCTCTAATAGAGACTCTACGTCACGTCAGCGACATTGTTTTTCAAAATGGCGAAGGCTCTGAGTTAGAGTGTAGAGGGGTTATTGGTTTACAACGGTCACAAAGTGGAAAAGGAGAGAGCTGGTAATTTATATTGGCTCTGTATTCTTAATACATTGAGCTCTCTGCCTGCATCACTTTTTAATGTTACAAATTTTTAATATTGATTAGGATCAGGTTCTTAGAATTTACCTTCCTACTCTTCCACTTCGGCTTAAAGAGAAACAATATATATATATATTCCTTACTAATCATATTTTTTTTATAAGCGTTTCACCCCGAGCAAGGCATGTCACTGCCACTACTGCGCAGGGGGCTACATAGAGTGGTGAAAGGATGATTAAATATAGGAAATGTCAGAGGGTGGGTGATAGGCGGGTAAGGATACCAAGAATGAGGGTTGGGTAGATGAGAGTGTTCTGAGAATAATTGGGAGTTAGTGTGATAGGAGGTGTCTATTGACCCTACATTTAAACACCTGGAGTTTGTAGCTGTCGGGAAAGCAGACTTGTGGAAGGGAGTTCCACAGGCGGGAAGCGCGAGAAAAGAAGCTGTTGGAGTAGAATTTACGGTTACATCTTATTTGTTTAACTGTAAAAGGGTGTGACCTAGTTGCTAATCTAGTACATCGTGAAAATTCGTGCTTAGGCGGCACCAGAGATCTAAGTTCATCGGAGCAGAAGCCATGAAAGTACTTGTAGAAGAGGCACAGGGAAGCCACATCACGCCGGTGAGAGAGTGGTTGCAGTCGGTATCAACCACGTTACAGATTCTCCGTTGTATTTTGTCAAGAAGCCCAAGAAGAGCAGCAGGGGCACAAGACCAGATATGACAGCAATATTCAATACACGGGCGGATGGTAGATTTGTATATGTGCAGAATAGATTCAGGTGGGAAAAACTTCCGGACCCTTCACAGAGAGCCGACTTTCATAGCAGCAGATTTGGCAATGGATTCGATATAGTCATTCCATTTGAGGACCGCCGAAAGTGTAAGGCCAAGGAGGCGTAGTATTTTACTCTCTGGGAGGCTAGCCTGTCCCATGCTAATGGGAGGTAGATGCGATTGTCTATGGTGGTTAGTTGATAACAGCTTCGTTTTAGAGGCATTGAAATTTACCAGCCATTTCCTACCCCAGGCCACTACGGATTGGAGGTCCTTTTCAAGTACGGCAGCGAGGTTTACTTTGTCGTCCACACCTGGTTTTTGATCGATGCGAGAGTAGATTGTTGTGTCATCGGCATACATGCCAACTTGGGATCTAATGGCGTCGAGGAGATCATTAATGTAGATCAGAAAGAGCGTGGGACCTAGGATAGAACCTTGAGGGACGCCCGCGTTCGTCTGGTAGTTTTGGGAGGCATGCCCATTTAATACCACCTTCAATGTGCAGTTAGAGAGGAAAGACTGGATGAGGTCAAACAGATGTCCAATTATCCCGTAGCTCTGCAGTTTGCACAAGAGGCCAGCATGCCAGACCCTGTCGAACGCTTTGGAGATATCCAACGGGCTTCATCATTCTTGTCAAGTGCCCGGTATATGTACTCGGTAATGGTCGTTAGCATATCAGCAGTAGACCTGGTGAAGCGAAACCCGTACTGTTTGTCAGAGAGAAGCCTGTTGGCCGTGATATGGATTACTAACTAGCGTTCAAGTTTGTATCTTTACGTTTAATAGAACTTATTTTTTTTATCTCAATATCTGTTTTGTTGTTTATTATTTTGTGCGGTTCCTCACCCGGAATCCACAGCAACAGGTTAACGAAGTTTTAAGAAAAAAGGAAATAAAAAGGACAATTATACATAGTAACAGAGAAAAAAACGGGTGAAATTTCTACGAAACCTCATTAGGAAAGAGGGCTTCACGAATCTAATACTTACAGCACATACTGGAGGTAAATGGTGTAGTTGGGAACTTGCCAATCATCTACCTAAAAGTATTGTGCAAATGGAAGGAATGACGGGGATCAGGAGAGATATCGAAACGGCATAACTCGCTAAGAGCTGCAACTGATAGGAAATTGCGGAGGGCCATGATGGCCTACATCCTGAAACAGAAACGTGCAGAGAAAAAGCAGAAACCTAATTTCATAACAAAGTATTTCAAAATTTCATCTTGAAATATTAAAGAATTTTTTTTTATTCAATCAATGTTAGTTCCTTAATTGGTCGATTATAACAGTAACCGACGCTTCGATATGAAGAGGCTGACAGGCTTGTCAAGGTGCGGATCCATTTTCCAACGTAGACTCGCTAATTGGTGGCAATATCTATAGAGTCTAATAGATTGGCAGGCTTTCCAACTACTGAACCATACAATTTGATGTCGTCTTAATCAGTAAACAAGAGACTAGATCGCGAAAAAGTTACGGAAATTGGCCAATTAGCGGAAGAAGCGAGAGACATAAAACCGGATACTTACTTTTGTGGAGTCAACCCAAAATTACAAGTAAATATTAAATGGCGCTGGATGTGTAAAATACCTGTCAATATGATGAGACTAATTGCACGATTTCAACGTAATTTACTCGCAGTTAAAAGAAATTTTATACATAGATATCAGGTACTCATTTCCGTGCACAGCCATCTGCTAGGGCGGCTTGTCAATCCTTGTTGTAGAGACCTGTTCATGTATATTAGTGCTTGTTCAATGCGCGTTATACTGCAACTATGCCGAGCGGATTTGAGTTACAGTTTCTGGGAGAGCCCGCATTATGCGACATGATCAAAATTTTGGGCATCGCCAGGACATTCAAACTCTCAGTCACGATGACTTGCATTTTCATTTTAACCCAGACATCGACAACATCGGCAGGCCTGGTTCAATCCCTGGTATGGTTTGCAGGCAAATACTAAAAGGGCCAAATTCATGGATTCTATATCATATATGTCCGGTAGTATAATGTACACACACACACACACACACACACACATATATATATATATATATATATATATATATATATATGAAATGATTTGTTTGAACATTATTTTTTATCAATACTCGTATTTAAGTAGATATTCTGTTTTTAATTAAACAGTATTATATATTTATATTATATTTATATCTACTGGCCTGATTATTTACGATAAATTTTTATGATGAAAATATGTGTCACTCGGCGGGATTCGAACCTGCGACCCCTATCCACATAGGGGAAGCTACCATGCGATCTGGCACGTCTTAGAACTTTCGAGCACGAATGACCTTCAGTCTAAACGAGGTTCTAATCGAGCCTTTATAAGACGTGCCAGATCACATGGTAGCTTCCCCTATGTGGATAGGGGTCGCAGGTTCGAATCCTGCCGAGTGACACATATTTTCGTAATAAAAATTTATCGTAAATAATCAGGCCAGTAGATATAAATATATAATGCTGTTTAATTAAAAACAGAATATCTACTTAAATACGAATATCGATAAAAAAAATAATGTTCAAAGAAATCATTTCAAATTGTCGGTTGTTTATAACGAAGTTTCGTTAATCTTTGTTAATTTCCGTAATACATACATACATATATATATATATATATATATATATATATATATATATATATATACTAGTATGAATCTTTCCTTCTTCGCCAGCAGTGGATTAAATATTAGAGCAGACTGGTTCATTGTAACATGGTTATCAGTCAAGATAACACTAAATGTAAAAGAAACGTATGTAGTGCTGGCAAAAAAAGAAAACATACTAAGAAGCAAAGGAAATGATCTTGAAGTGTATAATGACTATGATCTCGACTAATATATATATATATATACAAACCAAAAATGAAGTAGCTTATAGGTAAAATCCCGAAACCAGATCCTATTAATATTAATTTTATTAATATTAAAAATAATCTAGGCGGAGTGTTCGATGTAGGTAATATTATTTTTTTACAGAGACAAATATATATTTTTTCAAATAAATCTGCGAAAACTACGTTTGTTATATGACCATTTCGGCAAGAAATCTCGCTTCCTCACCAACGATCAAAATCAAACTTTTATCGCAAATATGAAACAAAAAATCACATTCCGGAATTTAAATCAAAATAATTCTATACACAGGAAGTTTACATTAAAAGGAAAAGGAAAGTAAATAAAAAAAAAAAATAAAGAGAGGAGAAATTAAGAAAACACACACACACACATACACACACACACACACACACACACACACACATATATATATATATATATATATATATATATATATATATATATATATATAGGATACGGCAAATGTAACGTTCTTATTTTCTTCCTGAAGCGGATTGAACGCCGTGGAGTAATTGAGTGGCCATTACATACACCAAAGACGAGATCATCAGGTCGACCGAAATATCTTTTTTACAGGTTCAAATCGAAAAGACATCCTGAATTAAAACAAGAAATGTTCTGATATTCTTTTAAGTATTAATGTAGAATATATCAAACGGTTTTTAGAAGTGTTTGAACATGAAATTATTTTGAACATTTTAAATAGTTTTTTAATCATAACAAACCATTGTGTTTTGAAGTGAAAATACTTGAAAAATTTCTTAATTTATATTTGACCCATAAAAGTTCATCAATAAAATATATAGATGTACTTTTGTCGCACTTTGTATATATAATACGTCATTAATATGTAGCGGATAAAAATTAATTAAAATCAACCTTCTTCTTCACTTTTACAAAAATTCACAACAACCTGTGAAATCTTGGGTTTTCACAAACAGAAAAGGGATTGACCACGTGCTTAAAGAAAAAGTCGAACCCAGATTTCACAAGTAGGTGTTAAAATGATTCTTGAAATATGGGAGCGACTTGCACGACTTTAGGACTTAGCGATCCAGTGCTAAATTCAAAAAGACTATATAAATGACCTCAGCGTCAGTCAAGAGTCAGAGATAGGAGCAGCGAAAGAGTGACACACATCTAAAATTTACTTTCAAACTTCAAGCAACCAGGACATTGTCCTCTTTCTCTTTCTCCTTATCTCTTTCAACAATTACTACTACGAACATTTTGTACGAACTCTTCATACTCTTAATTTTCTCATTGAACAAATACCTTTTATTTTGTTTACCTCAGTCGTCATAGCGAGGGCTTTGTGTTGAGAGTTAATTCTCTTGCACTATTTTATTATAGGTGTATGAGAAACATGAGATCGAAGTTTTATTCTGGAGAATGATGTGCAAAGTGTTTAGAACTGGTGTATACATATATTGAATACCATGTAGATTTGATAGCACGAGATAATAATTCATGTTCGGCTCGGGGACAGTTTCCGCGTTCCACCGTATAGATCTTGGGTGTCTAATGCCTTTCCGGCGTTTCGTGATTTTTCTCTTGAACCGATGCCGAAAGGCACTAATCATAGCTCGACGTGATAACTCAAGAAAACGTGTTGTTTCAGAAATACACTGAGCTTGACCCTAGGCCATAACAATATGCCCTTTTCCAAAGTTTCTCTAATCCCTATCAATCACTAAATCCTATTTACCATCTTAGATACTCGGCATTCACGGTGGTTACGAGATAGTAGTTGGCATTCTTGAATTAACTCATTGGTATAATATTTTTGCATTTGATGTGGTACAGATATGTTTAAACATGTTTCTTCATGTTTCTCTGCTGTTGTTTTTATTTATTT
>JBBBDQ010028752.1:337500-355377 GCA_037127315.1 Ascarosepion bandense | reverse complement strand
TTCTTCTTCTTCTTCTTCTTCTCTCGGAACTTAGCTACGTTAGCACGACTTTTTTCTTCGCTTTTTTCTATTTTTCTTTCTCTTCTATCTTTTTCTTTTTTTAACCTTGAAACGTTTCGTTCACCCCGTTTTCTTTCTATCTTTCTTTCATTCTTTCTTTCACCATGTTGATTTGTTTCGTCTTTACTTCTTCGTCCTTATTAATATTTCCTTATGTTTGTTTTATCAACCGATGTTAGTTGAAACGCTCGCACGTCTTTTGTCATATATTAAAAAAAAAGAAGAAGAAAAAAGAAAAGAAAAAAAATACAATCTATTGCCATATATTAATTGACAAATATAACTTATTCCAGTCAAAAAGTTCAGGCTTATTCTAGCGTGCAGCTTTGAATTGATTGTTAATTACTTGAAAGCAAGGTCGTTTAATTACACAAAGACAAAAATGTCCCGCGAACTATGCTCTGTAGATATTAATATCAAGATATTTAAATTCTTTTTGAGGATGAAAGACTTGATTTTCAGCTTATCTTTTTATCGTAATTCCTCTCTGTGTTATTGAAGCAATTGCTAGTTTTTATTTTCGAACATACTAAACTGGTCAAGCTATATTACTTTTTATATCTAAGAATATGAGAAGCCTATATATATATATATATATATATATATATATAAAAACTATGACAAAGTGCAGAAAGGTTTTCGTGTGAGGCGTTTCATTCTTTAGGACTTAAAGTGATGCTTACGTTCATGCGACCACACAGGAGAGAGGAAGCTGAGAATTTAAAATTCAATTTAAAAAATATATATATATTTAGGTTAAATTTATTATTTATTAGGTTGAGCTAGCACGGGCATTCACGAGTCTATCACGCCAACCATCACGATCCTGCATCAAGGTTAGAAGTTCATTAGGGTGACGTTCTGTGTCATAAAACTGCTGGTCATTGTAGGTGGTTGCTGGACAACAAGCCCATTTGGCGCCATGTCTCTGTGTCTAGTGTAGTAGACCACTTGCGATTTCTTGTTTTGCTGGACAGCAGTGTTATGCAAAGCGAATTCTGCGTTCGTGTAAGATTATAGAAATATGAGGAATGGGTCCATAAAGCAGTGATTTAGTTAGGTGTCGTCACCAACAGATGTCAAGTATAGCCCTCAGCATCTGAGTGTAGGTTCCATTGAGCTTAGACGCAATAGTTTTAGTTAATGTCCAAGCAGTGGAAGCGTACATTACGATCACCTCTACAGTGGGTAGAAAGAGTCTCCGTTTGAGGTTGTCTGGTAGATCAGATTTCTAGATTGTATCAAAGCAGCCCAGGCTTTAGCTATGCAAAATTTCATATCCTTCTCAATGGTATTTATTTCGTTTCTTAGGTATGGAAAAGATTCGCCAGATTTTATTTATTCAATTTAAATTCCTTAACTTTTTGTCCATGACTTTTCTTATTAAATAAAGCATATTGTAATAATAGAAAATCTTCCAAGAAAAGTGACATGTTGTAAGAACCTGGACATAAATTTATTGAGGATGATCTAGCAATTAAAGCACTTTCTGTACACTTTCGTCTAAGTAAACTGTTTATATATATATATATATATATATATATATATATATATATATATGGCATGTACGCATCGCTCATTCAGTAATGGATTAGAGCACTCTGGCTATTGGGTGGGTATAATGACAATATACATGCTAAAAAGTCTGCCTTCTTCTACCGAACGCCCATAGCCCAGGGGTAGAATCGCCGCCTGACGCCAATTCGGTCGGGTTTCAATCTTGGGTTAAAAGCAATTGGAGTCTAACCGTACTGATGAGCTGTGATACAGCAAAACAGATCTGTCTGCGGATGACTATATATATATATATATATATATATAAAGGTGTCTACGTTATATTCCTCAAATAATGTTTACAGATATATCCCCTGTAAAAAAAGTTCGATACACTTTCGTCTGTCATTCAAACAGTCAACCTGTTAACATCTTAAATAAACAGCTATTTCCGTGTTAAAAACATTTTAAAAGTAAAATACGTAATATTTGTTTCAAATCAGATTAATTAAACTTTAAATCCGCTAATAATCCTTAAATAAAGTTTCAGGAAAATATATTTTATTTTTTAAACATATTTTAATAAAAAGAATTACATTCTGATAAGTGGCTAAAAATGTGTGTGTGTGTGTGTGTGTGTGTGTGTGTGTGAGAGAGAGAGAGAGAGAGAGAGAGAGAGAGCGCGGATCAGCATCAATGAAAAATACCTGATATTGCACATTATGTTAAAATCATGTCTACAGGTATTAAGACATAGTTATATATGATAGGCCACATTTGTAGAACAAACAAAAGTATCAAATTTTGGGAGACGTAGAGAAAAAGGCAATGTGGGTAAGCTGAAGATATATATATAGTCGTGACATAGGTTTTTATAAAACATCATGATTTTATTCGCTCGAATGATCCCATAATGACCCAGCAAATTCTGACGACGTTCCAGTGAAAATGAAATTTTACACTTATTTGCCCTTTAGCGTCAGGTGTGTTTGTACCTATTTTAAGTAGATCAGGACTCAGATCCTTGTAGTGAATATCGGCTCGGAACGAGAAATCGAAGAGCCGAGTTCGAATTCTAGTTGAATTCATTGCAGTCACTTAGGCGCAAATACTCATGTGAAAAGCATTAATCCGTATCTTCTCCCTCATGCTATGAGTTAAATAGCAAGGCAGATTGGATTCTATAGCCTTGAATGGCAACCAGTCTACCACATAAAGTAACGGTTACTTAGTGAGGGGAAATCTTCTGCCTAGTCAGTCATGTCTCATTCGTCAGTTAAATATTTGAATATAACTCCTTTGATATGCTATATATATACATTGAATTCACCTATGCGCAAATGCCATTGAGGAAAATATTCATCCATCTCTAGCTATGGATTGAACAGCAAGATAAATTCAGGTTTTATAGCTTTAATTGCAGACCAATCTACTGCAGAAAGAAATGGCAACCCACTGCGAAAAAATTTTCTGCATCGTCAGACATAGATCGAAAGAGACATGATCGTCCTACCATGTATCACGTTTGGCACATAACTGTTTTCATCTATTTTTCCTCCAGCTATGGGTTGAATAGCAGGACAGATTGGGTTCTATAGTCTTGGTTGGCAACCAGAGTACAGCAGTTGGTAATCAGTCTTCTTAATCAGTCATGGATCGAAAGAGATCTGGTCGCCCTTGCGTCTATCACGTATGGCACTTAACTGACAGACAGATGTACAATGCAAATGCATTGGTAATTATTTTAGAATTAATGATACTGAAAATCTCAAATTGAGTTAAGCTTTATTGTCCAAATAAAACTAAAATGGGTTGTAACTTATTTTAGTATTAATAATCCTGAAAATCACGAATAGTGTTAAGCTTTACTGATCAAATGAGGATAGAATGAAAATGCGTTGCTAATTATTTTGGTAATAAAGATCCTGAAAATCACTAATTAGTTCATCTTTACTGAACAAAAACACTACAATAATACGAGTTACTAATGATTTTAGTATTAATGATGCTGAAAATCACGAATTCAGTTAAGCTTTACTGATCGAATAAGGCTACAATGAAAATGCGTTGCGAAATATTTTAGTATTAATTATCCTGAAAATCATGAAATGAGTTAAGCTTTTACTGAATAAAAAAGGCTACAATGAAAACGCGTTGCTAATTATTTTAGTATTAATGATTTTGAAAATTACGAATTGACTTAAGCTTTACTAACCAAATAAGGTTACAATGCTTATGCGTTCCTAATTATTTTAGTATTAATTATCCTGAAAATCACGAATTGAGTTAGGCTTTATTGACCACATAAAACTACTATGAAAATGCGTTGCTGATGAATTTACTAAATAAATGTGGTTTTGGGCATGACGATAAACTGCATCCAGCAGCAAGTCTTCTGAACGGGAAGTTTTGAGGATTGTGGAACCACCTTTTAATTGCAGCTGTTTCCAGGTTCAATCTGACCAGGTAGCAACTATTCGGATCCCAGATATGAGAAAATAATTAGTTGACACCCCTAAACCATGGTTAAAACTCATGTTTTGAATATATATATATAATTCATCGAGTTTTTATTCGACCTCAACAGAATGCAGAAAGCACTGGACGGCCGTTTCGTCCAATATTTGAGGCTCATCAGCAGTGCGCATCCACTACCAGGAATTGAAACCCAGACAGCGAGGTTATTAAGCAAACGTCATAGCAACTCTACCACGCCCCCCCCCACCGGTGACGAAGCGGTAATGAATTAAAGTCGATTACGTGCCGCTCGTTCACATATTCTGTGGTGGAACTCATCCAAGTTCCTTTACCCATAGATCAGCATAAATGAAAAATACCTGATGTTGCTTAATGGAATTACTTAATTATTTCAAATCCTCCTACTATTTCTGTTATATCGTTGCTTGAACCAGCTTATACTGCTCTGGAGTGAGCGGCTTGGTGAGCGTAGTCGTGGATCTGGGAGGCACCGTCCTATGGGTAAAGGAACTTGGATGAGTTTCACCACGGAATATGTGAACAATCAACCATCTACGGCCCCCAAATAGTTCCGTCAACCCAATTTCACTCACAAGTCTTGTGTCTGTGGCCATCTGGCGCAGTGAAGTTTTCAGGCACTTTCCAAAGGTACCATGCACTGAGACCGCCTCCTCCAGATCGATAACATTCAAAAACTTACCTTCCTGACAAATCGACCATGGTGAGTTTCGAACTCGGTTCTCAGAAAGCGAACGTTCACATCTACTCATCAACGCGCCCATCCATAACATCTAATATATACACTTATATGTACAAGAAATTATTTCACGAATAAAACCTTATTTTAGCCCTTAACTCGTTATATCGTATGTGATCTCCGTGGTTTGTTTAGGTTTGGGCGCAAACTTTAAAAACACTCTTCTTAAGGCTTTCTTCAAATAAAGTCGAGTCTTATATGATACTAGGACTCCCTAACTATAAAATATTTCGAATATGCATCATATCATAGAAAACATTTTTAGAGGTTTACTATGAATTTCAGAACGAACCCACAAACTCGTAAAATACTCGACAAACATCGATTTTTCTTGTACATATAAATGTATATCTGTCTGTATTTCTGAGATACATGGGTTAATGTATAAAAGCGTTAGATAACTGATCCATAAAATAACTTGATCCAAAGAGTTGTGGGTTCAATCTCTGCCCGTAGCAGGGAGAGTAAAAACTTCGCGAGTTGAGTTACCAAGAGGAATTAACTAAAACTGATATATCCAAAGACATGGCACGTGGAATTAGAACAATCTACTACCGTGGACGAAATAAAAAATTCAATTCGAAATTCTAACGTATAGCACCTAAAGAAGACCGTTGCGTATAATTAATGTCTCAATTTGACATTAAACTTTGAATTAAAGGTTCATTGAATTTTCAACGTTATATTTGCTTCTTTTTATATATGAGACTTTTGTATATTTACGAAACTGGGACTTTGTCCAATTTCGGGATAAGTCGTTAGATTTTTGTACGTTGGGTTTTTGTTGTGGATTCGTAGTCCAGTCTACCTCATTGTGTCAGATGGTCGCTCACCAAAACCTTGTGAGTGAAATTGGGTAAGCCGTCGATTTTTAATCTAGCACGAAGCTGTAAGTCATCATGACCGAGGGTTTAAGCGTACTGGCCTTGTTCAGACTGTTGATCACGCCAGATAATGCTCTCTCGCACCCAGAAACATTAATTAAGATCTACACAACATTAGTTGCAGTATATACCACAGGTAGGCACTGTGGGTGTTGAACAAACACAAAATGTGCGTGACCAAGCGTTTGCAATATGGATAAACTTGTCGCCCTGGTAGACGGGTATATTCAGATACCGGTGGTCATCCATACGTATTGGATGTTATTATAGTCTCGATTTGAAAAATTTAAATTTCTTTGAATTTTCAATGTTAATTTTGTTTCTTTTTATATATGAGACTTTTATTTATGCGACTAGGATTTTGTCCATTTTTAAGTTAAGAGGCTGAGTTGGGATTTTGACCTCTTAGCCTGAACTCAATTAGTTATGTATGCAGCTATTGCAGTGATGACATGGCATCGCTGGGATGAGAGCTTAGAAAACTGAAATAAACAACAATTGGTCAAAATAACGGCCACGTGACTGTGACCAAGGTGAGCCAAGATGGAGGACATAGGCTACGATTTTAAGGGATAAGCTCCATCATGAATGAATATTTATCCGGATTTTAGAATAGATATGTGGAGGAAACTAGTCAGGTACTCAGCGACACTACGACCACACCCAGTCATGAGATGATGAAGATGATGATCAATAAGTGGATGTTGTTGAAGTTACTATTTACAGACTGGATTAAACCCAACATAAGTCTATCAGCAGGTTCTTCTGTTTCATTTATGTGCCGCGAACTTTCAGGACATAGGCGATCATGGCTCTCTACAACTTCCTATCCGTTGAAGCTCTAAGCAATCTTTGTCCCCTTACTATTATTTCCAGTCCGTATTCTGCTATCCATTTACAGGAATTTGTTAATTGGTGTATTCCCTGCTTCCCACTACTCTAATTGTCTTCAGTATGTCTTGTGAGAGTCAAACTCTCCAAGCTCACTTTTCTCGTTATGTGATCTAGAAATTTCAACAATCTTTTTCTGAGCATAAGTGTCCACTTTGTTTCACTTTCTTTAAAATCTCCGTGATGTTCACATGCTAAATCCATTGTATTCTAACATCCTACTGTAGAATTATATTTACCTCAAGGCCCTTTTTCATCTGTGATGAGATTGTCCAGCATTCACTAACATTCACATAGGAGAACCAATATAACCGAACAGTTCAATACTCTTTTCTTTGTTTCTGGTGAGATTTTTCTGTTTCTTAATAAATTGCTTAACTTTTGAAAGGTATCTTCTTCATTCACTGCCATATAGGAGAACTGATATTACATAAAAGTTCGGTACTCTTTTCTTTGTTTCTTAATACTTTGCTTAGCTTTTTGGAAGGCAACTCCATCATTCCCTGCTCTATATGAGGACTGTTATTACATAACAGTTCAGCACTATTTTCTTTGTTTCTAACCAGATTTTCCTGTTTCATAATACTTTGTTTAGATTTTGGAAGGTTCTTTAGCATTCATTGCCATATAGAAGGACAGGTATTATATAATTGTTCTCTACTCTTTTCTTTGTTTCTAACGAGATTTTCCTGTTTCTTAATACTTTGATTAGCTTTTAGAATGCATCTTTATCTATCGTAATATACCTTCGGATTTCGGTGTCGCATTTTCTCTTCCCTATTAAAACGCTTCTCAGATATTTAAATCTTTGCACTTGCTTGATTTTAATGGCTTCAATTCGTAACTTGCATATCGGGCTATTCTTTTTGCTGACAAACATATATTCTGTCTTCTTACAATTCATGTTTAGGATTTTCTTCTCGCTTTTATTTTCTATCTTCTCTCGGAGTTACGAGAGTTTTATTTCTATGTTTGCTCTCAACACTGTGTCACCTGCATATCTAAGTTTGTTAGAATTGTGACACACAACAAGGGAACTTTATCAACACTCACACAGATACAATGAGAAATAATCTAATATTTGAATCATTAAATAAATTGTCGAATTTTCATGTCTCATTTCGAGATTTGAAACTATACCATTGTGGTCATTTTAAAATATGAATTTGTCAAATTTGTAGAAGTGTTTAATTACTGTTTATCAGCAATTATGTTCCTCTACAAAATTTGTGATCCCATCTACAATATGAACGGTGCGGCAGAAATATTTCCATATTTTCTTCTTCTTTTATGTGCCGTGTCCTTTCAGGATGTAGGCGATCATAGCCTCCCACGTCTCCCCATCCCTGGCGGCTCTTAGGACGCTTTCTTCTATTGCACCATGCAACCCTCATTCCGTCATCCACCTGACCAGGTCCTTTAAATATGTTATCCGTTGCTTTTCCCTGTCTCTTTTTCCCTCTATCTGGCCGGCTAGTAACAGGTTCTTCAATCACTCCTTCCTCATTGCATGTCACAGGAACTTTAGTTGTCTCTTTCTGATGCTCAGTATTAATTTCCTTTTTGTCTCCATCCTTTTCAAAACCTCGTCATTGCTCACATGCTCGGTCCATGATATCTGCAGCATCCTTCTGTAGAACCACATTTCAGCTGCTTCAAGTTTTTCCTTTATCTTCGAAGATATTGTCCAACATTCACTGCCATATTAAAGAACCGACATCACATCGCAATCCAGTACTCTCCTCTTTGTTTCTAGTGAAATTGTCCTGTTTCTTAATACTTTACTCAACTTCTGGAATGCTTCTTTCGCCATGCCAATTCGCCTTCGGAACAGCTATTAAAATATATATATATATATTACTATTCTTTAAAGAAAGGGTTTCCAAGCGATAACTACCCTTTGCAATTTACTTTTGAAAGCCGAACGTTAATAAATTTTGATTTTCACTTCTTTTGTCATTTATGGCTACTTTTGAAAGCCGAACGTTAATAAATTTTGATTTTCACTTCTTTTGTCATGTATGGCTACTTTTGAAAGCCGAATGTTAATAAATTTTGATTTTCACTTCTTTTGTCATTTATGGCTACTTTTAAAAGCCGAACGTTAATAAATTTTGATTTTCACTTCTTTTGTCATTTATGGCTACTTTTGAAAGCCGAATGTTAATTAATTTTGATTTTCACTTCTTCCGTTATTCGTGGTTACTTTTGAAAACCCGAATATTAATTAATTTTAATTTTCACTTTTTACGTCATTAGTGACTATTTTGAAAGCCAAATATTAATAAATTTTGATTTTCGCTAATTGCGGCATTAAAATCTAACTTTGAAAACCGGTTTTAAAAAATTTTGAATTTTGCTACATGCGCCATTAGAAGCTATTTTTAAAAGCCGAGCCTTAATAAATTATGATTTTCACTATTTGCTTCATTATAGGCTTCTAACATTAATCGATTTTGATTGATGCTACTTGCGTCATTAGAGGCTACTTTTGAAAACTGAATCTTAATAAGTTTTGAATTCTACTACTTGTGAAATTAAAGAACATGAAAAATAGATATTAAAAATAAAAATTAATCAATGCCATAATATTTCATAAATTATTGAGTAACCTCTGTCATGTTATATAATTTCATTTTCTGTCATTAAAATGTAAAATAATGTTAAAAGAAAGTTTTATGTTATTTTAATCTTTATTTTTCAGAAAACAACTTCAAACCTAAAGCTATAAAGCTAAACTAAAATTCTACAAAATATTAAATAATTGCTGAAAATATGTTAACATTTTAATTTTACTATATAGTTAAAAACTAAGAGTACGATTAAGCTATGTATGTGCGTTGTGGTGCAGTGGATATCAGCTCGGAACGAGAAATCGGAGAGCCGAGTTCGAACTCCAGTTGAATTCCTTGCATTCACTTATGTGAAAATACTCTTGGGAAAGGTATTAACCCGGCTCTTCCCTCCAGTTATGGGTAAAATAACAGGACAGACTGAGTTCCATAGCCTTGGCTGGCAACTAGTCTATCACATAAAGTAATGGCAACTTACTGCGGGATAATCTTCTGCGCAGTCAGTCATGTCTCTTTTGAGACATGATCGTTCAAACATGTTTCACGTATGGCACTTAACTGACTAATGATTAAGCTGCATAAGATTATGTCAAATTCGGCCACCAAACTTAGCTTCTTTTTATTTTTATTTTTATTTTTATTTTTTTTGCGGCTTCCTTGTGTCATGTCAATTATCGCCTCAGATAAAACTGATAACAAGGCTACCGTGATCTATAAACGCTTCTATAATACATTTCAGGCAGTTAGCAAGCAATACTTGTTTCAAATCAGATTAAGGTAAGTTTAAATTAGCTAGTTTGACTAAAATAACGAACCAACGAGGCATATTTTATTTTTGCAAAATGTTTTAAAACCGAGAATTGGCTTCTGTTTACAAAAGGTGTCGATAGACCAAAAATAGCCGAAAAATTGAAATTTTGTTTTAAATCTGAAATTTTTTAGATTCCAATCAATATAATTTCGATTTGAAATACACCAGAGTATTTTGCTTACTGGAATTAATAAATTTAATTTCTTAGTTTTCAAGTAAAGCTAAATTGAAAGCTACAAGAAAGCTTTTTTATTCATTAAAATGTGCTTAAAACACAGGTATCGAAAACGGGTGGAGGTAGCTAAATTAGAGCTTATTTTTAAAATCCGACCCGTAATAAATTTTGAATTTCGGTACTTGCGTTTGTTGCTGTAACTTTTCTAAATCTATTGAAAGATTTTAACCCACAGCTCTGAAATGAACTGAATACTGGTTTTTAAGGAGTGAAATACCTATAACCACACCTCTCCTAAAAAAATAGCAGAAACTCTTTATGAGTGTACGTGTCCAGTCCAAAATATATCAGTCAGGGACTACAGTAGTGTTTGAAAACATGTAAAGCTGTTCCTAAACAGTTGTCGTTCTTCATTTCATTCTTATCCCTGAGTTCATGCTTTGATAGTCATTGGGGTAACCTAATAATAACGTGAACAGATCTAAGGTGTAGTGAAAAGACACCAAAGGTGAACTTTGCTCCTTGGTATGTGGGGACGACATTCTTGATAGATGAACTAGGGAAAGTGTTCATTGAGAGACACAAACAGCCACACACTTATATATATATAAACACAGGTATCTCCAAAGGTTCGCTATAAAATGAACATCCATAAAGAAAAAACGCCCCAAACCTTATAAAATAATGTTTAATCTTCAAAATCATTATTTCATTATTAAGAGGGGAAACTAAATGTTTTATTCATTATTAAACTGTATTTTTAATCCTTTTTTAGAACATTAAAAACTTTCGTTAAATATTTTGTTTTTCTCGCGTCAGCAGGTGACCCTAAATTAGTATACAAACTTTTAGCATTTTTTTTTTATGGTAAAACATTTCAAACTGTGGAGAGGGCAAATAGAAACCACTTCACTATCTTTCCCAATAATAGATGGCAATTCACAAATAATAAAGAAAAGTAATCTATGGAAAGTCATGGTTGCTTACGTCCTGAAGGGGCGTGGCATTAAAAAAAACAAAAAACAAAAGCGTTCATTAACACTTACTAAATGTTTGCGGTGACCAAAAATGTATATGAGCACTATTAGGTCGCAGCTAATACGTTTCGGTACAGTGAAAGAGTTGTGCCTGAAATGCCACATTTTCAAGTTATCTGCTCATCGCTAGCAAAAAGCACAGCTAATAGAGGTGACTATATAGATAAATAGGAGATTAATATATAAAAAATAGGAGGTGACTATGTGTTTTGCTGCTGAACAGGTGTTTTATATGGCGTTGTTGTTATTCTCTCTGTGTCTCTCATGGTTTCGGTGGAAATAAATAGGAAGCATTACTTTTGAAGTACTCTTTTTGTGTTTCGTCTTCGATTCTCACACTCATAAGAGTGTTGGGACGACCATCTATCTTCGCAGTTGGCACGGTCGACTACTCCGAAGATGACTTGTAAGGCCGATACTTGCCTGAGGTTGGCAGGTATTATGAGGACAAAGAATTGTTTCTGGAGGATCTCTGTCCGCAGTCTTCGTAATTCTGTATTTTCTTGAATATAGTTCTAAACCTGTGCTTCCAGGTGAGCTGTTGCTGCGACACTATGCCGGGACACCAACATCAAAGAAGAAGGCGGTATTTTATCTTAATCCCAAGTGTTTCCCTTTTATAGCCGGCGGGTCTTTTAAGCAAAACTCACTTTTCAGAAGAGGAATGAAAGAACATTTTTTACAATGAGATTCAGCCTGTGCAAGGCTTGTGGGCACCCGAGGTAGAGGTGACTTGAACAGGTTAAGATTGTGGTGATTGGGGAAATATTCTTGTGGGAGTCGGTTCCACAGATGAGTGGCTCGCTGAAGAAGCTGATCAAATGGAACTAAATTCTTTCCAATGGAAAACGGAGCGAATAATGTTGGTTTGCTTACAGTGTGAGCAACACGACAGCTTCTAATTATGAAGGTTAGAACTAGCGAAACTAAGGAATGTTGTTCGTCTGATAACTTTTCATATAAGTAGCAATAAAGCAATGAGAAACTTGCTACATCTCATCTCTAAGAGATGGGTTCATCATCACCATCATTTATCCATCACACCCAATGGTGCATAGGGCAGCAACTTTTCGTTGCTGTTTCTGTAACAAACTGTTTTTTACTGGACAAGGTTGTTAGCCCTGCACCTGACCTCCAAACCTGGAGGACCGGTGGACCATTCTTGGTCCTTACGTTTACAGCACCTGGTATTCCCAAATGGTCACTTATTTAAGTACTGACCAGGCTCGATGTTGCTTAACTTCGGTGATCGGACGGGAACCGGTGCATTCAACACGATATAGCCGTAGATAAGAGAGGAGTTTCAGGGTGAAAAATAATTTGTCACCCAGCAGGACACTTTTGATCTCTATCTAGAGTGGAAAGAAGTATTTGGGGACAAGTATAAAAAAAAGAGGGATATTAATTTACGTTGATGGTCTAACAGTCACAATTGTGATCAAAGATGTCAGATTTGGTCTGCACTTGGAGGGAGATAAACTAATCTTCGGTTAGTTCCTATGCTGCAACATTCATATTGCCAGCCACACGTCATGATGGGCAGAGAGTTGGGGGGGAGAGCTGATAGGGAGAGAGCTGAGCGGTTAAACTGACGTGGCAGGAGTGTTACCTACCTACCTACCTACCTACCTACCTACCTAGGCTGAGAAATCGGATCTCTGGATAAAACATCTGAACCTAATAGAAACAGTTCTCATTTCTCGACGTAGCATATTGCTTTTATCCACTGTTTCCTTATGAAAGTGCAGTGGCCATTTCCCAGATTTGGTGTATACTGACACGAACGTGAAGCAAAACACACCGTCAGTATTTATTTTTATGCTTACAGTAGCCTTCAGGATAGTGTCCATCCAATATAACCGCAATATGTTTCGTTTCCCAGGTCTGGGTAGCAACCTGTGTGATGCATTTCTCATTCATTAGATAAATCCACTGCATGGAGATGAGTCCATCACACAAAGCTTACCAATTCACCCATCTCTCTGTCGTGGGTTAATATTTGTGGTGTTTAATCCATTCGTGATTTCTGTAAGATCAGGTTTTTAATTAAATCTATTTGTGCTTATGGTAAGATCAGGTTTTTATATTAATTACAGACTTCTAACAAAATCCAGTATTAGCATGTTGACTGCCATATCACCATATTTCTTTGCTTTAAGACAGGGCCAGTGCAAGGGTTACGTACCCCAGCCCCACAAAACAGTGGTATCCCACCCCGAATCTATGATATGGTCCCGACTCTAATACACCTTAATTTTCGTAAGATGCTACTGATATAAAATACAAATTTTATTGTAACCTAGTTATGGCGCGCGCGCGCGCACACACACTTATATATATATATATATATATATATATATATATATACACGCACACACACACACACACACACACACACACACACACACACACACACACACACATATATATATATATATATTAGGCAGAGCGTATGTAAATATAAATATGAACATTGAAATCAACATCCAGAAGCGACAGTTGGTTTCATTTCTTCAGCATGAAACAGAAAATAACTTCTGGGTGTTGATTTCAATGTCTGCTTATGAATATAGATTATATATTTATTACACGTGGCACACATACATTTAAACAGGCAAGCGTTTCTACCGACTTACATTTGAACATCTATTGCTTTAAACCTGACACGTATCTGACCAATGGAATCAAGCCCAAATCAACATTCAAATATAGTATCTTTTTGTTGTTGTTTTTTTTTTTTAATTTTTTAATATTCATGTCTTGTTAACAGATTTCTAAAGAAACTTAATAATTGTTAGAATTGTTTGTTTCCATGTTTATGGGAATTAAATCTTATAAAGAAGTTACTGCTTATTTAATAAAAGATTAAAAATGTAAATATTCTACGGTTACATGTGGATAAAAATTTAAAATTTAAGTTTAAAATTTGAAGTTAAAATTAAAATTAAGATTAAAATAAAAAATAATAAAATGCAGGGAGAAGAAATCAAAGGGGCGTAAATCATGAGTCTTAAAAATTTATATTCAAATATTACATGTACATAAAAAAAAATTAAAATTTTAAAATTTTAAAATAAAAGTAAAAATAAGATAAAATAAAAGAAAAATGAAAAGAAAATTTAATTCAAAATTAAGAATTAAAAATATAAGAAGCAAAAACAAAAGGGGTTTAATTCATAATTGTTAAAATTAATATTGCGAAAGAAAGAAAGAAAGAAAGAAAGAAAGAAAGAAAGAAAGAAATAGGCAAATGTAAAGAGGGATCTATATCAATCTGAGTCTAAGGATTTAAGTAAGTATTTTTTCTATGACAGCAATAAATCACTTTTATTAAGCAGATTTGAATACTTAATATGGTTTAAGACGACAAGTTTTTCTAAAAGGCATAGATTACATTTATCTCCTTTTCCATTGTAATGTCTGGATTTAGCTACGATATTCCAGGTAATAAATGGGCTCTTATTGTTTTTTAATTTCCAATAATGTATGGAAAAAGCAGTACTTTTGCTGTACTTACTGTTGTTTATAGACAACATGTGGTTGTTAAATATTATCTTCCACCTATTAGAAGTACTCCTAAAGTAAAATTTAATATCATTATCATCCGAATGAATCCGACTTCTATAAACAATACTTTCGGACGTGCACTGGCCATTCAATGGACAGGTTTTATTTTTTCGGCAATTGCAAGTATTTTTAGAAGGATCATTTTTGCTATTAGTTGGGTGACGGATATTGTTTAGGTGGGCCAAATATTTATTTGATATCATAGCATTAGGTTTTGAAATATGTCTATATGTTTTTAACGCAATTACAACTAACTTTGATATTGTTTTTGTCGAAAATTTTATTTAGTGTGAATGAATGGTAGAAATGTTATGAATTAAGTTAAGGAAATGCTTACCAATGTTTGGACGTTACGACTGAAGGTTGGGTTAAACCAAAAGATGTTACGTTTATGTGATTTCTGCTTATTTCTGTTTACCTTGTTTTTAATGGGGAATTCTAAACTAGTCTTGAGTTTACTTTTTAAAGCATTAATGTATCTAATTTTAGAATTGTCAAAAATTTGACAAATTTTTGACAATTCAAAAATTAAATTCTAAAATTCTAAAATGAAATACGTCTTATTTTTATTTATATTTAAAATTTTAAAATTTTAATTTTTCCCTGCATTTTATTATTTTTATTTTTATTTCAATTTTAATTTTAATTTTAGATTTAAAATTTTCATTTTTTATACGCGTCTAACCGTAGAATATTTAAATTTTAATCTTATTATTAAAAATCAGTAACTTAACTTTATAAGATTTAATTCCCATGAATATGGAGTGCACTTAAATTCAAGTTTATTAAACCGTCAGTTTGAAATATACACCTAATGATTGCATAACGCATGAAACTCCGAGTCGTACCATAGACGTAGAATAATGTGTGTGTGTGTGTGTGTGTGTGTGTGTGTGTGTGGAAAGTCTGGACTCATTGGCAAAAAAGCATATTTTCAAGAAATGAAATTTTCAACATTTTATTGAATTCGAATATTAACAAATGACATCTTCAGTATGATTTCCATTAGATGTGATGCAAGGGTTGATGCGCTTTGCAAAATTCACGTGAATTCGATGCAACGACTCCAAATTGCTGTAAGTTTTAGCACAGTCACTCTTTCTAACAATGTTTGCCAGCAATTTTTAACATCGATTTGAGATCTCTTGTTCAAAAGTTGAATAATTTTAAATTATTTGTCGGTTATTGATTTTGTGTCGCTTTCTAAAACAGTATGCTTAAATAATGAGACGTACTTTATCAAATATAGCATAAAATAATATTTGTTTTTACGTCCACACATAGTTGACTTGGCACTTCGTTTCCGCTTTCATTCCTGTTTGGCATGTAAAAAAAAAAAAAAAAGCAAGAAAATAAGGTCAGACAAAAAATCGAGAGAATAATTTTTTCTCGGTATTGCACAGGGCACGGAACAGACTCCATCTTGATATTCTTGAGTCTGTTATCATTAATATGTGGAAGCCTGCCCTGTGCATACAACGAGAATTGAGATTTAAATTGGCCCTAATTGGGGAAGCCATTACTTACTCCCCCTCTAACATATATATATATAATTCATTTAAACTCGGTAGCTAATAAAATGTTTTTCTTGTTGGCCACTTAGTTTTAATAATTACCGACGATTGTTGTTTAAAAAAGGGTCGGTCGAAAGGCGCCTAACATATTTTATCCGTCGATACTTTTTGTATCTTGTTTTAGTTTAATATGATCCTCTTTTTCTTCCTTAAGTGTTGGACAGCTATATAAATATGAATCAGGTGTTAATAGAACAGTGCTCAATGCGGTATATTAATAAATATATATATTAACCTACATTTTAGGTACGACTCAGCGTTTCATGCGTTATGCAATCATCAGGTGCATATTCTGAATATCCAGTTCATAATATGCACCTGACAATTGCATAATGAATGAAATTCCGAGGCTTTCCTAAAATGTATGATGATATATATGTGTGTATGTATATATAGTGTTGTGGATCTCCCCTTTTTCTATGATAATGGACTCGACTTGAGTATACATATACTACTGTCATAGTGAGTTACGATGAGAATAGTATGAGATTCGAACGATAGCGAGAGTTACCAAACGTAAGATACCGAGTGTTACCAAACGATACCGAAGTTTCACAGAGAATACCGCGTCAGTAGTTATAGTAGCTCTGAACTCCACTCAGCCAGAATAGTATTAAACAGCACCCATCAGTTCCAACGTGGACATACTAATTCTATCACGGCTTCACTTTAAAGACTTGTATATATATATATTCCTTACTAATCGTATTCCTGGATTATTAACCGGCGTTCAAGTAAGTTTGTATCTTTACGTTTAATATAACTTATTTTTCTATCTTAAATATCTGTTTTGTTGTTCATTATTTTGTGCGGTTCCTCACCCGGAATCCACACACACACACACACACACACACACACACACACACACACACATATATATATATATATAATCATCCGCAGACAGATCTGTTTCGCTGTATCACAGCTCATCAGTACGGTTAGACATCCGATTGCTTTTAACCAGGACTGAAACCCGACCGAATTGGCGTCACTCGGCAATTCTACCTGTTAGCTATGGGCGCTCGGTAGAAGGAGGAAGAATTTTAGCGTGTGATATACCAAGTATACATACACCAGTAGTTAGAGTGTTCTAATTCATTACTAAATGAACGATGCGTAGATGCTAGACTAGATACTGTTTTTTCTACCATTCTTCCAGGGTATGTAAGCTTCTTTAAAATGACAGAGAAAGAGTTATGGTTAGGTTTTTTATATAATTTTTAATTTCTTTTCAGGGCATAAATTATCTAAAAAAATATTTACGAATTTACATATCCTTTGAGGAACTGTGTTCTTGTTTAATCCAGAGTTGTAAATAATTACATTGGACATACCACGACTTGTTTAACAGAACGACTTACCTTGCATCTCTCTGATCATAGCTCAATTAGATCTTATTTAAATATACATGGAGACATATCAAACACAATCCGTAACATTCTCGTTGATGATGCAAATAATAGCATCATCCACGGATAAAAAAGGCTAAAAATAATGTCAGCATTATTAATAAAAAAAAGTAAAACACATCACTTAATAAGATTAACTATAAATATGGCAACAATGTGCTCACTGT
>JBBBDQ010028752.1:237500-335000 GCA_037127315.1 Ascarosepion bandense | reverse complement strand
ACGTTGGCACGAAAGACTAAAAAGCAATAGTTATTTCCAGTTAAAGCGAAACCGTAGACTGAAAGAAAAATGAATGGATGTAAGTCAAATTTTGATTTCCTGGTATCGATATCAAATAATTTTTTTCCGTCGTAAACTGAATTTTGAAGGTGAAATAAGTCCTCTGAGTAAATGGTATCATGGCTGAGACTAAGAACTACAATTATGCCTACTTAGAGCCAAACCCGAAGTAAAAACTAAAATAAAAGGGCTGAAAAAAATACGGACGTACAGGCAGATAAACAGACACACACACAAACATCTTGCCTTATATATATATATATATATATATATATATATATATATTATTGATTTTCTGCACTATTGTAAGAACTGCAACATTGAAACTTCTGAATATCGTTTCTTATGTCTTTGTCTAGGAGTGTATCAAATTTGATTAAAATCGGACCACCCTTCTATAACCCGATTTTTTCGATTATCGATTTTCGATATTTATCGGGGGTACCGCGACACAAAACCTAGCTAAGAACACTCGCAGACGCTTATAGTACAGCTGTGTAAATCTTCAAAAAAATCGGTTCAGCCGTTTCGGAGACTATAGGTAACGGACATACACACACACATACACACACACATACACACAGAGAGGCAAAGTTCCATTTATATATATATTTATATATATATATTTTAAAGTGCTTGCGTTATATTCCTCAAATAATGTTTACAGATATACCCCCGTAGAAAAAGTTAGATACACTTTCGTCTGTCAGTCAAACAACCTGTTAACATCTTAAATAAACAGCTATTTCCGTGTTAAAAACATTTTAACGTAAATTACGTAATATTTGTTTCAAATCAGATTACTTAAACTTTAAATCCGCTAATAATCCTCAAATAAAGTTTCAGGAAAATATATTTTATTTTCTAAACATATTTTAATAAAAAGAATTACATTCTGATAAGTGGCTAAAAATGGTGCTAAAATCAGCAATTTCAAAATGAAAACTTCTTCCAGTCAATTTTAATTAGTTTTGAAAAATAGCAAATGATTTTATTTATTAGAGATATTAAATTTAATCTATTAGTTTGAAATTAAAACTAAAATAAAAACTTTAAGAAACATTTCTCATTTTAAAAATTTATTTTGAACCTTAGGTATGGTCTTTCTGTGGCGATAACTGTTTTGATCAACTTTTCTCTTTAGTACCTAGACGTTATGAATTTAAGCGCCGTACTAGATTGGCGGCAAGGTCTCATCATGTTAAGTTGAGATTACTAGATTGGACCATAAGTTCTATGCTAATAGTTTTTGTCTCGCACTTTTCTTCCGGCTTCTTACTTCCCAGTCAACTTTGATCTTCAAAAATTCATATGAAACGTCAATCGTTATCTACTGTCTCAATAATTCTTGTCCTTTTATTGTTCTCGCTCCGAAATAAATTTTCGCCTTTTCTTATATTCTTACAGATTCTGTAACCTGCTTGCGTCTTAGTGACTTTATTAACTTGCTTGGGGTGAAATCGTTAAAAGAAATGTCAACATAAACGAATCTACATTCATATATATTTGGGCAGCAATCATTCTTTTGAAAATGTTTCGTTAAATACAACCGACAAAGATCTTATTCATTTTTTAATTAATTTTTCCAGTATTCTTACGTGTTTCCCTTTTGCTAAACATAAGGAGTGCAAAAATGTTCCATAATATTCGATTTTCCAGGCGCTTTCAACCACTTCACTGGTCATTTCTTAAGGATATTACTTTTTCGATGTTGTCATTTTGTCCTCGTGCTTTGTGGTGCAGTGAATATTAGCTCAGAACGAGAAATCGGTAGAGCCGAGTTCGAATTCTAGTTGAATTTGTTTCATTCACTTACGCGCAAATACCCTTGAAAAAGGTATTAACCGATCACTTCTCCTTAAAGCTTTGAATTAAATAGAAGGACAGATTAAGTTCGGCAGCCTTGGTTGGCAACCGGTCTACCGTAGAAAGTAATGGCAACCTACTGCGGGAAAATCTTCTGCCAAAGTCATGTCTCGAAAGAGACATGATCGTGCAAGCGTGTATCACGTATGGCAATTAACTGACTGACTGAACGACTATTTTGTCCTCATGGTTTGACTGTACCGTAATTTTTGTGTTTTTGAAAAGTATCGTTCTTCAGAGCTATCACGTGACGCATTGTTAAATAATGTGATAACTACTCTTCTCCCCTACTTGAGAGAGATGTGACACAAGATCTTTTTTTTAATGTGGGGAACATGAGCTGTATGTCCAGGTCGTGGTCAAATATTACCTAAAACCGGTCTAAACTGGTCTTATTCGGTATTATTTTGGTCATTTTGGAACCCAGCCGGAAGACCGGGAGCCAAGGTTAAATAATGTATGGTTGATGGTAGAATAAAATTGTTTGATATATATATATATATAATATATAGTACCTGTTTTATAGCGAGATGCTTTTGATATTATGATTTAAATAGTATTGTTGTATTTTCAACCAAAATATTTTAAAGGATTTTTGTAAACTATGAGTTAATAAATGTTTTTATTGTACAATTATTATTAGATAGGTGGCATGTAAGGGGTCTTTTTAGAGAAGTGGTAGTATAGTCAATATAGGTAATTGATTTATGACAAGAATCACAGTCTTGTACATGGCATTGAAATTCATACACTATATTAGTCATCGCTAGTTTAGATTTGATGGGGTTATTTTGATTAGAAACAACGAGGTCTGCAGTTTTCCATTTTTTATAATATATAAATTTGACATGTTTTTAAGGAATTACAGCAGAAATATGGGATTTAATAATTTTTCTTATAGCAAATTTGTCCTATTTATAATTATTTTGCATTTGATTGATGTTAAATATCTTTTGTGTGTTATTTTTAATACTGGTGTTTTGTATATTTTTGTAAGAATGATTTCATTTGTTTATGAATAATATAGTTGCGAAAATTATTCTTGACTAATGTTTGTTTTACGTGTTTTAGTTCGTTCAAAAATATTCTGTGGGATAAGGAATTTTATAATTTATTAATTATTTTACATTATATGGCTATAATAGTTGAGAAGATAAGTGTTCTTTTTCTTTTTTTATACAAGCAAGTGATAAATTCGTTAGTTTTAGAAAAGAAATGCTCATTTATTCTCCGTCATGTTTGACACGTTCGTTCTAACACGAATGGGTATTTGAATTTCTTTACCCGACATGATGGACCAAAAAATACCTGGAATTGAACCCCTGATTTTATTGCGACTAATTCTTGGGTGCTTTAGTAAATTATTTTATTTACGTGTCAACTCGTCCTACATTTTAAGTGATCATAATTAAGGTAGGAAAACTTACTTTTTTCCTTGACTTTTTTTATAGTCCGTTTTGAGGTTTAATTGTGAATTGGCGTGACCTCAATGTATAAAATCTTTTTATTTCATTTTTGTCAGAATGAAGACTGATTGCTTTGACCTGATAATATAATGTATAAAATGTCAATTACGCATATTACATTTTGCTTGGAGGGGAGTAATGTTAGGAAAAAAAGGCATAAGCAAAAGTGCAAGGGAAAAATAAAATAGGAATGGAAAGAAAGCAAAGACAAGGAAGAAAGAAAGAAAGAAAGAAAGAAAGAAAGAAAGAAATTATAACGGAAAAATAAAGAAAGAGAACAAGTTACGTGGAAAACAAGAAGGGGTATCATACAAAGAAAATCTTATCAACCACAACGGTATTACTATCGGGAGATAGTAATACGATGATAGGTGAAGCCACTTAGAATACAAACATGACTGAGAATATTTTTAGGTTTTCCTCTATGAATTTTTAACAGTCTGAACCTTCTACAAAAGAAAGCAAAAGAAAGTGAGAAGAAAGGACTGAGCATAAACTTCAAGAAAACTGAATGTATGGTCATCAGAAAAAAGAGGAGTCCAATATGCCAACTACAAGTCGAAGAAACTAAAATAAAGCAATTAAAAGTTTCGGATACCTTGGGAGTGTTTTGACAGAGAATGGAAAGTGCGACACGGAGATCCAAATACGTATTGGCATGGCCAAAGACGCATTTCAAAAGTACTGAAAAACAAGTAAGTCTCATAGAAACAAAGAGTGGTGATTGCTATGTGATATCTGTCCTTCTATATGGAAGTGATTGTTGAACAATCTCATCAGATTGAAAAAGAGGCTTGAGGCAGCATAAATATGGTTTTACAGAAGGATGCTGAGGATACCATGGACGGAGCACGTGTGCAACGATGAGGGGTTGGAAAGGATGCAAACGAGAAGAAAACTCATATTTAATATCAGGAAGAGACAAATACTTCGTATTGAGGAAGGAGGGCCAGGAGAACTTAATACTCACAGGTTGGATAGAGGGAAGGAGAGACAAGGGAAAGCAGCACGAGACGTACTTGTTAGGTCTGAGCAAATGGATGGTGGAGCAGAGCTTAGAAGAGAAAAATATTGAGAGCGACAAGAGACAGAGCCAAGTGGAAGTCCATGATCGCCTACGTCCTGAAGAAACACGGTACATGAAGAAGTTAACCTCAAGCAAGGCAGTAAAGCAACAGAGACGCAAAGGTTTAGTGGTTGTGGAAAAGTTAGAAACAGGAACTTTGCTTAGGAGAGAGAACAGAGGAAGAGCAACAAGATGAGAGCAAATGGAGATTGACATTGCATCTATTATTATTAAGAATACACCTTTAAGTGCCGAATCTAGGTGTGTCGTCAGTGGTGTTGTTCCTATGTCACTAGAAGTTTCGGGTCTAAATAAACAGCAGACTTCTTTGATTGGCGACCCGACCGAGTATGATCAGTATTCGGTCCGCACCCAGACTAAAAAATTGCTACTAGCTTTAGGACGTGCACGATATAAGTACCCCTGGAAAACAGCAACCAATCAAGACTTCACTTCGGCTATTCGATGTTATAGATCGGGTATGCTCGGTTGTAATCAACATCCTACAATTAAGACAGGGTATTTTTGGAGGAAGAGAAGAAAACAAACCAATATATATATATATATATATATATATATATATATATATATATATATATATATATATAAAACGTTTTATCATATTGGCTCGTCTTTCTCTTCTTCCCCTTTCAACGTTTTTATAATATCTTATTTATTTGGTCTTTCTCTTTTATATATTTACTAGCAGTATAACCCGGCGTTGCTCGTGTGTAATGAAAGCTTTAAAACTAATCCATGGTCCTGGAGCTCAGACTCTTTGGAAGTTGGTACGAAAGACTAAAAAGCAATAGTTGTTTTTCTGAAAGAAAAATAAATGGATGTAAATTTTGATTTCCTGATATTGATATCAAATAAGTTTTTTCATGGCTGAGGCTAAGAACTACAATTATACCTACTTAGAGCCAAACGAAGCAAAAAATAAAATAAAAAGGCTGAAAAACTGATTTTGATCAGACCCGGTATCTTGCCTTTTATATATATATTAGTTTTTAAATGAAATTTATTAGAGTATCAAATCAATATCCCGAATAATTCTTACCACATTTTAGAAGTTTTTTTTTCTGTAAATAGTCTGTCATTTTGATCACTCTATTGTAAATATTCGTTTAGTGTAGTTAAGGAAAATAAGAATCTAAACTTATTTATAAGTGGAACTTTGTGTGTGTGTGTGTGTGTGTGTGTGTGTGTGTGTGTGTGTGTGTGTGTGTGTGTGTGTATCCGTTACCTATAGACTCCGAAACGGCTAAACCGATTTTCTTGAAAATTTACACAGTTGTACTATAAGTATCTGCGAGTGTTCTTAGCTAGGTTTTGTGTCAAGGTACTCCCAATAAATATCGAAAACCGATAATCGAAAAAATCAGGTTATAGGAGTGGTCCGATTTTAATCAAATTTCATAGACTCATAGACAAAGACATAAGAAACGACATTCAGAAGTTTCAAGGCTGCAGTTCTTACAATAGTGCAGAAAATCGATAATATATATATATATATATATAAATATATAAAAGGCAAGATATGTGTGTGTGTGTGTGTGTGTGTCCTCTATACTAATGCCCAATTTTTATCCGATTCTCACCAAATTTCACACAAATATTCTTTAGGCTGAGTCTGAGCTCCAGGAGCATGGATTAGTTTTAAAGCTTTCATTACACCCGAGCAACGCAGGGCAATACTGCTAGTATATATATATATATATATATATATATATATATATATATATATATATATATATCTTTCATTGTATATTTGGAGAGCAATCTCTCTTTTATGCAGGTTTCATTAAAAATGACAAACAAGGTATTATGGTTATGTTTTTTCTATAATTTTTCACGTGATCTTATACTTTTTTTTCAGAACATAAACACAATGTATATGACACTACGCACGTACATAAACCCTATGCATATTCAGTTACAAGTAAAATAAAATTTCCGAAAGCACCTTGAAAAATAAAACATAAATATATATATAAATAGACAAAATTGAGCACCTCGAGGTGGTGCAATGGTTAGCAAGCTTGTCTCGCTAGAACTATTGAAATTCAGTAGTGAGTTCGATCCTCACTGGGCACTCCATACTTTCGTCCTTGTGCGATATCTAAGCTGCGCTTAGTAAATTACTATAAATAGACAAAATTACAGCATACTATTAAATGAGTGATCTATTATAGAAAAGAGATAAAACAGACGATAATTCGGAGAATACTATGAAATGTTAGACATGGATTGAAAATTCTTTCAGTAGTGCGGATTTTACAAGGGAGTAAGATTATATCAGATAACAGTAGTGAATTAAAATTGCTGTGGTAAATTACGAAGAAACGTTGTCGAGATACCGGTATAGATTCTGTCAGTACGCATGTTAACCTATTGGAATAGCAAGGGTTGTAACTTACCAAACAGGGTAAATTACAAATGGTTTTATTAGGAATTTAACGATATTATTAGCGTTGATTTTACAGGTAGCCGTTGGGAATAAAATTATTGTAGGTTTTGAATATAGAATAAAATTATTTTGATTTTTCTTTAACTTCTCTGCTTCTGCTCTGATGAACTTAAATCACTGGTGCTCCCTAGATGTGAATTCGCACGAGATACTAGATTGGCAACTAGGTCCCACCCTTTTACAGTGAAACAGATGAAATGTAACCGCAATTTCTACTCCAACAGTTTCTTTCCTCGCACTTCCCGCCTGTGGAATTCCCTACCGCATGCTTGCTTCCCCGACGGCTACAACCTCCAGGAGTTTAACTGTAAGGTCAATAGACACCTCCTAACACATTAACTCACACCCACTCTCTCCAACTCTCTCCCTATGTACATCCTAAGTCGTCTATCACCCTCCTTCTGACATTTCCTATACCCAATCCCTCTATGTAACCCCCTGCTAAAAAAAAAAAATTACCAAACAGGGTAAATTACAGGTGGTTGAAAGAGGAATTTAACGAGGTTATTGGTGCAGATTTTACTGTGTAAATCTATGCCTGACAACCGTTGGGAATTATATTTACTGTAGCAAATAAGTTAAATTACATGTTAATTGAAGAAATAACGTGGTAGAGATATTAGTGTAGATTTTACAAGGAACGGAATTTATACTTGGTAGCCCTTAGGAATGAATGTTACGGTGGTTGTAGCCTACCAAATCGGGTAAGTTATAAATGTATATATTTTAGATCATATAAATTTGAGAGGGGAACGTTACACTTACTATAGTAGATTTTATCAGTAGGTGGTCGATTGGGATAATTTTTTTTTAGTTGTAATTTACTAAATAGGATACATTAGAAATGATTAACGTGATAGAGTTACTGGTGTGGATTTTACAAGTAAATAAACTTATACCTGATGTTTGGTGAAATGAGAGTTAACGTGAGAAATTGATATGAAAAGCCTAAATTGCAATGTTATATAATTATGATTTTACTAGCTTTTCAGAATTAGGTTTCAGTTTGCAATGTCACCTCTAACTGAGTCACGTGATCCAAAAGACGTAATGAGATTTGTCGTTAAGGGATGGGCTGTACACTAAAAAATTCTTCAAATGTTTAACTCATAGGTGGTAAAACTTTCACATTCCCTGTGCCAATTGTTCTACCCGCGAGGTAAGATATTGGTTATGCAAATCGTACACACCTTTATCATTCATTCTTGGGAAAGTCAGTCAGTTAAGTGCCATACGTGAAACACGTTTGGGCGATCATGTCTCGAAAGAGACATGTCTGACTGGGCAGAAGATTATCCCGCAGTAGGTTGCCATTGCTTTCTGTGGTAGACTGGTTGCCAGCTAAGGCTATAGAACCCAATCTGTCCTGTTATTTAACCCATAACTGGAAGGAATAGACGGATTAATACCTTTCCCAAGGGTATTTGCGCGTAAGTGAATGCAATGAATTCAACTGGAATTCGAACTCGGCTCCCCGATTCCTCGTTCCGAGCCGATATCTACTGCACCGCAACGCACATCCGTTGTGAAAGTATTGGGAAAGTATTTTACTAAAATGTTTAGCATTTTCATACAATCTATTAAGTTAATATAAAAACCTTGCCAGACTTATTCCACTTAAAACATCAAAGCCCAAATACAGCGGTGAATGCAGAACAATCTTCACACAGATAAAGAAGAGACTTAAAGCAACAGAAATGGCGTTCTACAGAAGGATGCTGAGAATACTATCAAATGAACAAGTGAGCAACGACAAAGTTCTAGAGACAATAGCAATAAAAAGGACAAATACTTAACATCAAGAAGAGACGGTTGAGGTTTCTGGGACACACAATGAGGAAGGAGGGTGTGGAAAATTTGATACTCACAGAACAGATTGAGAGTAAAAGGCTAGAGAGAAGCACCCGCGCAACCTACCTGGAGAGCCTGGGTGAATAGATGACGGATCAGAGTATGCAAAAGATGGCAACAAGACAAAAGTTATTAAATGCTAAAATGAACTGGAAATTGTAGCGAGTCATGGTTTACTTAGAAGAAGAAAAAGAAGGGTAAAATAAGAAGATAGACTAGGATATTTTGCTTTAAGGTGCAACCAGTCGAGGAGAAAAACATCTTTATTCAAAATCAGCTCAATCTGTATTCAAAAAGAGGATTCGTGATGCAAGAGACTTGATGCAACATAAATGTGGTTCTACAGAAGGATGCTGGGAATACTATGAGCAAAGCGTGTGGTCAGCGACGAAGTTTTAAGGAAATTGGAAACAAAATTGATCAGCATTTCACGCCATATAATAGGCTTACGGTCATATCACGCTGAAACATCACTTTACGTCCGATAACCGAAGTTAAGCAACGCCAAGCTTGGTCAGTATATTTATACCTGCTTGGGAATACTAGGTGCTGTAAGGTGCGATGGTGTAACGGATAACAGATCGGAATTGGAATTCAGAAATCCAATTCCAGTCAGGTTTCTTATATTTACTTCTCCACCTAGCTATGGGTTAATTAGTAGGACTTATATCATTAATTCATTATTATTTTTTTTTAAAAATTTACAATCTTAAATATTTTCTGGCTTTATATTAGTTATTGATATGATCAATTTTACTCAGACGAAGAGGAGACTTGAGGCAACAGAGTTGTGGCTCTGCAGAAGGATGCTGAGAATAAAATGTAAGCAGCTAGGAGGTTTTAAGGAAAATGGAAACAAAAAGTTTTACTTAAAATCAGAGTGAGACAGACGCAATCTCTGAGACACATTTTGAGGAAAGGGGACTTGGAGAATTAAACACTCATGGGCTATAATGAAAGCAAGAGGGAGAGAGAAAAATATAGAATAACCTACTTATAGATCCTCTGTAATTTTTTTTTAATCATATCACCCCGAGCAAGGCGATAATAATTAGAGATATGAAAGAAAGTAGTGGGGAATCATGATCACCAACATCCTGAAGGAATAGAGAGAAACAACGAGTGACCTCTCTGTGATAAGCCAGAAAGTTTTTCTCGTAAGAATCCATCTTGCACATTTAGAAATCTACCATTCGTCCATGCATTGAATACTGTTGCCATATCTGGTCGGGTGTTCCTGCAATTCATCTCGAGGTTCATAGCTGCATCTACTGCGAAGAAGGTTGGGTCTCTGTGTCGGGGAAGAAAGTTTTTCTCGTCAGAATCCATCTCGCACATTTAGAAATCTACCATTCGTCCATGCATTGAATACTGTTGCCATATCTGGTCAGGTGTTCCTGCAATTCATCTCGAGGTTCATAGCTGCATCTACTGCGAAGAAGGTTGGGTCTCTGTGTCGGGGAAGAAAGTTTTTCTCGTCAGAATCCATCTTGCATATTTAGAAATCTACCATTCGTCCATGCATTGAATACTGTTGCCCTATGTGGTCGGGTGTTCCTGCAATTCCTTTCGAGGTTCAAAGCTGCATCTACTGCGAAGAAGGTTGGGTCTCTGTGTCGGGGCAGAAAGGTTTTCTCAACAGAATCCATCTTGCGCATTTATAAATATACCATTCATCCATGCATTGAATACTGTTGCCATATCTGGTTAGGTGCTACTGTTATTCACCTCGAGTTTCTCGAAAAATCCAAAGAAAAATTTTCTATATAATCGGTTCTGACTTGGCATTTCTATTTCAGTCACTTTATCATGGACGTGGCGTGGCTCCACTCTGTCTTTTCTACAAATATTTTCATGGCAACTACTCTGATAAGCTTTTCCCCCTGGTGCTCTGTCTACGTGAATTTAAGCGTACTACTAGACTGGCATCTAAGTCCCACTCTTTTACCCTTGAAATAGTTAAGTGTAATCGCTACTTCTACTCGATTAGTTTTTTTTCTTGTACTTCTCGCTTGTGGAACTTCTTTCCGTTAATTTGCTACCTTGATACCTACGATCTTCAAAAATTTAAATGCAACATCAATTGCCATGTTCTTGAATCTCATTAATCTTTTATCCTTTCCTCAGTCTCCTTGTATCTCTTTCTCTCACTGTAAGCAGCTGAGGCGGTCCCACCTTGCTTGGGGGGAAATGATTAAAAATATATATAGAGATATTTATTTCAAAATGCGATAAACATTTTCTGTTGTCATGAGGCAAAAGAGAAAATATGGCAGAACGTGCTTCCATATTTTGAGTTCAGGTGATACGCCACGAATTATTTATTTTAATTTATTTAATAATACCTGATACACTATTTCTCTCTATCCGTAACAGCATTACACATCCAAGTTTACATCACCTAGCATACCCAAGCGTTCACCACTCTAGGTATTGACCAAGCTCTACATTGCTCAACTTTGGTGATCGGATGATAACTGGTGTTTTAGTGGGATATGGCCATAAGCCTCTTATATAGCGTGAAATGCTGATCAATTTCTTCAGAAAGAAAGATGACATGTGGTTCTACAGAAGGATGCTGAGAATAGTATGGACAGAGCCTGTGAGTAACGATAAGGCTTTAAAAAAAGGTGGAAACAAATGGAAGCGGATGGCAGAACAGGGACTGAAAGTAAAGAAATAAACATTAGTTAGAGCTAAAGAAATTGTGAAAAGCTATGATCGCCAACTTCCTAAAGGGACATAGGGAAATAGGAAGTAAGCTACCTAACGAGTTTGAATAATGGATAGCCATTTATTGAAAGTCTTCCAGAAAATGAAAACAAGAAAATAATAATTCATATTCCCTGCGAATTGCATTTGTAAAAGTAATTTCTAGAACTGCTGCTCTGTGGAATAGACTCCCGAGAGGGTGTTTTTCCAGTCAGTGACTTTCGGGCATTGAATTGCGTGAATATTAGTATAAAAATGGGTTAATGAAAAATAATTTGCACGAATGTCAAAGGGTAGACATTTGCTTGGTTTCCGCGATTGTTAAAAAAATAAACATTAGTTTGTCTTGCAAGAGAGTCCAAAAAATAGACATAGGTTAGGTTTGAACCAATCAAAAAGGTAGATATTGGTTTGCACTAAAGTCAAAAAGTACATATTAGATTGTTTTTTGTTTTTGTTTTTTCTGAAGTCAAAAAGTAGAAATTATTTTGGCGTACACGAGAGTGAAAAATGTTGACATTGGTTGGGTTTGCGTGTGAGTAAAAAAAGGCACACATAGGTTTGGGTTGTGCGTGCGCAGAAATGGTAGACATAGGCTCGGATTGCGCATGAGTCAAAAAAGGTAGGCATAGGTTTGTTTTACGCTTGAGTAATAAAAAATGTACACAGTTTTGGCTTGTGTGTGCTTCAAAATGGTAGGCATAGGTTCGATTTGCGGCTGAGACAAAAAGGGTACGCATAGGTTTGATTTGCGTGTGAGTAAAAAAAGCTACACAGGCTTTGTTTTTGCGTGAGATGAAATGGTAGACATAGGTTTAGTTTGCGATTGAATCAAAAAAGGTAAACATATGTGTGGTTTGTGCGTTAGACAAAATAATAGACATAGGTTTGTTTTGCGCGGAAATAAAAAAGGTACGAATAGGTGTGGTTTGTGCGTTAGACAAAATAGTAGACATAGCTTTGGTTTGTGCGTGAATCAAAAAAGTTCGCGTACGTGTGGTTTGTGCGTTAGACAGAATGGTAGACATGGCTTTGGTTTGTGCGTGAATCAAAAAAGTTCGCGTACGTGTGGTTTGTGCGTTAGACAGAATGGTAGACATGGCTTTGGTTTGTGCGTGAATCAAAAAAGTTCGCGTACGTGTGGTTTGTGCGTTAGACAGAATGGTAGACATGGCTTTGGTTTGTGCGTGAATCAAAAAAGTTCGCGTACGTGTGGTTTGTGCGTTAGACAGAATGGTAGACATGGCTTTGGTTTGTGCGTGAATCAAAAAAGTTCGCGTAGGTGTGGTTTGTGCGTTAGACAGAATGGTAGACATGGCTTTGGTTTGTGCGTGAATCAAAAAAGTTCGCGTACGTGTGGTTTGTGCGTTAGACAGAATGGTAGACATGGCTTTGGTTTGTGCGTGATTCAAAAAAGTTCGCGGAGGTGTGGTTTGTGCGTTAGACAAAATGGTAGACATATGTTTGGTTTGCGCGTGAATCAAAAAAGGTACGCGTAGGTGTGGTTTGTGCATTAGACAGAATGGTAGACATGGGTTTGGTTTGCGCGTGAGAAGAAAAGAAAGAAGAGCTTTGATTGGTGTAAAAGAAAAAAATTGTCCCATGTTCAATCTTTTTTCTATTTTTTGTTTTTTGGCCGGGTAAGGTAATCTGATTCCCGGCGATGCAGTCGATGTATTTTTATGCCAACCCATACATAAGAGAATATAATTCTGAGAAATATTTCTTAGTTCTTGAAAATGTAGACCTGAAATTAATGCCTGAAGTATTTGGGATTGAAGGAAACATATCATGTTTCTTTTTGCAAAAAAAAAAAAAAAAATCTTTTGAGGACAAGTTTTGCATGTATTTTACTATGCATTTTCGTGGTTTATTTATTTATTTATTAGGTGAAAGGAAATATGTTTTAAATGCGTGTAGGCTACCTTCTGCAAAATCTTGAAAACGGCTTTCAAATAAATATTAACTTTTGTTTTGTATTATTTTACAAATATATATCGTTTACTAGCAGTATAGCCCGGCGTTGCTCGGGTGTAATGATAGCTTTAAAATTAATCCATGGTCCTGGAGCTCAGACTCAGCCTAAAGAATATTTGTGTGAAGTTTGGTGAGAATCGGATAAAAATTGTGGATTTGTATAAAGGACATACAGACAGATAAACACACACACACACACACACACACACACACACACACACACACACACACACATCTTGCCTTTTATATACATATATATATTATCGATTTTCTGTAAGAACTGCAACCTTGAAACTACTGAATATCGTTTCTTATGTCTTTCTCTATGAGTGTATCAAATTTGATTAAAATCGGACCACTCCTTCTATAACCCGATTTTTTGGATTATCGATTTTCGATATTTATTGGGGGTACCTCGACACAAAACCTAGCTAAGAACACTCGCAACTGTATAAATTTTCAAGAAAATCGGTTCAGCCGTTTCGGAGTCTATGGGTAACGGATAGACACACACAGACAAAGTTCCATTTATAAATAAGTTTAGATAAAATTACCAATTATTTTTAAAGGCAAGAACTGACTCAAATATTCGTTTTCAGAGAAATTAACTTTCAATTTTAAAGATATCGATGTTATAAACAAATAATCTTTCTTGCTCTGTAGCAGTGGTCCTCAACCAGGAACGTATGGACTTGGGGGGAGGGGTATGTAACATTTTACTGGGGGTCTACACAAAATATATCAAATTGGGGCCTATTTCAGTGGCCCATACAGCAATTTCCATTCGGTACGGTTAGAACTGAGAATTGGAATTTCTACAGTAATCTACATCAAAAATCGTCAAAAACAATTCTAAAACTAGTCGAAAACGAAACCAAGTGATTTAAGTTAGCATCCATTTTACTCTTTTTTTATTGTAAAAGTTGAATAAAACTGAGGAGGATAAATAAATAAATTATTATATATATATAATTATTATATAGAGATTGTAATTCATTATATAAATTCATTTAATATGTGTGTGTCCATTTTAACGAACCCTACTCCTCCGAAACTCTTAGTCTGATTTCAATCAAAATTGGGCCACTTGTCGATCACGACGTGAACCTTTAATGTACGCAAAAATTTTTCGAATCGATTTACAGGGTACGACAGAAATCACCGAAATGCTTAGAATTTACGAACTCTTCTCCTCCGAGACGCTTTTGTGAACTGAACCAAAATCGCGTAACTTGTAGATCAAGGCCTGAACCTTTGATGTACACAAACATGATTCGAATCAATGTACAAGGTTCATGAAAAATCAACGGAAAACATAATTTCGCGTGGTCTTTTGCGCACTTTTATGCATTTCTCCAAGACAGTTAACTCAAACTCAATCAAAATCGAGTCACTGGTAGATCAAGGTCGGATGCCTTGATATGCGAAAAAAAAAACAAAAAAAAAAACAAAAACAAAAAAAAAACCAAAAAAACTTTCAATTGACATATGAGGTGCGGCAAAAATTAATGGAAAATGTTGCTTTTTGTGATCATTTATTTCTCCGAAACGCTTAGTTATATTTGCACAAAAATCGGGTCTTTTTTGTTGTGACTTCTACTTTATCATATATTATCGCGTTTTATGCAAGGTGCAAACCCCTCCGACGCTATAGGGACAATGCATCTACTTTTTCTGCGTCACAACGTCATCACATTACAGACTACCATAACATCCGGGAAGGGGGTTCATACAGTCTTCAAATAAGTTTCATGATGAACTTAGCTCTCTGGTGCCTCCTATGCGTGGGTTTACTCGAGCAACAAGATTAGCAACTAGGTCCCACCCTTTTACTGTGAAACCAATAAAATGTAAACGCAAATTCTACTCCAGTATCTTCTTTTCTCGCACTCCCAGCCTGTGGAACTCCATTCCGTTTACTTGCTTCCTCGACAGCTACAATCTTCAGGAGTTTAAATGTAAATTCAATAGTCATCTCCTACTTCGCTAACTTGGATCCCCCCCTCTCTCTCTCTCTCTCTCTCTCTCAGGCAACTTTCTCCGTCCACTTCACTCTCAGTATCTCCACCCTTCTCTTACTCACATCCAGACACAGCTTGTAACCTTTCCAGCCTGTAAATCTTTCTCATAATTTTCCTGTCACTCTTTTTCTTAACTTTCCTCCTACGTAGCCCCCTGCGCACCAGTGGCAGTAGAATGTCTTGCTTGGGGCAATATGATTATATATATATTGGGGAAATTGTATGATAAAGTGTAAAAAAAAGTTTACTTATGACACACACACACACACACACACACACACACACACACACACACACACACACACATATATATATATATATATATATATATATATATATATATATGACTTATCTTTAATTTCGAGTTAAGAATGAAAGAGCGTTTCATTTTTTAGTATTCGATTCCCGCCCCAAAATCCACGGCTGGTATTCAGGAAATTCAGTTTTTTTCCTTTCTTCTAGTTCTTTGGGTCTATCGGTGGTGGTGCATTTCTGATGATGTAAATTATTTCATTTTTTTAATATTAATTTCACATCAAGCAAGGAAGTAAATGCATTAGGACAAAAGTGGTTACTGAGTAAAAAAGAATTAGAAAACATAAAAAAGTTATGAAAGAGAAAGAACAATGGAAGAATAATCAGGAAGAGAATAGGTAACGAATTTGTCGAAAATTCGTTACCTATTTTCTCATTACATGACCCAGATTATTTGCATTCAAATTTTTGAAGGTCTAAGTTGGCCGGAAAGCATGGAATCGGAAGAGTTCCACATGCAAGTATTGCAAGAAAAGAAACTGTTAACATAGAACTTACGATTACATCTCACCAATTCACGTGCAAATTGATGAGATTTTGTTGACAATCTAATACTGAGCTTGAATTCATAAAGTTTAGGTACCATAGCGAAGAGTTCACCGGACCAATTATTTGTACTTATTAAGTTTGAACTTAGTATAAGTCAGGTTAAAAGTTAACTTTTAACTAAAAAAACGAGCTACTTACGCAAATGTGATTCATTTACAGGATTCGTCGCTGCCAAGGTGTGCAGTTACATTGCAAATACGATAAATGAACGTACCTCGTTGTGGACAAATACTTCTTAAATTAATCGCCGTGAACAAATAATTTTTAAATTAATCAAAACTTTAACAGTACTGGTTAATTACTATTCTCAGTTTTGTCACTCAGAAGTGTTGGGTGAGTCAATAGACACTCACCTTTATACTAATGCGCCATTTACCAAAAATAACACAATCAGCTGCGTGTCAAATTCATTAAATACACTTATAGAACTTCTATATGTCGTTGTCGTGTCCCTTCAGGGGTCCCACATCTCCTTATCCTTCCACATCTCCCTATTTTTTAGAGCTCTTAACACCCTTTCTCTTGTTATCCACCCTAAACTCTGCCCTGCCCTGCCATCCATTTCCCCAAGCCATCAAGTATATCATGCGTTGCTTTCCTCTGTCACACTTTCACTCTACCCGTCCTGTGGGTATGAGACTCTCCAAGCCTTCTTTTCTCATTACATGACCCAGAAATTTCAGCTGTCTCTTCCTGATGTTAAGTATGCTTCCTTTTAAGTCCTATCCTCTCTAAAACCTTGTCGTACTCACATTCTCGGTTCATGGTATCCTCATCATCCTTCTGTATAACCATATTTCGACTGCTTCAAGTCTTTCCTTCATCTTTGATGAGATTGGTCAGCATTCGCGGCTATATTGAAAGACAGACATAACAACAATCCCGTACTCTCTTCTTTGTTTCCAACAAAATTTTCCTGTCTCGCAATACTTTACTCAGCTTCTGGAATGCATCTTTGGCCATGCCAATACGCTTTATGATAAAAATACTAATAACAATGATAGTACTGTTTTCTTGCAGTTTCCTATCCGTAAAATTTGCATATTTTTCAATATTTGCATTGGAAAATATGAAACTTTTACGGGAAGAAAACTGCAAGAAATTGATATGAACACCACCCAGACCCGGTTACGGAAGTAGGAACAGTAACAATTTTATGGGGTTTTATAAAATACCCACAGCGAAAAATCAAAGCTAATCGCCCACAAATCGTGATCAAAGATCACAAAAAACATGACATGGCATGGCAGTCTCTGAAGATATGGCAGTCCCTGAAGACTGTGATGTATCCTTGAAGATCTTCAAAAACTATCAAAGTACAATCGAAATCTCAAAAATGTGGCACATGAGAACATCAGTAATTCCAGTTGTAGTTGGAGCCCTCGGATTAATTGGAAAAGGTTCCTAAAGACTCATTGAATGGATCCCTGGTAGTCCATGCTTTAAAGAAATACAAAAAATGTACTCACTGGTATATATATATATATATATATATATATAGTCATCCGCAGACAGTTCTGTTTTGCAGCTCACCAGTATGGCTAGACATCCGATTGCTTCTAGCCAGGATTGAAACCCGATCGAATTGACATCAGTCGGTAATTCTACTTCTTATATATATATATATATATATATATATATATATATATATATATATATATATATATATATAGGTTAAATAAAAAGAAGACGAAAGGAAAACTGTATTTAACTTGCCTACGCGTTTCGTCCTGTGATGGACTTTATCAAGCCAAAAAGACCAAATGAGCTTTATTCCAAATTACGTATCTATAAACAAACAGTGGTGGCAACTATAAAAACGCTTACAAATCATTCAAAAGGATTAACAGAACATTTTTAGTTTCACAATTCCTTCATGTGTAGTGCAATGTCACAAGATGTTAAAATGAAGGGAATTTAACCGTTTTCTTTGGACTTTTTTGAGTATCATTTACGTAAGAATAGGTGAGATTGGGAAAATAAAAACAACGACAACAGGAAAATTAATAACACGCCGTTAATTAGCAGACATAACAAAAAACACCTATTTTGTCAACTAGCGTCTTGGTTTATGCCTGACAGGCTAGGCAGAAGATTAGGTTGTCATTTTTTTTTTTTTTTGTCGCGGTAGATTGTTTGCCAACCATGGTCAAAGAACCCAATTCGTCCTGCTATCCTACTCATTACTAGAGGGAGAAGTGATCTATTAATACCTTTCCCGAGGTGCGTAATTTAATGAAACAAATGTCAACTGGAATTCAAAACCGCCTCCCCGATTTCTAATTCCGAACCGATATCCATTACACCACAACGCCCATCCCCAAAACTAGCAAACATTTATTTAATAAAAATGCAATATTGCTTTTTAAATATCTTTTCTTTAAGTTTTTATATATACAAGAATCCAGTTTCCAATTCGCCAAACGCTTGAAAAAGTTAGAATTTGGCTCAAGAAAGAAACATTTACGCATAGCCAGGGGAAATGGTGCATGCTTAAGAGTAAGAAATCTTAAGAAATTATTTCATCGCTCTTTAAAAGGACAAAGGATAAAAAATATTATTTAAAATTAAATTAAATAAAAAACACCTATTTTGTCAACTAGCGTCTTGGTTTATTTCTGAGCTTTTCTCGCACCCACCACCACTGAACTCAGTCATTGTTAATTTAGACCACCAGGGGTTTTTTGCCTGTTTTCTTTTTACCTTTGAAGATTTGGTTATCCTCGAGATTTTAAATAAAACTATTTTGTTTATTTTTTCCCCCGTAATGGTTCTTCCATTTGCGAAACCCTGGAGTCGAGATGTTGAATTTTCAATCAGGCAGCTAGTATTTGTCTGTACTTCTGAGAGTAGGTAGTATTTACATTATTTACATTTTCAGACTGCTGTCCGCATCTTTATTGCCATGCTTATGACATTTCCGTTGTTGCACACTCCAGCCTTCTTCAGGTGCTAGAAATTTTGAATGGAAGCCTTTATTTTTATCAATGGGTTATATAATTACCATTCTTTGTGCGATGTCACTTCCGGATGTCATGAAGTTATCTCCCTTGAACTAAACTCTCTAAATTATTTCTTCACCGCTGATGTAGCCAGGTATTAAGCTAACAACTATTTGGGTCAAGTTACTAACCAACGCCGACTAATCGACAATCTTTTACTTATATTAATTTTAGCCCCCCTCTCTCTCTCCCCCGATATATATATATATATATATATATATATATATATATATATATATATATATAAATATAAAATGGATTAAGTTCTTTCGGTGACTGGCGTGTGTATACACTGCTTCTATACAACACGTTAAAATTTCCCGTCTTTGATTCCATGCGCCTATGGCTTAGGGAGTAGCGACTCCGACTGACACCAAATTGGTCGAGTATAGATCCCGGTCAGAAGCAAGTGGATGAACTGATGAGCTGTAATACAGCGAAACAGGCTTGTGTGTGGATGACTAATATATGGTCGATTATGCATCTTTCGGGGCCTGACAGGCTAGGCAGAAGATTAGGTTGTCATTTTTTTTTTTGTCGCGGTAGACTGTTTGCCAACCATGGTCAAAGAACCCAATTCGTCCTGCTATCCTACTCATTACTAGAGGGAGAAGTGATCTATTAATACCTTTCCCGAGGTGCGTAATTTAATGAAACAAATGTCAACTGGAATTCAAAACCGCCTCCCCGATTTCTAATTCCGAACCGATATCCATTACACCACAACGCCCATCCCCAAAACTAGCAAATATTTATTTAATAAAAATGCAATATTGCTTTTTAAATATCTTTTCTTTAAGTTTTTATATATACAAGAATCCAGTTTCCAATTCGCCAAACGCTTGAAAAAGTTAGAATTTGGCTCAAGAAAGAAACATTTACGCATAGCCAGGGGAAATGGTGCATGCTTAAGAGTAAGAAATCTTAAGAAATTATTTCATCGCTCTTTAAAAGGACAAAGGATAAAAAATATTATTTAAAATTAAATTAAATATTTTGTCAACTAGCGTCTTGGTTTATTTCTGGGTTTTTCTCGCACCCACCACCACTGAACTCAGTCATTGTTAATTTAGACCACCAGGGGTTTTTTGCCTGTTTTCTTTTTACCTTTGAAGATTTGGTTATCCTCGAGATTTTAAATAAAATTATTTTGTTTATTTTTTCCCCCGTAATGGTTCTTCCATTTGCGAAACCCTGGAGTCGAGATGTTGAATTTTCACTCAGGCAGCTAGTATTTGTCTGTACTTCTGAGAGTAGGTAGTATTTACTACCTCATCTCAGATATTTGCTAAATTAAATAACTTATTAAACGGTGAAGTAGGGTTTTTGTAAAACTATTTTTTTAAAACAAATCAGCTTATTTAACTTCCATCGATTAGTTTACGAAATGGAATGAAACATAGAGTTTGTAAATCTGGACAAAACATGTTAGCAATAACTTCGACAATACTAAATACTGTGCGCATTTCAACACGCTGACGTAGTACTTTAAATTAACTGAATATCAGATATTTCATTCAAATATGATTTGCTAAAGTCACATCTCTTTCTCAAGTAAATTCTGTAGACTAAACATTCTGACTCGGCATCTCGACTTCAGTCACTTTCTCACAGACGTGACATGGCTTCTCACAGACGTGACATGGCTTCTCACAGACGTGACATGGCTTCTCACAGACGTGACATGGCTTCACTCTGTCTTATTTACAAATATTTCTATGGCAACTTCCTTGGCATGCTTTTTTCTGTGGTGCCCAGACCACAGGAATTTAAGCGTGCTACTAGACTGATACCTAAGCCCCACCCTTTTACCGATGAAATAGTTCAATATAACCGCCACTTCTACCCCAACAACTTCTTTCCTCGTACTTCCCGACCCTGAAATTCCTTCTGTTTATTTGCTTCTCTGATAGCTCCAATCACCAAAAGTTTTAATGCAACGTTAATTGTCATTTTCTATCTTTTTGAATTCAGTTCATCTTTTATCTTTTCTTCGAGAACCTCTGTACCCAGTTTTTTCTCTCACTGTAACCCCCTGTGCACTAGTGGTGGTAGCAACTCGCTTGTTGTGAAATGATTAAAAAGTCATTTAAGTACAGAAATTTAAATAATTAAGATTCTTAACCGAGGAGGGAAAATATGATACTGAAATCTAATGGTGCATTGTAATAACAAAATATGCCTTCCAACAGCTAAGCAGTGTATCACGTAACAGAAATGTGCGTTAGAAACAAAGAAAATAGTGCTGAACTGCTGTGGAATATCAACCCTAACCCTATATGACAGGCAATGCTGAACAATTTCCTCACAGGAAACTCAAACCAGATGTGGTTCTTCAGAAAGATGCCGAAAGTACCGCGGGCGGATCATATGAACAATGACGAAATTTTACAGAAAACCTGAAAAAATGATAAAAAAAATTACTATAAATCAGAAAGGCAAACTTGAAACTTATGGGACGCATAACGAGGAATGACTGCTTGGAAAATTTATCAGCCACAGGGCATACTGAATGTAAAAAGGAAACTTCGAGTAACATGTCTAACGATCTTGTGAAATCAGTGGCAGAACAGCGATTGAGAAGGATATTAAGGGGACAAAGATTGCTAAGGGATGCGAAACGTAGGAAGTTGTAGAGAGTCGTGATCGCTCACGTTCTAAAATTTATACTGAGTAAAAAATACAAACAATATCTACATTGTTTTATAGTATTTCGCGTTGACGTTGTTTTTGTGTTGAATGACTAAGTTTTTGTTTCCGTCCCGAAGCGTGTACATTGATAGTCTGTGATCTCTTTTATCTTCAAACGTGGGTTCGGCTGTATCGACATTGACAATTTGTATTTTCATTGGCTTAAAAATGCGAATTTTATTTCTTTGATTGCTTGACACAGTTGCTTTCATTTTGGCGGGACTTTGTGCAGTTTTCTTTTGATCATTTTTTCGAAGGTCTTTTCTTCTTCATTTTTTAAAAATATAATTCAGGAGTGACTATATTTTGCTTGATTGTATCGCCTGCGTAATGAAAAAGAACGTATGTAAAACTTTTTTTTCTGGGCTTACGGCCATATCACGTTGAAACATCGGTTCCCGTACGGTCACCGAAGTTAAGCAACGACGAGCCTGGTCAGTATCTAGATGATGACCCCTTGGAAATACCATGTGCTGTAAGCCTGGATGTGTGGGTGTAATAATAGGCTTACGGTACGGCTACATCACGTTGAACGAATACCGGAGTTAGGCAACGTCGAGTCTGGTTAGTACCTAGATATCTGAACGCTTGGGGCTACCAGGCTCTGTAAGCCTGGATATGCGGGTGGAGTAAAGGGCTTATGGCCACATCATGTTATAGCATCGGTTAATCTAAATGATAACGGCTCCTAAATAGTAAAGCAACGTCGGACCTAATCGGTACTTAGATGGGAGATCATGTCGGTATGCCAATATAACAATAATTTCTTTTATCGTACTCTCCATCTGTGGAACTCTCTTCCGTGTACTTTCTTTCCTGATAGCTACAATCTCCAGTCTTTAAATGCAATGTCAATTGCCATCTTCTATCTTCTTGAATCCCGTTCATCTTTTATACTTTCTTCAATACCCCTGTACTCAGTCTTTTCTGTCAATGTAACCCCTAATATTTCTTGGGGGATAGGAAAGTTGTTATACAGAAGGATACTGAGAATATCTTAGGCTGACCATTTGAGCAACGAAGACGTATTAAAGAAATGGAAAAAACAAAATTATACTAACAATCACAAAGAGACAGTTGGAATAATTAAAAGAAAAGACTATTCCGTGATTTCGACACTAACAGTTATATATTGAGGGTAAAGATGCAGAGAGAAACAGCGGTTGACATACTTAACCTGCTTATGTAAATAGATGGCGATTATAAGTGCACATAACATGTTATAACTGCAAAGAATAGGAAGTTGTGGAAAGCCACGTCTTTTTATATTAAAATGCTATTCATCTTGTACAAAGTCCTCGGGCGATCCAAGATACAAGGCTACAAAGTAGGAGGCACAGTTTATGGGCATATGTGTGGATTATAACGGTTAACTCTACACTTGAACAAATTACACCCCTGTGCAAATTAATTGAAACAACTACTTTAGTTTCCTTTCTTCAGTTTTAGTTTCGATCAAGTGACAGAGTGTAATCGATTTCTACTTTCTCCTAAAGTGACAGGGTGTAATCGATTTCTACTTTTCCTCAGATTAGGTCATTTGCAGGGCTGTACAGCAATATGAATCTATTTTCGGGATGTATGATGAAATTTGTTTGACTGTGAAAAATATTGCGCCATCAGTAATTACATCACATTTTTATCACCAGACTGTATTGTCTCGACTGTCGATTAGTTGTCCTACGGTCATTGTTTGTGATGGACGTTACTCCAAGGAAGCGTACGAAAACAGTAACGCTGCACAAACACAATGGTAAGCATTACAGAGAGATCGCGGATATTGTTAGTGTCAGCCTTTCAGCTGTCAGTCGTATCATTAAGGCGAAGACAAAAACTGGAGCTATTATTCCAAAACATAAAGGAAAATGCAATTGGAAGAGAGAAACAACGCAAAGAGACGACGTATACGTGATTAGGGAAAGTGTGAAAGCTTCTAGGAAAACATTATTCGCTTTGTTTCAATTAATTTGCACAATGGTTTAAAATTGTAGTGATTGGAGAAGCATTCTCTTAGAAGTCGGTTCGAGAAAGCAGAAAAACAAAGCTTCTCGAGTAGAACTTACATCTCGCCAGTTGAATACGCAGCGAATGTAGGAAGTTTGCTACAATATGCGTTGCAGGCCGGGTTTTAGCCGTAGAAATTATCGAATTAAGAAATGTAGTTCCTCTACACACTCTCCATGGAAATAGTGATGGAGCAGCGAGAGGCTTGCAATGTTTCGTCTGTGGCAAAGTGGTTACAAAGACAAAGGAGAATAACGCGCAGCCAAACGAAAGAGCTTGTGTTAATAAATAGAAGAACAGGCAGTAGAAGGGATTGGGAAAGATATTGCTAAGGGCCACAAAGGATAAGAACCTGTGAAAGTCATGATTGCCCACATTTTGAAGGGACCGTGTACATGGTGCAGTTTGCATTCCGCTACGTTACAATGGCGATAACACCAGAGGAAAATACAAAGAAGACAGGAATGAAGATTGAACGATATAAAGAAGGTTTTGTAGTAAATGTAGGTCGACAATTAATACTTTGGCCATTGAGGAGATATAAACTGACAAACTTTGCACTGATAAACACAAGTATTTGCCAAATCTAAAAGTGATTGTTTGAAAAACTCGGTGTTATGTTTCCCGAATGACTGTTGAGTGTCACATGTTTAAGAATGAAGATATTTGGTGTAGAAGATTGCAGACCATAAACTCTTCAGGACAGATTGGGTTTTATAGCCTTGGTTGGCAACCAGTCTACCACAGAAAGTATTGGCAACCTTCTGCCCAATCAGTCATGTCTCTTTCGGGACATGATTGCCCAAGCATGTATCACGTATGGCACTTAACTGACTGACTAGATTAGTGGCGAGGTCCCATCCTTTTACAAACAAAATGGCTATGAATTGAGATTTATAAGGAAGTTCAAATAAGAAAAAGTTGAAATTTTCACGATTACTGCAAGTTTATTATTTCTACTGAAGCAATGTTCTTTTGTGTCGTTTCGTTTCAATAAACATTGAAACTAAATCTAAATGAATTCTGAAAAACTCGAATTTTTTAATTCAAAGAAGAGTTATCGGTCCTGACCTGACATCTCAACTTCAGGGAACTAATTAAAAGTTCATAGAGACTTGGCGGTATTCGGTGATGTAATCGATCTCACCATTTTACAGTTAAGATTGCTAAATGCAACCGTAAGTTCTATGCTAAGAGTTTCTTTTTTCGTGCTTCTCACTTGTTGAACTCTCCCTGGATTTTTGCTTTGCAGCCAATTTTGATTATTTGCATTATTCTATGCTCTCATCTTGGTTACCATTTGTACGACGTTTTGGCCTTAGTACGCTCTGGCCTTCTTCAGGTGCTAAGAATTTCAAACCAAACCCTTTGTTACTATCACTGGGGTATATCATTCTCATTCTTTGTGCGAGGCCACTTTTGGTAGTCATGGGTTATCTTTCTATAACCCGACTCTATAAGTTACTTGTTCACCACTGCTGTAGCCTGATCTTGAACTAACAACTCTTTGGGTCAAACCACTGGAACTAACCAACATCTATATCCACTGGGCCATGTGTTCTAAAATGGTAAGCAAGATCAGGACAATAGTCAGAATAATGCTAATCTTCTCACTTTGTTTTTTGTTTTTTTTTTAATTGGAGTAGATAGATCTATTTATCGCCAGGTTCACTCTCCACCCACGTCTATTGAACAAGTTAAGAGGCTCATTCCCTGTTCCCTGTTTAGGATGTGGTTTTCGGCTTTCTCTTTTCCAATATTCTCTCTTTGTTTTTGTTTTTTTTCAATTGGAGTAGATAGATCTATCTATCACCCGGTTCACACTCCACCGTCGTCTATTGAACAGGTTAAGAGGCTCATCCCTTGTTCCCTGTTTAGGATGTGGTTTCCGGCTTTCTCTTTTACAATCTTTTCACTATTACGTACCCCCTGCACATCAGTGGCGTTACCGCCTTGCTCAGGGTGATACGATAAAAAAAAAATGCTAACTTTGATCTTTAAAAAATTCACTGCTATGTCAATCGTTATCTTCTGTCGTCTTTATTCTTGTTCTTTTATTATTCGCTTGCATTAATAATACATTTTTCTCATATTCTATAGCAGCACTCAGTAACTTCTTAAGTTTTAGCGAATTTATTCTCCTCCCTGGGATGACATGATGAAAGAAAATGATTAAAAAACTATTCAATAGTTTTAGCATTAAAACACAAACCAAATGCAAGTAGTATTCCCTATGAGTTGTAGTGATTGTATTGCTCGACAAAGAACAGTGTACTGTGTCAATTATCGTGTCAAAACAATTTTTCTTTTTCAGATTATCAAGATCCGTGGACTCAATTTCGTATTTTTTAGTTTAAAAATACAATAAACAATATGAAAAATAAACTAGCAAGATTCATAATTATGGTTTATGTGAAATGATCTAAATAAGATATTAAGAGACAATGTCCTAAGTAACAAAAAGAAAATACTGCTGAGTTTTGGGTCGGATAAAAGTTCCTAGAGTTTTTAAGTGAACTTTGAAGACAATATTCTGATATTTTGATATAGATTTATTTAACTACGCATATCTCATATCGTTAGTCCTGGGTATGATAATAAACTACATCCGACGACAGCAAGGCATCTGATCGGGAGATTAAAGGTTTCGAGGAGCGCAGAACCACTTCTTAATAGCTGTTTCTCTTAGTCTCACCTTGACCCGCGTTAGTAGGTAGCATCTGCTAGGGTCGCAACTACGGACAAATAGTTAATAAAACAATAACAAATCACTATAAAAATATAAAAATACATTTTATGATAAAAATACCAGCAATACATTTTTATGTGAGAAATTGCTAACAACACCTGTTTATAGTAAAATGACTATTAATACGTTTTTAAAGCAAAATAACCAGATATATATTTTACCTTAGAATGACCAACAATATATTTTATCAGTAGTTGAAGGCATACAATTGCGTTTAAAATATAATAAAATTCTGTCCAAGTCATTTAGATTTCGGCATTAAATAACCTCTCTAGATGTCGATATGTTACTAAAGAAAATCAACCAACCAATATGAAAGAACTTTTTCATGACATTAATTCATATAATATTCTACAAGTTCCTAAAAAATCAAACTGTAGTGCGAGAGAAGAAACTGTTAACTTAAAACTTACAGTTACATCTAGCAATTTAATCGTTGACATCATGAGACCTAGCCGCCAAAATAGTGCTGCTCTTAAATTGATAAAGTCGAGTTACCAAAGAGAAAAGCACCTTAGAGCAGTTTCCGTGAAAATATTTACGGAAAAAATACAGGGAAAGTGACTGAAACCGAGATGCCAGGTCAAGATAGATAATGCTCCAGATTCTTCTTTACATTTTGTCAAGAATTTCTAAATTCATAGCAGAAACACCTGATCAGACATGGTAACAATATTCTATGTACTAATAAAGATATATTCTGTCGTGCAAAATTGTCTACCACTATATCGTAAAGCAACTTTCGCGGAAGCATATTTAACAACTGATTCAATATAATCGATACACTACATAACAGTGGAAAACGTGAGACTGGGTGCGTACAGTGAGTTGGTTCCCTGAAGGTTAGCAACAGCCATTTGGATTGAAGAAAAATGAGTTGGACACTCTTCTCAAAGATGAAGTAGAGACTTTAAGTAACGGAAATGGGTAAATTTTCGTTTTAAGTCCCGAAGGCTTTTCCCTCCCCAATTTTATCTAAAATAGCATTATTTCTGTGCAAATGTACATGCTGAACTCAAATCAACAATTAGTTATTGAAGAAATTTCCCATTATTGATCTTAACGACCAGAAAAAAAATCGAACTACATTTTGTCTCCCGTAACTCTAACGCAGTCATGTAATTAACTGCTGAATGACTTTCCGCGTAGGACAACAAATTTCGGTCTATTTTTGGCCGATTTGCTTCCTTTACTGAAACTTCCGCCTATTTACTTCCTGTAATGAAAGTAATACGCGATTGCATTTCTACTCGTATTACTTTCATTACAGGAAGTAAATGGGCGGAATTACAGTAAAGGAAGGAAATCGGCCGAAATTTGTTCCCTACGCAGAAGGTCATTCTGCAGTTAATTACATGACTTCGTGAGAGTTACGGGAGACAAAATGCGCCAGATGTAGTTTGTTTTTTTATGGATGTTCAGATCAAAAAAGGTAGGTTTCTTTAATAACTAATTGTTGATTTGAGTTCAGCATATACATTTGCACAGAAATAATGCTATTTTGTATAAATTTGAAGGGGGGAAAGCCTTTGGGACCTAAAACGAAAGTTTACTCGGAAATGTAATTCTACAGAAGGATGCTGAGGATACCATGGACAGAACATGTGAGCAACGACGAAGTTTTGGAAAAAATGGAAACGAAAAGGAAACAATAACAGGTAAAGGCAGCTGAAGCTCCTGGGTCATGTAATGAGGAAAGAGGGATTCAAGAATCTGATACTCACAGGTCAGATAGAGAGAAAGAAAGAGAGACAGAGGAAAGCAACGTGTAGCATACTTGATGGTCTTGAGAAAATGGATGGCATAGCAGGTTTTGGGTGAGGTAACAACAGAAAGCATGCTAAGAGCTACTAGGGGTAGGGAGATGTGGAAGACCATAATCGCCTACGCCCTGAATGGATACGACAAAGAGAAGAAAAGGAATTTTTTTTTTAATCATATCACCCCGAGCAAGGCGGTAATGCCACTGATGTGCAGAAGGTTACATAAGAGTGAAAAGATTGGAAAAGAGAAAGCCGGAAACCACATCCTAAACAGGAAACAAGGGATGAGCCTCTTCATCTGTTCAGTAGATGTGGGTGGAGTGTGAACCGGGCGATAGTTTAGTCTATCTACTCCAATTGAAAAAAAAAAACAAAGTGAGAAGATTAGAAAAGAGAAAACCGGTAACCGCATCCTAGGTTTTGTTTTTGGAGTGTCAAATTTACGAAGCATTTCATTTGCTACTTAAGATGCAGGTTTCATTAGAGGCTACACATTAAAAGATTGAAAGCAGACAAAGCTTTCCATTTCACTGGTGCAGTGTTTAAACGCACGAGAGCGTTATCACCCCTCGTTCTTTCTTTCTTATTATATATACTTTAATATGTTCGCTTCAACCAAACAGTGTTTCTAATATAAGGTTGTTCGGAAAATAATATCCGATTTTAGAATATACCGTTTGTGTCAATATATTGGAACCTTAAATACGTTCTTGCTGATTTTCCATGAAAAGTAATGGTTTATTTACAAAAATCAGTAAGAAACATATAACTGAAATATTGCTGATTTTTAGTTAAAGGTGAAATCTAAGTGGTTAACTTCGACAAAGAAAGAAACAGTTCTTTCTTTTTTTCCCCTAAAATCTTAGATGCTAGTTTGAAAATAATGTTTTTGTTACATGTTAGGGAATTAAAATAATTTTAGGATTAAATTCACTTTTTTTTTTTTACAATAGAGAGTCAAGGTAAATATTTTTCCCCAATTGAATAAAAAATACAGAAACAGTTGATGAAACTTTACATTAAATGGGAGACATCTTTGTTTTTCTTCAACGTTGCTTATTTTTTTAATTCCATCTTTCCTTGCAGCCAGAACGTAATGGTCTATTATTTATCTTAGGTAATGGCAGGAAGTAGCGCATGTGATAACTAATGAAAGGAGCAGCAGAAATGTATGATAGGTCTACCCTTTAACATCAGTATTCCCATCCTTCTCTTATCCATTTTTCGATACCCCCTCCATAACCTGTTCCTCTTTCTTTTCGCTCTCCTCTTATGCAGACCCCTGCGCACCAGTGGCTTTACTGTCTTTCTTGGGATGAAACGATTATAAAAAAAACCAAAATGTCTGTTAGTAGATAAACAGATGAACCTCGAAACAACGAAAACGTTTTGACCTCATATCACTTATTGTTTATTTACACTAAATAAACAGACCATTCAACACAATTCCTCACACAGTAGGAATTCACTCTTAAGATCAGGTAATTACAATGTCTAAACATGATTCATATATGAACAAATGTTATAAAGGGTGTTTCCCCCGAAATAAAATACGTTGAGAAATGATTTCATGATGCATGATCTCTCTCTCTCTCTCTCTCTCTCTCTCTCTCTCTCTCTCTCTCTCTCTCTCTCTCTCTCTCCCCCAAACTGATAACATTCAAATGGTTTCGCTCAATCCGATCTTGTCTTGTTTCTCTTCGGGGATTTATTAAATATATATATATATATATATATATATTATTTGAAATATATGATAAACATTTGCTTCAGTCATGCAAAAGTTTAATAAATAAGCAACATTGTTCGTTTCATTCAAGCCAAGGGGGTGGTGAAAAAAATCTGGGTCCGGCTTAGTTCCCCAAAACTGACAAAATGAGTTCATCACCCGTCGCTTTATATTTAAAACTTATCCATCACACACACACACACACACACACACACACACACACACACACACACACACACACACACACACACACCTATCTATCTATCTATCTATCTATCTATCTATATATATATATATATATATATATTAGTAGATTGGGAAAAAAGCCAGACGAGTTAGGATATAGTGAGTTATCCGTTCTAGTGGAGAGTAGTTGTGTGTTGTTGCAGATTAACGGAATTTGGCCTCGTTGTAGATAGCCCACTATAAGTCATAAAAAGGGATTATGAAACACGAAAAGCAAATTGAACATAGAAACAACATTTTATATATGCATATATTAATTAAGGTTTTTACAATTAAAGTAATCCTTTTAGGATGGGTCCAACGGACGTTAAAAGTTCATGGCAATAAAATGCTGAAAAGAGAATTTGTGCGTATGAATGTAGGAGCGTTGTAAATTAGGAATGTCTTTGATATATCCGCTTCTTTGGTCTGTAAGTAGTTTAGAGACAGCGAAGGATCACATAAGAGGGAAGGAAAGCGGACATAGTAAATCGCTTGACGTTGTCAAGGGAAGTGCTAATTACGCTCGTCCTTCTCGAGTCTCTCTGTCTATCTGTCGGGCTCTCTGTCTGTTTCATCTTGTCTCGTGGCGATGCTTTCTGTATCGGCGTTTTATATCGTCTTTGTGGATCCCAGCAGATTATTTGGGAATTCACACTCGTTTTTGATTCTGGGCTTCCCATTGGCCGATAAATAAAATTCGCGTAGGCTCGCGAACTGGAATTTGATATTTAATTAATTTTTGGCTTTCTGCCGGAACCTCTGCGTGGAGTCGGTTGCGCACCGACCAGTTTTGGTCATTTGCTTTCTGGTCCTGAGAGAGCAAACATACGGTCCCTCGCTTTGCTTGGTATCACCACAAAGACATCATAATGGTCTCGTCAAGAAACTTCGAAGTCGGTATAACTCTGCTCAGTTAAATGACAAATTTCCCCAATTTAATGACATACATATATATATATATATATATATATATATATATATATATATATATAGTGTAACAAAAAGTTGTGGAACTTGTAGCTTTTTTAACCTGCTGTTCTACTTTTATAAAGAGTGCTCGAAACAAATCCCACACCACACCAACAATAAGTCCATCTACCTGTAAATGGTAGAAACATAAACGAAACTCTCGACACTGCAAAAAAAAAAAAAAAAAACACCACTTATCCAATACAAAATAACCTAAACTAAACGAAAAAGCGACCTGCCCAAAACTAAATAACCAATACCCTCCTCTAAACCAAATAGCAGCACCTTAAGAACCATAAACAAACGACTAGACCATCCTAAAATCTCACACCACATATATCATTAACAACGACGCCACTACTACTACATCCAGACAAGATAAATAGGAAACCTGACCTGAACTAAGCCACCTCTCCCAACCCCTAACTCTAAGACTACAATATGGCCAACAGAATCAAAATAAGCTCCCAACTTCACTTTTACTTAAAAAGCATATTCACCACAAATAAAGCATTTTTCACCAGATAATTTTAATTCCAACTTCGTCACCCGATGAGAAGCACCTAAAAAAGGTAGCTTCGAAACGCGAAAATTTTTGTGTAGTGATACTATGAATTTATAAACCATTGTAACAACTATTACAATATATATATATATAGCCTAAATGAAAAGCTGCAAATTGTAAGGTTCCCTAAAAATAAAGTACTACTGAATCGTAAAGATTATTTGACCGTTTTATGCAAGCATCGAAAATATATTTTCTCTAAAATCTAATTAATTACAATTGTTCATTTATAACTTATGCTCCAATACAGCTTAAAAATTAAAAATTATTATACTAAAATAAATGACCTACACAAGTATTATCTGGTTTTTTAACTACAATAGACCTTAGTATACCATAATTATTTAATTCTAATTCTAACCTAAACATTCCAGCCCCTTTAACTCATGGGGTTGATGTCAAATTAAAAAAAAAAAAATGAAATCCAACTTGCTATTAAAAATTATTGTCTACCCATTTAAATAATATATGATCCCACTATGTATCTTATCCAGACAAAATTAAAATGTGTCCTGCCATGACATCAGGCTACTCTGTTTCCATTCGCGACTCAAATCTTCAACTTCATAGTTCAACCTAATTCTTATTTTTGATTTAACAATATTGACACAGCCACAAGCATATTTTTCAACTACCACTCCCTAATTTTCTAAATAAACATGAATTTATCTTATATTTTCTAAATGAATCATTTTTACCATTTATCTTATTTTTTTCAATTGGAGTAGATTGACTAAACTATCGCTCGGTTCACACTCCACCCACGTCTATTGAACAGGTGAAGAGGCTCAACCCTTGTTCCCTGTTTAGGATGTGGTTTTCCGGTTTTTCTCTTTTCCAATCTTTTCACTCTTTTTTTCTTATTTTTTTATTTTTTTCAATTGGAGTAGACTGACTAAACTATCGCTCGGTTCACACTCCACCCACGTCTATTGAACAGGTGAAGAGGCTCATCCCTTGTTTCCTGGTTAGGATGTGGTTTCCGGTTTTTCTCTTTTCCAATATTTTCCTTCTCACATAGCCCCCTGCGCATCAGTGGCGATTTCGCCTTGCTTGGGGTGATATGATTAAAAAAAAAATTTTTTAAATATCACCTGATAAAGAACAGTATTGTTCTGAAACATGAAAATTTTTGTATAGTCATATAATTTTTTTTATAAACTATTCTAATAAGAAAATTACAATATATATATATATATATATATATATATATATATATATATATATATAAAATAAATTTTCAATATTTAAAAATGTTGAATGAACATTTCGACATTAAATCCCTGAGAAAGAGATTTTACATCTCCTCAGCAACGGTCCTTCTTTCAAAATGGAAATAGAAATAAGAATAAGAATTAAAAAAGAGAGAAAGATAAAAATAAAAATAAATAAAAAAAAAAAAATAAAAAAAAAAATGACGGTTAAAGATTTAGAAAATTTTCGTCACAAAAAATTACGGAAGTAATTCATGTCTAATTTTAGATTTTAACTTTTAAATAGAGTTATTAGATAGAGTTATCGGGATTTTATGTCGAAATGTTCATTCAACATTTTTGAATATTGAAAATTTATTTTATTTTATATTAGCTCTGTAATTTTAATTACATTGAGCTCTCCTCCTGTATCATTTTTTAATATTAAAATTTTTTAATATTAATTAGGATCAGTTTCTTGGGATTTACCTTCCTACTTTTCCGTTTGGATTAACGTATTATATATATATATATTGCTAAATATAACAGACAATGAATGTCTATTATATTTAATCATGAGCCGTTCTAAACATCCTATTTTAGCTTTAATTTTAGCTGAAAATATAGACAACAATTGTTCAATATTTGGATATTTTTTTATTATGATGGTTCTGGTGAGAGGCCGAAATGTTAACAGAACCATATGTTAAAAGCAATGAAATGGGTTGTAACCAGATTGAAATGTGATTTTATTAAGTGTGAGTTGCTTTGATTTATTGTAGATGGCCTCCAATATCTGAAGGTTATTTTTACTATGTGTATGTGTGAGAATTATTGTGTTATCGACTAAAATCTGTCTAATATTACCTACATGTCTATGTTTTTCTAAGAAATGTTGTTTGATTGAATTATGATCAGGAAGGTGTCAGGTAAGTCTAAAGGGAGAACGTGGTTGTAGTAAAACCAATATATGTAGTGAATTTCTTTTATTGGTACCAGAGATACAATCTCTGAACGGGCATGTAAATTGATACACTATATTGCTTTTCTGTAGATGATTTAGTTTTGTGGTTTTAGATTTATTAGAGAGTGTGAGGTCAATTGTTTTAAATTTTTTATAATATATGATGAGCTTAATTTGATTATTATTATTTATTGGTTTAGCATTTCTAGGTATTATGTTTTTGAGTGTTGTTTCATCTTGTTTGCAATTATTATGCATTTGGTTGCAATAGCATAAATTAATAGTGTTATGTTTATTTTGACGTGCACTATTATTATTAATATTATCAATATTTTTAGAGGTATTATTAAGTTTATTGCGATACATTGTTGATCAATGACGAAGTCAGGAAATCCATTGTTAACAAGTGTTTCTTTAATATCGTGTAATTCTTTATAGAATATGGATTTGGAAGAAGATATAATTTCTGTGCGTTGAATTAAGTTTTTATAACAGCTAACTTATATCATTGAGGGCATTCACTATTATAATTCAGAAGACACGTTTTTTGCTAGTTGGTTTCCTATATATAGAAGTAGCAAATCTATGTGGGTTAGAATCAATTAATCAATACATATATATATATATATATATATATATATATATATTATTATACTTTATGATGTAATGAATATACATAAACCTTGGTTCCCCCTTACAGTAATATGGTGACAGCCATAAATACAGACTAAGGTGGGGACGCTTAGGACTACGTCTATTGTAACGCCTATTGACTACGCCTATTGCATACGTCTACGCTTAAGCATACTGCATACGAGTACGGCGAGTACCGGTCCATTACGGCTACTTGCTAGATTGTCCTACTCGGTTACAGTTGCCAAAACCGCTTAGCTACTTCGAATAATATATTTATCTCTTTCCAGGACATATCAGTTAGCGACGAAAATTCGAAACCACTTCTCAAGATTAAAAAAATAATACAGTTGACAACACTTACTAACGAAAAAAAAAAAAACTCATTCGGTACTTACAGAAAGTAAATAATTTTTTACTCATTTATTTGTTTTAGCACTTATTAACGAGGAACGTTAGAAAAGGAAAAAATTGTGCAACGCTTACAGAAAGTAAGAAATACCCCCCTCTTATTTGGACTTATAATATTTTATTGTCTACATAAATTGGAGCAAAACCTTTTGTAGATAAGTTGGCAAAATGGAACAAATTGCGGAATTAACTAAGGTGCTACAAGTTACTTTACAGCAACAATTCCAACAACAACAACAACATTACTTATGCAGCAACAAGAAAGGTTTGGTAAGTTATTCAAACAACAAGCAAAAGCCAAAAAATCACTTTGGGACAGCAAAAGAACCGGGTTCTAGATTTTTTTCTGCTGAAGGAATTTCAAATTCATTCTCTGAATTTGAATACGACCCTGACAGTGATTCAACGTTTCCAGCTTATTTTCGTAGGTATGAAACAATATTTACGAAAAATGTGAACAATGGTCCGACGAGGAAAAAATCACTCTATTATTGCAGTTGGGAACAGAAAAAAAAAAAAAAAATACGCGAATTTAATCCTCGCAAAGAAGCCAGAGGAAATTACATTCAGCGAAAAATTTCGATGAAAGAGATAGTCTATTTCATACACGTTACAAGTGTCTAAATATCGTAAAACAAGAGGAGGATGATTTTGTAACGTATGCAGGTCTGGTTAATGCACAGTTTCAGGTTAAATTAAAGAAATTGTCAATCGACATGTTCAAGTGTTTAATTTTTGCGCAGGGGCTAACGACACAGAAGGACAAAGAATTTAGATAAAAAAATCCTCACTATTATGGAACAGGATCTAAAGATCACGCTACAAAAAGTAACGGAAGACTGTCAGCGTGTTATAAACATAAAAAAAAGATAATACTCGAATTGAGGAGAAGAGCGTTTCGTGAGTACAAACTGTAAGACAACAAAAGTGGATACAGAATAAAGAAAGAAAAATTATATGCAGTCCATGTGGAGGACAGCATATAAAGAAGGATTGTTTCTTCGGGGATAAAATATGTTTAATTGTGGGTGTGTAGGCCATAGAAGTTCTCGTTGTCAAAGAAAACAGAGAAAAGTAAAATCAAACACGAAAACAAAGATGAACGTAGTTTTGTCGAAAAACGAAATTGAGGATGGTAAAAGAAGAAAATACCTCAATGTAAAAATAAATGGCCGTAAAATTATTATTCAATTCAGGAAGTGATATCTCGGTGATAAACGAGCAAACATGGAAAAAATTGGTCACCCACTGTTGACTAACATAGACAAAATTGCTAAGGGAGTGTCAGGAAAAAGACTTAAGTTTAAAGGTGAATTAAAATGTCACATTTTGTTCATGGAAAAAATTCACCGTTTGAAAATGTATGTGCTCCCTGGTTCAGTAACCCTCTTTGATTTAGACTGGATCGTATTGTTTAACTTATGGGAATTACCAGTAAATGCTTTCTGTAACAAAGTTAACGTCATAGAAAACGATAAGACGAAGAAAACTGAAAGATTTATTACGGATTGGAAGGACTAGTTCTGCGCACAAAAATAGAAGCCAACTTTGAGATGAAAGACAATGTTAAACCACTTTTTAGACCACAGAGAAAAGTACCATAAATGAGAAATTTGAAAGGTTGGAGAAAAGTAGCGTAATTTCAAAAATCGATTACTCGGATTCGGCGTCTCCAGCCCTATATATAAAAAAGAAAAACCAAAAAAATCAGAGTATGTGCTGACTTTTCGACGGGCTGTCGAAACGTCAGCAAACACTCTGTGTGTTTTGTGAACCGAGCGATAGATAGATCTATCTACTCCAGTTAAAGATCTATCTACTCCAATTAGATCTATCTACTCTAATTAAAGGTCTATCTACTAATTTCAAAATAGAATATGTGCCTTCAAAGAAGTTAGGTCACGCCGATGGATTATCAGGCATGATACCTGAATATACGGAATCATTGGAAGAAACAGTAATAGCAACGCTAAGAGACGAAAGTGAATAGTCGGGTCTGTTATGCAACACTATTTGAGATCTACCGGTTACGCTAGTAGATGTGAAAAAAGCAGCGGAGAACAATGATTTCATTAAAAATATGAAAAAGCAAGTCTGGTTGATCGAGAAAATTAAAAAAGGAAGTAATACGTCACTATTTTCAACCTGCGAACAGGTATGACTATACGCAGATAGAATTGTAATGCCGGGTACTCTGCAAAAGAAAATTATGAAAGAATTTCACACTGGCCATCCAGGGATTTCGAGAATGAAATCACTAACTTTTTTTAATCGTATCACCCCGAGCGAGGCGGTAACGCCACTGATGTGCAGGGGGGGGGGCGCCACGTAATAGTGAAAAGATTGTAAAACAGAAAGCCGGAAACCACATCCTAAACAGGGAACAATTGAAGAAAAAAAAAAAAAAAGAAACCAAAGTGAGAAGATTGGAAAAGAGAAAAGCCGGCAACCACATCCTAAACAGGGAACAAGGGATGAACCTCTTAACCTGTTCAATAGACATGGGTGGAGTGTGAACCGGGCGATAGATAGATCTTTTCACTGGATACACTATTGCTTACCTGCTAATGATTGTTAAAAGAATATAATATATATGTATATTTTACATACACGTTTTCCCATCTGGTTGCTGAGAAGATAAGATGGATGGATCTAGCATCGAGTTCTACCTCTTTTTTCAGGTAACTGTCAATCAGTTTTCCCAAATGAGAAGCTATACTTATTGGCCGAGGATGGGCCAAGATATAGAAAACTTGGTAAGACAGTGCAGAGAATGTCAACTTTTTTTTAATCATTTCACCCCAAGCAAGGCATTCCATTGCCACTATTGCGTATGGGGCTACATAGGGGAAGGTAAAGAGGAGGAGTGGTTAGGTGTAGGAAATAACAGAAGGAAGGTGATAGATGAGTAAGGATACCGAGGATGAGGGATGGGCAGATGGGAAGAATGTTTGAAAGAATGGGAGCGGGTTAGTGTGTTAGGAGGTGTCTATTGACCCCTACATTTAAACTCCTGGAGATTGTAGCCGTCGGGGAAGCAATCATGTGGAAGGGAACTCCAAAGTCGGGAAGTGCGAGAAAAGAAACTGTTGGAGTAGAAGTTGCGGTTGCATTTTATCGGTTTCACTGTAAAAGGATGGGATCTAGTTGCTAATATAGTTTCTCGTGCAAATTCGTATCTAGGGGGCAGCAGTGATCCAAGTTCATTGGAGCAGAAGCCGTGAAAGTATTTATAGAAGAGACACAGGGAAGCCATGTCGCGCCGGTGAGAGAGACTGCAGGCGGTCTGCCAAGTTAGTATCGATCACATTACACACCCTCCGCTGTACCTTGTCAAGAAGCCCGAGGAGAATAGCAGGAGCACCCGACCAGATATGGCAGCAGTATTCAATGCACGGGCGGATGGTAGATTTATAAATGTGCAAGATAGATTCAGACGGAAAAAAACTTCCGGGCCCTGCACAGAGAACCGACTTTCATAGCAGCGGATTTAGCAATGGATTCGATATAGTCATTCCATTTGAGGTCCGCTGTAAGTGTGAGACCAAGGAGGCGTAGTGTTTTACTCTCCGAGAGGCAAGCCTGGTCCATGCTAATGGGAGGTAGGTGCGATTGTCTAAGATGGTTAATTGATAGTAGCTTTGTTTTCGAAGCATTAAAGCTTACGAGCCATTTCTTACCCCAGTCCACTACGGATTCGAGGTCCTTTTCAAGTTCAGCTGCAAGGTTAGCTTTGTCGCCTACACCAGATTTTTGGTCGAGGCGAGAGTAAACTGTGGTGTCATCGGCGTACATACCTACTTGAGATATTATGGAATCAGGGAGATCATTATTGTATATCAGAAAGAGCGTAGGACCTAGGATAGAGCCTTGAGGGACACCTGCGTTCGTATGGTAGTTCTGGGAGGCATGTCCGTTTAATACCACCTTCATTGTCCGGTTGCAGAGGAATGACTGGATTTGTTCAAACAAATGTCCAGTTATACCATAGCTCTGCAGTTTGCATAGAAGGCCAGCATGCCAAACTCTGTCGAACGCTTTAGAGATATCCAAGGCAACGGTTCGGGCTTCACCATTGCTGTCGAGTGCCTGATATATGTACTCGGTGATGGTCGTTAGTATATCAGCAGTAGACCTGGTGAAGCGGAAACCCTACTGCTTGTCCGAGAGGAGCCTGTGTGCTGATATGCTGAACCACCTCGGCCGGCAGTAAGACATATGTTTCATGGACTTGATTGCATATCGACGATGCAGGACCCATAAATGGACCTTATTATCTAATTATTGTGAACAGTTTCACTAAGTGGCCAGAAATTGTTAACTGCAGACAACCGACTGCAACAAATACAATGAACGCACTTAATGAAATTTTTAGTCGCTTTGGTCTCCCTAAAACTTTAGTCAGCGACAACGGAACGCAGTTTACGGGAAGAGAATTTAAGAAATTCTGTTCATCATTGTCATTGATTACGTGACAACGCCAGTATATAATCCAAGATGGAATGGACAGTCGGAAAAATTCGTGGACACCTTTAAACGAGCGTTAAAGAAAAGTCAAGGCGTGGGCACGAATGAAAAACGTATTTAGAAACTTTTGGCAGTATATAGAATCACGCCAAACCCGAATACAACGTCAGGGTTATCGCCAGCAGAGTTAATGTTTGCGAGAAAAATACGCTCTGTGTTCGACGGACTGTTGTCTAGTCCAGCGAAGAAAACTGCTAAAAAAGAAAGAAAGCATATAAGCCAGGTAGCAAAGGTTTTTTTCAAAACCTTTAGGGCTGGAAAAATGTATTGGGAAGAATGAATGATAACCAAAAGAATTGGACAGATCTTAAAAGGCAAAAATTTCGGTGCAAACGACCTTGGAATCAACTGAGATCCACACACGCTACAGACGTCACTGAAAATACAGAAGAAATTTCAATGGAAGTCCTGTATGACGCATTTGAAATTCCCAAATCCAGCAAGTTAACCTTCGCTAATGGAGGTATTCCTGACCTCAAGGCTAGAGGTACCAGTGTGTCAAACGACAGCACAGCAGGGAGGATTGAGGCGAAAAAGACTTTGGAAAAAATCAATCGATGTCCTGACTTTGGAAAAAATCAATCAATGTCCAGACCCTAAAACGAGAAAATATTGAAGTTAAATTTTACGGTATTTTAAGTTTAGCTCAGGGGGAAATGATGTAATGAATATGCATAAACCTTGGTTCCCCCTCACATAATTTTCTTCTCTTTTAATACATGTGGCATTCTTTAGATCAAAATAGTAGTTGTACTTATTTGTGTGTATAATTAATATTTGATAATTTTTTTGTGTTCATAGATACATTTTTTTTGTTTTTATAATTTCTGCAAATTTCCCCAAAAGTAACAGTTTTCAGAATTATTGTAATGGATGCATTTGGTTCTAATCCTATCTATAATCGTTTTGGATGTGTCTATAGTGTGTCTACGTGTATGTGTTTTTTTTTCTACATTATCAGAAAAAAAAATCACTGCCATCGGGTCAAAGTAGTGTCTATGATATCTGACTCAGTGAAAAAACTATTTAGTTGTGAACAACACGTCTCTTTCATCACGGGTGATTTTGACTCATCATGCGAGATTTTTCAAATCAAACAGCTTGGAAGTTAAAACACAACATTAGGGCGCGGCGAAGTCAAAGAATATAAATGTCAGTTTTTGTTTTAATTTTTTCTGAGTTTCGATTGTCGTCTTTTATCGCAATATTTTCCGTACATCTCTTCTTCACCCGCGGACATATAACTGGATAGCGGGTGGGTACGAGAAATCAACGAACAGAGTTCAAATCCAGTCGCGTTCGTTTTATTTACTTTCGCGCAAATAGGTATAAAGTCATCTTTTTCCTCAGCCAGTTATTGGTTAAATATATTTGGATGTGCGTTGTAAAGCAGTGGATATCGACTCGGAACGAGAAATCGGGAAGTCGAGTTCGAATTCCAGTTAAATTCCTTGAATTCACTTACGCGCAAATACCCTTGGGAAAAGTATTAACCTGTCTCTTCCCTCCAATTATAGATCAAATAGCAGGACATATTGGGTTCTGTAGCTTTGGTTGGCAACCAGTCTACTGCAGAAAGTACTGGCAACGTACTGCGGGAAAATCTTATGCCTAGTTAGTTTTATGCTCAAGCGTGTATCACGTATGGCACTTAACTGATTGACGTAGGGAAATCTTGGTCGGCAACTTGTCTAGGAAAAAAAAAAGAAATTACGGTATAAACCTGGGTAAATGGAACTTGTTAGCGTGAGAACACGTGGTCGGCTAAAGAAAGGATTAGTTGGTTGGTTGATTGGATTTTGTTTAGTGGCATATCAACATCTCTATGGGTTATTTATTGCCGAAACCTAAATATTCTGAACACAGTTTTATGTCTTCAAATAAGGATATTTTGTACATCATTTTATACTCTCAGATTAAACAGATTCTAGATATATAGTTTGTAGAGAAAATGTATTTTTCTCTAATGTCTTTTCTTTCCTCTAATTTCTTTTTTATTCATAAAATGTATTGTTGATAATTTGTTTTAAAAGTATTGCTGGTAATTTCACTACAAAAATGTATTGCTAGAAATTTCATTATAAAAAAAAATTTGTTTAGGGGAGGAATCACTACTTGCCTATTACTGGGACCCTAAGAGGTACTACCATCTCAGGTTAGAGTGGGACTAAAAAAAACATCAGTTCTACGGTTCTCATAACCTCTAATCTTCCGATAAGAGGTGGTTGCTGCCAGATGTAGTTTATCGTCATATACAGGACGGTCTGAGGAAAGGAAAACGCCCAACAAAAAACAACCCTTACTTAGAGTACAGAGGTTGGTTGTGGGGGTCAATCACCCCCAACCCGTGGAACATTTCGATTAGAGAAATCTCATTTATGCTACCAGGCGAATATCAATATTCATTTAAAACACTGGAACCTACACATCTAAAACGCAGTGAATGCCCCGGTATATTTTGCCTATATATGCTTCTATTATCCTGTGTCTAATAAGTAGATGGCTGGTTTAATTAATAAATACAGGGTTAGAAATATCATTATTTACACTGTTTGAACTGATGTCCTAATCTTTAGTGCCATGTTTACGACGTTTCGGCCCTTTGTACGATCCGGATATCTTTTATTTCGATCACTGAAGCATATCATTCTTATTCCATGTGCGATGCGACTTCCGGATGCTATGTACTTATCTCACTTTACTTCAACTCTCTAAGTTATTTGTTCACCACTTCTTTAGCCAGTTATTGAGCTTACAACACTTTGGGTCAAGTCACTGGAGATAACAAACGCCACTGGGCCATGTGTCCTTGAGAACATCAGTGCATCAATTTTTGGGGCTTATAAACTTAATGTCTCAGTAACCAATGTTTTTTGCCAGAGCTCATATTGCAATCTTTTGAAGCTAATGGTTTTCTCTCGCAGTCCGTATTATTATTTCCCATGTTTCCAATGGTGTTCTCTATCAATTATTTCAACTTCATACCATAGTGGAGATGATCCGTTTTCTCCCTTCATAAAGACAAATATAAATATCGTATGAATTCTTAGTTTAGTGGGGAACAAAATAAATTGGTAACGCCTTTAGCTTCTGTTTTAACGCACAGGTTGAGAGGCATGTAGTATAATAGTTGTAAGCTGGTGCCGTTTTTCTTATTTTCCATCTGATTTTATTGCTTTTGTGTCTATGGTGTTATACAAAGCCACCGAAAATGGAAAGGAAAGACTAATGTAGATAATGTAATACTAAATTTATTCAGACATTACGAGATTAATACAAGTTATCTTTGGACTCTTACAATCCCAAGAGATGCTCAAATTTGTGGCCTTTAACTTCCAGACATTGATGAGAGCGGCGAAATACTGCTTGGACAACACTGACAAAAAGTGTCCCATAGGATTGCTGCATATGCATTTTCGATTTCTTGTTTAAGGGCCGGTATTGTAGTTAGTTTTCTGCGATACGCAACATCCTTTAGGTTCCCGATAGGTAAAATTTTAAAATCTACGAAAAACAAGTGTTTCCTTTACTGAAGTGTGTATACATTTTTTGATTGTATACATTTTAAAAGAGCTGTATTATATACATATTTTCGTCTATTAAATGCTGTTTTGCGAGAGTAGTTTCCCTCTTTCCAAAATATTTTCGTTATTCCTATATATTTTTTCTTAATTTCTTTCGATCTTCTAGTAGATTCGTATATTACGTTACTTTGTAAGCAGTTATTGATTAGTGAACATTCAAAGTTTGATCTATGGTAACAAGTGAGAGTGGAAGTGTTTGAGGCGTGCTATCGATTTATTTTTTAAAATCCGTGCGACTACAAGGTCTTTGCCGTTTCTGATTTATTAGAAACAAAAGTTACATGGCAATTTTGATATACTGTTAGTCCTCAAAGTAATTTCCATCGGCACCCAGAATCTTTTGCCAACGTGCCTCTAGCTGCCCAATATCCTAGTGGTAAATACCAAATGTCTTGGATGCATGTGCGATGCAACTTCCGGATGCTATGTACTTTTACTCAATCTCTCTAACTTATTTGTTCATCACTTATTTAGCCAGTTATTGAGCTTGCAACTCTTTGGGTCAGGTCACTGGAGCTAAGAAACGCCTATATTTAGTAACTTATTTTTAACAGAGCTCATATTGCAATCTTTTGAAGCTAATGATTTTCTCTAGCACTCCGTATTATTGGTTCCCATGTTTCCAATGATGTTCTCTATCAAATATTTCAGATTCATACCATAGGGGGAATGATCCGTTTTCTCCCGTTATGTAGACAAATGGAAATATATGAATTCTTAGTTTGGTGGGGAACAAAATTATTCATAAAATGTCTGTGAGTGCCTGCCGCGAATTTACCTCATTTACGAAGAATTTCCAACGAAGCTGATTGTCCAGGGAATGAAAGAGGTATTTATCTCTTGACGCAATGCTCGTGAAGTAAGGTGGATGACACAATGTCTGCCAGCCAACTCGCCGTATAGTATCTCTTGCCACCCACGTCATATGAGGCCTGACATTGTCATAGAGAAACAGTACACCAATTAACGAATGCTGGCTCCTTCTGCATCAGTGCCTGTTTCACGCGTTCCAACTGCTGAGACTACAAATCCGCAGTGATGGTTTACCTCGCTGATAGCACCACTTGTCGACTCGTCCATCAAATAGAGAGCATGGTCTTGTGTAAGCATAGAGATGGTCTTGTGGTGCGACACACAGGGTTCCATGGTGAGAAATGATGTCTGACACACTTTGAAGTGTCATAATGGGCCCACTTTTCGTCACTGGTGAAAACTCAATCAAATATTGCGGTGCCGAGAAAACAACGAGAAACAGACTTGTTTCTTGTTGACTTCCGATGTGTGTGTGTGTGTGTGTGTGTGTGTGTGTGTGTGTGTGTGTGTGCGCGCGCACGCGCGTGTGTGTTGGGGTACCCACTTGCTCAACTTGTATGGGGTACAGTTGAATTTTGATTGTTTCATCAGAAACCTGGAAGCGTTCGGCAAACTCACCACATGTTTGGCTGTTGTCCTCTATGGCCGCCATCATCTAAGACCTGTGATCGGCCACTACGGGATTCATCACAAAGGAACAGATCTCTCAACCTGAATTTCTGGAACTAATGTCTAGCGGTGAGTTCACTCACAGAATTATCCTCAAATGTTTATTCGAAGACATGATGCGGCTTTTCGAAGACTTGATGCAGCTTCCGAGAAAACCCAACTTAAAGTCATAAAACAGACAGCCCGGAACGAGTTGTTCTCATCTTTATTGACATGTTTACGACTTTTCGGATGCTGTACCCTCCGTACTTCTTCAGGTGCTAAAACTTACAACTTTTGGGTCAAGGTATTGGAACTAATCAACGTCTATATCCACTGAGCCATTTATTTATATTAAACACATATTAGTCACAGTATGCATTTAATGTATTGTGCCATTTCTATTATATAAGTAAGCTGTATATGTTTCTGTGCGTGAGTTTATATGTGTGTGTATATATATGTACATATATGATGTTATATTTTTCAGATGTACCTACATTTTAAATTTGTGTGAAGCTATGGTCATTCAAACCCTACTGCGGAAAAATCCTCTGATTAGTCAGTCCTGTCTTTTTCGAGACATAATCGCTCAGGTGTGTAACCCGTATGGCACTTAACTGACTGATAGCCAAATGGCTATTAGTCAATTAACTACCATACGGGTTACATATTTATCTTTATATCTATGTATGAATATATTTTATCTTTATCCACATGTTTGTATGCATGTGAATATATATATATATATATATATATATATATATATATATATTATAATTTTGCTATTAATCTACGTGTTTTTTTTATTTCTTATAATATATTATTATTATTATTATTATTAATTATTACTTTAGAACATGTACAAACTGCAAACTACTACAAAATTGTACATTTTGTTTCGACATTGAAAGAATAATGTCTCGTCAAGTAGTTAATAATGATGGTAATAAACGTTTTATTGAAAAATAGACAAAAAACACTACTTCCATTTATTTTTGTAATTCTTTTTTTGTACAAGGTAAATAGATATTAAAAAAGGAGGCGAAAAAAGAAAGAGGGTATAAAAGATAAAAAAATAAGATGTGAAATCAAGAAAGGGAAAAGAAAAAGGAAAGGGAAAGATAGAGAGGAAATAGAAAGTAAAGAGTAAAATAAGTAAGAAAGTACTGAGAGGAAAGAGCCAATGAAAACAGTTAAGAGAGAGAAATTTTAAATTTTGAGTGAAAGTGAATTGTAGACAGATATTGATATCGGTTACATAACGTCTGGACTCACATCTTTTGGCATTAAAAATTATATATATATATATATATATATATATATATATATATATATATATATATACTTCTATCAAAGTAAAGGAAAGAAAGAAGAAAAGGAAAGATATAAAAAGTGTAGAATGGGAAGAGGAAAAAGCGAGAAAATGTATATAGGGAAGAAAGGCGTGAGACACCGGTTAAGAAAGAGAAATTTTAAATTTTGGCCGGAAGTGAATTGCAAACAGATACAGATATCGGTTACATTGTTTAAAAATAAAACAAAACTTTAGTATTTTTTAAAATAATGATGAAATCACATACACAAACAGAGAAATTATTCATAAAAAGTAAATTAGAGGATATTTAAAAACATAACACGAAAATATAAGTTCATTAGACCTAATATAAGAAATTGGAGAAATAAAAAAGAAGTTAAATTTGACATTAAAATTAAAATTAAAAATTAAAATTAAAAGATGTTTAGGTAAAATTAATATTAAGATTTTAATTTTAATTTAAGGTACTAAATAGATCATAATTTATTATAGAAAATAAAAATAAATTATCATAAGAAGAGAGATCATATAGTTAAATTAAATTAATTTAATTATTTTTATAAAACTAATTATAGTTGCTAAACTAATTAATTTAATTATTTTTAAAACTAATTATAGTTGCACTAATAATTTAGAAAAAAATTAATTAAATTTCATAACAATAAAATATTGAAATTATATAACAATAGCAATAGTGATGCTACTACTCGTTTTAATGTTCCCCATAGTAAAAACTTATGCAATTGTAGAAATCCCGACCAATTCTTCTATATCTAACAAGTGTTTAACTAAGCCCCTTGTCTACATGTGCTCTATCTCATCAGTAGAAAATTCTAGGGTTACTAAAGTTAATATTGGTAATACAATACACTTTTTTAAAAAGCGTTTTTACAATTTTCTCTTATCTATTACTCATAAAAACAAACAAAATATGACATCACTTACTAAATATTTTTGAAAGCTATAAGAAGAGAATAAAACACCTAAAGTTAAATGGAAAACTCTGAAACAAGCTAGAATCTCTAGATCGGTGAATGAACAATGTATCCTTTGTCTGAAAAAAAAAATTGAAATTATAAAGCGACTAAATCAAAGGCGTGAAACTACAGTACATTGTAAACATATTAAAGAATTAACCTTACAATCCTGCAAGGATTACAAATAAGGTATGAAACTATAGCAATTGTAAACATTTTTTACAGTATTAACCTTACTATCTTGATAATTTACTTTAACTACATTATCTCTCTTCTTATGTTATTTTATCTTTATTTTCTATTATAAATTGTGATCTATTTATTGTCTTAAATTTAATTTTTTATTTATATTTTAATATTAATTTTAATTTAATTTCTTTTAATTTTAATTTTTAATTTCAATTTTAATTTTAATTTTAACTTCGTTTTTTTTATTTTTCCAATTTATTCTATTAGGTCTAATGAATTTATATCTTCGTGTTATGTTTTTAAATATCCTCTTATTTACATTTTATGAACAATTTCTCTGTGTATGTGATTGCATCATTTTTTTTTTTAATGCCAAAGGATTTTGCTTTAAACAATGTAACTGATATTTGTATTTGTCTAAAAATTTACTTCCGGCCAAGTTTTAAAATTTCTCTTTCTTAGCTGTTTCCATTGTCTCTCTCCTTTCTCCCCTCTATTCATTTTCTCACATTTTCTTATTCATTTTCACCTTGACTTTCAACTCTTTTTGTATCTTTTCTTTTCCTCTTTCTTTCCTTTCCCTTCATAGAAGTATAATTCTCTTTTTTTTAATACCAAAAGCTCAGAAACCATGTAACCGATATCAATATCTGTCAACAAATTACTTCCGGCCAAAGTTTAAAATTTCTCTCTCCTAGCCATTTTCATTGGCTCTTTCTTTTAAATACTTTCTCACTTATTTTTATTTATACTTTCTATTTCTTCTGTATATTTCCCTTTCCTCTTTTCCTTTTATGATATCTCATTTTATTTTCTAATCTTTTCTACCCTCTTTCTTTTAATATCTATTTACTTCGTACAAAAAGAAAGAATCATAAAAATAAAAGGAAGTGTTTTTTTTAATTTTTTTCATTAAAACGTTTATTATCATCATTATTAACTACCTGATGAGACATTGTTCTTTCAATGTCGAAACAAAATGTACAATTTTGTAGTAGTTTGTACATGTTCTAATATAATAATTAATAATAATATTCATTGGTCTATTTTTATATTGAGCTCTGTTTAAAATTAATGTTTTGAACGTTTCAATTATTTTCCTCGTTCTTTATTCATTTGTATATATATATATATATTAAAATGTTGGATGTGAATATTCTATAGAAAATAGTGATATGTAAATACATACAAATATAGTACTTTTGTAAATGTCACTATTTATATGTAACCGTACATACTAATCATTTTATATATATATATATATATATATATATATATATATATATATATATATATATAGGTAATGATTTCAAATCTTTAAAGAAGGTACCACCACCAAATCGCTGAAAACAGTATAGTATGATAAAAAAAGCCCCAAACTTAATAAAACCAAACTTTTTCCATCAAAATGTTTATTTTCTTCTTCTTCTTCTTCTTCTTCTTCTTCTATGTACCGTGTCTCGTAGGCGATCATGGCCTTCCACGTCTCGCTATTTTTGGTGGCTCTTAGCACGCTTTCTCCTGCAACGTCTCTCAGCACCCGTTCTGTCATCCACCTGCTCAGACCCTTTAAATATGTTATCCGCTGCTTTCCTCTGTCTCTCTTTCCCTCCATCTGGCCTGTTAGTATCAGTTTCTCCAAGCCCTCCTTCCTCATTGCATGTCCCAGGAACTTCATTTGTCGTTTCCTGATGCTCAATATTAAGAGAAAAAAATCCAAGTTTTTTTAAATTAATTTTTATAACATTTTAATCCCATCTAACACGTTCTAACACGTTCGAAATTTTGATAAAAATTTTGTTTCGATTTGAGCTAGTGGGTAGCCAAATCATTACAATAGTTTATAGTGGAAAACGTAATATTACGTAACTCAATTTTTTTACTGTGGCAAACACATTAATTTGGAAATTCCTGCAAAAATCAAATAATAGTCGGATTTAAATGAAACATTCAGGACTTATTTAAAAATGAATTAAATTCTTTTTGAAATTTTTATTTTTTTTTAAATTTTGGCAAATTTAGTTTTGTATCTGTTTCCTTACCTCTACGTAAATTCATGGAATTTTAAGAAATTAAATTTTGTTTGGGAAATTGGTTTTATTTGTTAAACGCAGGAATCATTAGGGGAATGTAAATCATCTATTATTTTTTTAAAACATTTTGCCTCTATTCCCGAAAGTCTGATCCCAGTAGTAAAATAAAAAATGCATTAAACCTGACTGTATTTAATTTGATAAGCTTTTAATTCTTTTAATAAATAATATATATTAAGAAAATTATAGTCTGCAAAAGAATTGTTTTCATTTTTTTAATTATAATGATTTATAAAATTTCAAAAATGTTTTAAAATTACTTCAAAGATTTGTTGTCGTTAGTTTATTAACTTATTAAGTGAAGATTATATTTACGAATCGAAAATTGAAAAATTTACCGTCGTGCCCTCGGATTTTTCAAATAATTGTTTTTAAGTTTTTAAGTTTTTTGTATGATAATGTATGGTGCATTAAAAGGTCATGTGTTTCATGGTTTCTTCCTTTTACTGGAAAAATGTTTTACAATTATGTCACTTGTGATCACCATACACTTATCTTATCTCGCATCTGTCAATCTGGCAACACATTTCAAATACGGTGAAAAGGTTAGAAAGTTCAACGCTGTGTTTAAGAAATAGTTTTATTTTAAATTTCATACTATGAATAAGTAATACTTGTATAATCATATTAATTTAACATTAAATTTGCCAATTTAAATTTGCCAATTTAAATTTGCCAATTTAAATTTGCCAATTTAAATTTGCCAATTTAAAAAATGTATTACAGATGATATTTTATTTTTTGCAAGATTTTTAAACTCGAGAATTAACTTTTGTTTACAAATGTGTCGATCGCTTAAAAATGATCAAAAAATTGAAAGATTAAAAAACATTGAAGAATGTAGTTTCCAATCAATATATTTTCAGTTTGAAATACACCAGAGTATTTTGTTCACTGGAAATAGTAAATTTAATCATGTAGCTTCCAATTAAAACTAAAATTAAAGTTTCAAGAAAACTTTTTTATTTTTAAAAATTCAATTTAAAAGTTAGTTATCGAAAACGAGTGGAGGTACCTATTGTGTTCTAATCTGATTTAAGGCATAGGAAGAAAATATTCTGATTCTTAGAAAGTTTTTATTTATTGGAAACGGAATTTTATAAAAACAAAATTATTCAACAATATTATTTTTTAATGATTAAATGAATATAATTACACTGAATTAATACAAATAAAGTGGATTGTCAATTGAAAAAACTTGAATAGTCAGTCTACATTTCACGATATATTGTTACCATAAATATATAGGCACACATACGTATAATGTACTTCCATCTATCGACATAGTGTACCATGTAAACAGAAGAAAAAGTAAAAGTTTTTAAAGCGTCACACGTCTCATCTATAAATACTTTCATGGCTTCTGCTCGGACGAACTTAAGTCACTGGTGCTTCCTCAACAGGTGTTTACTCGTGCAACCAGACTGGCAACTGGGTCCCACCCATTCACAGTTAGGTTAGACAAATGCAGACGACAATTCTACTTTCTCTCGCACTTCCCGCCTGTGGAACTCGCTCCCATATTCTTGCTTTCCTGATGGCTACAACCTCCAGAAATTTAAATGCAATGTCAATACCCATTTACTAACCACTGGACTCTAGCTCTCTCCCCACCAGCGTATATCCTTCCCTTTCTCTCCACCTATGTATCTGTCATCACACCTGCATTTTCATCTTTCTATTGCTCCTTTCTAACTAGTTTGTACTCCTCACTCTCTTCTAATTAATCTTTTTACAGTTATGTAGCCCCCCGCTCATCAGTGGCAGTTCCGCTTTGCTCGGGGTGAAATGATTAAGAAAAAAAAAATAAGCAGAAAATGCTTTATCATTTATTGAAAAATATCAAATAAATATAATGTAATGGATTCTACAATTATTAATGTAATAACACTCCCTATAAAAATATTTCATAACTGGCTATGGCATAAAAACAAAACACTAGTTAGTACAAACACTAAACACTAGTTAGTACAAACACTAAACACTAGTTAGTACAACCCACTTTCGGGTGAGTTAAGAAAGTACTTTCCTATTAGAGATATATTTTGAATAACCAAATCAATAAACATATCTTCGCTTTAATTTTAGTTTCTGTTTGCGAAGTTCTTTGAAAATAATGTTACTACTCTTTTTATGTACGGATTAAACCAATCCATGAGTGGAGGTACTTACTTTAAACGGAGGAGATAATCCAAATAGATCTATTTAATTTCAACTAGCAGTATAGCCCGACGTTGCTCGTGTGTAATGAAAGGTTTAAAATTAATCCATTGTCCTGCAAAAAGCAATAGTTGTTTCCAGTTAAAGCGAAACCGTAGACTGAAAGAAAAATGAATGGATGCAAATCAAATTTTGATTTCCTGGTATCGATATCAAATAAGTTTTTTACGTCGTAAACTGAATTTTGAAGGCTAAATAAATCCTCTGAGTAAATGGCATCATGGCTGAGACTAAAAACTACAATTATACCTACTTAGAGCCAAACCCGAAGCAAAAACTAAAATAGAAGAGCTGAAAAAATACAGACATACAGACAGATAAACAGACACACACACAAACATCTTGCCTTTTATATATATATATATTATAGATTTTCTACACTATTGTAAGAACTGCAACCTTGAAGCTTCTGAATATCGTTTCTTATGTCTTTGTCAATGAGTGTATCAAATTTGATTAAAATCAGACCACTCCTTCTATAACCAGATTTTTTCGATTATCGATTTTTATCGGGGGTACCTCGACACAAAACCTAGCTAAGAACACTCGCAGACGCTTATAGTACAACTGTGTAAATTTTCAAGAAAATCGGTTGAGCCGTTTCGGAGTCTATAGGTAACGGATACACACACACACACACACACACACACACACACACACACAAACAAAGTTCCATTTATAAATAAGTTTAGATTATTAAAGAGATAGATCAGTACAGACAGATCAGTGGATGCTATCCAGAGATTACTCCTTAACTTGAAAGAGCAAGAAACCTAACCCCGATGTAACTCATGATATGGGTATGATCACGAAACTTCAAAGTCGGTATGAACCTGTTCAGTTAAAGTGACAAATTCTTTGCACACTATAAACGTTTTATCTTTACTCCGATATTGAGAACTTAACGATAAAAAAAGAACTGCTTGCCAAAATCCCTTTCATCAGTCAGTCAGTTAAGTGCCATACGTGATACACGCTTGGGCGATCATATCTCGAAAGAGACATGACTGACTGGGCAGAAGATTATCCCGCAGTAGGTTGCCATTGCTTTCTGCGGTAGACTGGTTGCCAACCAAGGCTATAGAACCCTATCCGTCCTGTTATTTAACCCATAACTGGAAGGAATAGACGGATTAATACCTTTCCCAAGGGTATTTGCGTGTAAGTGAATGCAATGAATTCGGTTGGAATTCGAACTCGGCTCCCCGATTTCTCGTTCCGAGCCGATATCCACTGCACTACAACGCACATCCTAAAACACTTAAAAAAACAACAATCTTAGCGCCAAACATTATCATAACTCAACACTATATATATTGATTGTTTAATTACTAAGTCTTTGGTCATAATAAAATTAGACCAGTACACATTTGTATTAAAAAGTGTTCAATACAATTATATTGTAGAGATTTTGAAAATTTTTCATTTGTAAACGAGTTATTACGTGACCTAGGTTTCTACCATGTGGTGTCTTCAGGCGATTTGCGATATTATTTCTTTACTTAATGTAGACTGTTGGTGATGCCCATTCAGATTTGTCTATTTTTGAGATCACACTAAATTGTTCTAGTTTGTTCAATTCTTTATTAATTGTTTCCAAAGCTGCAAAAGGTACAAAACTTTTGATTTAAATATCGATGTTACATTCCCTTTTACTTCGAATTTAGCCTTTGTTTTTGTGCATGTTCCTAAACCTTCTGATAAAACTTCTGGAAAACTCGTTTCAATTCCTTCGGTAATTTTTCAGTTGCCATATTAGCACTGGAGGTAACAATGTTTATTTTGTTACAAAAATATTCAATTAGAAGATCCCAAATATTAGGTTGTCCCAAAAGTTCGGAAACACTTGCGAAAAACTGAATTTTTATGCAATTTTGCGTTTATATTTGTATTCCAGATGGCAGTTGATAAAACTGAGCTGCGAGTTTTGATTCGTTACTGCTGGAAGCGAGGTCTTTCAATCAGAAAAGCTGCAGAAGAGATTTGTGCTGCCGAAGGTGAAGAACAATTGCATATGCGGCGATCTCAACGTGGTACAAGCGTTTCGATTCTGGCGACATGAGTCTTGAAGATAAGCCTCGTTCGGGACGGCCGTTAAAGTTGGATGATGGAGACTTGCAATCCAGGTTGTACATTGCGCCTTCATCGAGCACTCGGGAATTGGCTGATGAGCTTGGAGTTGGCAAATCGACAATTCACTGACATTTGAAACAACTTGATTTTGTTCACAAAAAGCCATGTCAAGATCCGCAAGAACTCACCGAAGCACAAGCCAACCGACGAGTTGAAATTTGCCGTCAGTTGCTCAGCAATCCATTGGACGAGCGTTTTTGGAAGCGTATTGTGACATCCAACGAGAAATGGTCCAGCACAATCGAGACAAGCGATGGATTCAGAAAGGAAAAGAGACACCGTCGGTTCCAAAACAAGATCGATTAGGCAAGAAAGTCATGTTGTGCGTTTGGTGGAACTTTGAAGGAATCGTGCATTTTGAGTTGGTTCCGAATGGTAGTGCCATCAGTGCCGAACTTTACTGTCAGCAACTTGAGCGGGTCTATAAAAAGTTGAAGCAAAAATACCCGGCTCTTATCAACCGAAAGCGCGCTTTGATGCAGCAGGACAATGCCAAGCCACACACCGCCAGGAAGACCAAAGACAAGTTTGAAGAGCTGGACGGCGTTGAGGTTCTGCCACATCCAGCCTACAGTCTTGACTGTGCTCCGTCACATTACGGCCTTTTCCGCTCAATGCAACACTTTCTGAAGCGCCGCCGATTCGACTCGTTTGATGAAGTCGAGGAAGCGTGTCAAGAATTCTTTGATTCGAAGCCGGCTGAATGGTACTTTGACCAGATCCGAAAGCTTGCAGATCGATGGCAGAAAGTCTTGGAAGATGATGGTTTTTATTTTGAACAATAATTTTTGTTGTTTTTGCGAGTAAAATTTCAATTTTTTGCAAGTGTTTACGAACTTTTGGGACAACCTAATTATGCAATCTAATCTGTCCCAAATAAATTGGCAGTATTCTTTAATACAAACCTCCGCTTTCTTGTTTTTTTTTTTAACAAAAGTAAAGTTACAGGTGAATGCACCAAAAATTTCTTTCCTGAAATTTACCGCGCAACTTTACTAGAAGGCAATAAACTGTGTTTACTCATTTGTTTACATGTCTGTTCATTTATAATATCAGATCCTGTATCCAGTTGTCAAAAGAGAGTTTGAATGTGTGTAATCTGTTTCATAGATGACAGAACAGGGATAAAGGGGGGGTGGAAAATGATCAAATATTGTTTAGAGAAGCAAAAATAAAGTTGTGGAGTGGCATGATCGCCCACGTTCTTAAAGGATTTAGCAGAAAGAGAATTATTAGGTTTGCTTATAAATTTAATTTTCAAAAAATAAAGTAACATTACATTTTATTCAATTATATTAGGTTGGCAAGAAAGTCCCGAGGAAGCGGAAAGGAAACAACGAAATTTTAATAGAGCAACACCAACATTCATTCGTCAAAAAAGTCCATCATTCTCGATAATCCAGCCATCAATCAGCATCCGAATTTGTCCCAGATACCAGTCCGCTGGTTTGAATAATAATAATAATAATAATAATAATAATAATAATAATAATAAATAAGAGTTGTGCCAGTGATAGTAGGTGCACTTGGAATGATAAAAAATGGAACAAAACAACACATTGAAAGAATCCCTGGAAACCCCAGCATAAAAGACATACAAAAAATTGTCTTATTAAGTACAGCCCACACACTAAGGAAAACTTTATCTATGTAATGCTAGGGGTGATAGGGAAGATAGAAAAACATGAAATGGAGCCATAACAACACGCCACTACCTGCCTTAGGTCTCCCCGCAGACTTGGTTGGTAGTGAGACCAAAGCAGAAATCAAAATATCATGAAAAATGACATAATAATAATAATAATAATAATAATAATAATAATAATAATAATAATAATAATAATAAATTAAATTCTTCTACCCAAGAATGGTGACACAAACAACCCGAAAAACTACAGACCAATTACATGTCTTCCGACAACATATAAACTATTAACATCTATTTTAACAAAACAGACATATTTATTCTTAGAAAGAAATGACATGATACCGCTTGAACAAAAAAGGTGCAAACGTGGCTGTTATGGTTGTAAAGACCAATTGCTGATTAACAAAATGATCCTGGAAAACTGCTACAGTACAAAGAAAAATCTTAGTACAGCCTGGATAGACTATCGAAAGGCATTCGATAGTGTGCCACATGACTGGGTTTTAAAGACTTTAAATATATACAAGATATCGCCCGTCATCATCAATTTCATCAAACAGTGCATGTCTATATGGAAAACAACCCTTTACCTCAATCATATAAATGGAACCTATAAGTCTGATGAAATAAACATCAAAAGAGGTATATTTCAAGGTGATTCTTTATCTCCCTTACTATTCTGCATATCATTAATAGCACTAACCAGTCAACTTAATAAGACAGAATGTGGTTATAAAATAGGACAAAAGAAAATAAGCCATCTATTTTACATGGATGACTTGAAGTTATATGCTAAGAATGATAATGAGCTGGAAGGTCTTCTGCAAACTGTAAAATGCTTCAGCGAAGACATTGGAATGAAATTTAATTTGAATAAATGTGCTAAAGCTACAGTTTTACGTGGATCAATACAAGAAACATCCTCAATTAGCCTAGACCCTGCTGTAACAATAAAAGAATTGAAACCAGAAGAAGCTTATAAATACCTAGGTGTAAATGAGAGTGAAAACATTCACCATAAAAAAATGAAAGAAATAGTGCGTAAAGAGTACTATAGAAGGCTACGAATGATATTAAAAACTGAATTAAATTCACAGAACAGAGTTATAGCCATTAATAGCCTTGCAATCCCAGTTGTCCAATATAGCTTTAACATCTTAAACTGGACTCTAAACGACATCAGGCGAATGGATGCTAAAACAAGAAAGCTTCTTTCTAAGCATAAGATGCATCATCCAAAGGCTGATGTAGACCGTCTATACATACCCCGTAAAGAAGGTGGAAGAGGTCTTATTCAGCTGGAATTGTCATACAAGACAACAACTATTGGCTTACTAACATACATAGAAACAACAAAGGATTGGATGATACAATTAGTAAGGCAACATGAAGAAAGAAAGAAAAAATATTCAATAATAAAAGAAGGCAGTAAATTCAAACAAGATTTACAGTTAGTAGATTCTGTAGAAAAGCAGAACGGAAGCCAAGAGCCGGCTATTGCGGCAAAGAATATGAAAATGAAAGCCAAAGATAAAGCTCTTGAACAGATGAAACAGCGCTGGCAAGACAAACCTCTGCATGGCCAATATCCAGTACGTGCCAATAAATCCAATGTTGACAAAGTTAATACTCATCGATGGTTACGTGCATCTGGATTAAAGTCTGAAACTGAAGGCTTTATTCTTGCAGCACAAGACCAAAGTCTTTTCACGAGAAACTTTCAGGCAAATATTATGCATAATAATATGGATCCAAAATGCAGGTTTTGTGATAAACACCAAGAAACAATAGACCACCTAATCTCAGGCTGTTCTGTGCTTGCCCCAAATGAATATAAAAATCGCCACGATAGAGTTGGGCAATATTTACATTGGGCAATATGCAAACATTATGGAAAAGCTGTAGGCAGACACTGGTATGAACATCACCCAGCACCGGTTACAGAAATAGAAGATGTAACCATTCTATGGGATTACACCATCTACACAGACAGAAAAATTGAAGCAAACAGGCCAGACATTATTGTTAAAAACCAGAAGGAGAAAACTTGTCTATTAATTGATATGGCTTGTCCAGCGGATTGTAACATAGCAATCAAGGAATTTGAAAAAACTGTCAAAATATAAAGACCTGGAAATTGAAATAGAAAAAATGTGGAAATTGAAAACAAGAGTTGTGCCAGTGATAGTAGGTGCACTTGGAATGATAAAAAATGGAACAAAAACAACACATTGAAAGAATCCCTGGAAACCCCAGCTTAAGAGATATACAAAAAATTGTCTTATTAAGTACAGCCCACACACTAAGGAAAACTTTATCTATGTAATGCTGGAGATGATAGAGAAGATAGAAAAACATGAAATGGAGCCATAACAACACGCCACTACCTGCCTTAGGTCTCCCCGCAGACTTGGTTGGTAGTGAGACCAAAGCAGAAATCGAAATATGATGAAAAATGACATAATAATAAAAAACTATGAACAAGATTACTTCATCAAAAGCGTTGAATTGCTAATCTCGGAGGAAGTGTGCCATTGAGCAGAGTAGGATATAGTCACAGAGAGCAGCATCGGGATTGAACAGTAGATATGGAAGAATCTTAACACCGTCCATCTTTTACCTCTGCAGCCTGGCAGTTTGTCTTGCTGAATCAAAGTCCGACCTCAATTGACCAAAGTAGGATACTCCCTTTTTACGCAGTCTAGCTGCTGACAACACAGTTTAGCGTTGATGGTGAGGCTATGTTAAACAAGCACGAAATGTAGTACTCATTGGAAATTCCTACAGACAGAGATAAAGATTTGTCGATTTCTTTTCGCTTCTTAAGTGAGAAATGATTTTTCCGCTAACATAGTATATTATCCATTATTTGAAGAATGAAGAGCTTGTGTAAAATGGTTAACAGAACAGGTATTAAGAGAAATAGCAAAAAAAAAAGAAAAGAAAAAAATAATCAGAGCTACAAAAGACATAAAAATTTGGAGACCTATGATTGCCCACGTGCTGAAGAAACATGGCAAATGAAAGATGAAGAAGTTTGAGTAAATGGTTAGCAGAATAGAGATTAGAAGAGATAGCGAAAGGCCAAGTTTACTAAGAGCTAGAAAGAAAAGAAAATTATGGCGAGCTATGATCGCCTACGTCCTGAAGAGACAAAGTACAAAGAAGAAGAAGAAGAACGTGATTCCGAAAATAGATTGCAGGACATGGATTATGAGAGATAGCAAAAAGACAATTTTATTTCAGAAACTTAGAAATTGTGGGCCACGATCGTCACCCCACATTCAGAAGATACATGAAGAAGAAGAAGAAGAAATCTTACAATCCCCCCCCCCCGGCGATCCTAACACGCGCATCACGTGACCTTAATTTCATGGAACTCAGCTTTTTATATTGCCAGTCTTTTGCAATAAACAATGTCGTGTACACTATTTTTCATCACCTCTTATAATATACTAGCAGCATAGCCCGGCGTTGCTAGGGTGTAATGAAAGCTTTAAAACTAATCCATAGTCCTGGAGCTCAGACTCTTTGGACGTTGGCACGAAAGACTAAAAAGCAATAGTTGTTTCCAGTTAAAGCGAAACCGTAGACTGAAAGAAAAATGAATGGATGTAAGTCAAATTTTGATTTCCTGGTATCGATATCAAATTTTCTGCGCTATTGTAAGAACTGCAACTTTGAAACTTCTGAATATCGTTTCTTATGTCTTTGTCTATGAGTGTATCAAATTTGATTAAAATCGGACGACTCCTTCTATAACCAGAAATTTTCGATTATCGATTTTCGATATTTATCGGCGGTACCTTGACACAAAACCTAGCTAAGAACACTCGCAGATGCTTATAGTACAACTGTGTAAATTTTCAAGAAAATCGGTTCAGCCGTTTCGGAGTCTATAGGTAACGGACACACACACACACACACACACACACACACACACACACACACACACACACAGACAAAGTTCCATTTATAAATAAGTTTAGATTTAAGGGACGGTATACTGGCAGTAAACCGCCTTTATACGGACAGGAAATGCATTCAGCCCATATACGAAAATAGAAAAGTGTGTAAGACAGAAATGCGTCTTCTCACCGGACCTATTAAACCTGTACAGTAAAACAGTCATGAGTGAGTTGGAAGTTCTCCCAAGATTCGTCATTGGCGGCCACAATTTGAACAATATAAGATACGAATATGATGCAGTGCTGATAGCAGACACAGAAAGGGAAATACATGACCTCCTACAGAAGATAACAAGACAAAATTAGGAGAAAGGGCAAAACATTGCCTTCAAGAAAACCTAATGTACGGTCATCAGCAAAAAGAGGTCCCCATAATGCCAACTACAAGTTGTAAAATCAAAAAGATAATTTAAATTCCTGAGAAGCATTTTGACAGGGAATGGAAAGTGCGACACTGATATTTGAAGGCGTATTGGTATGGCCAAAGACACATTTCAGATGCAAAGAAGAGTATTGAGAAACAGAAATATTTCGTTGAAGACAAAGAAAATAGTATTGGACTCTTATGTGATAGCTGCCCTCCTGTATGGCGGCGAATGCTGGACGATCTCCTCAAAGATGAAGGAGAGACGCGAAGCAACAGAAATGTGGTTCTACAGAAGGATACTGAGGATACAAAGGACCGAATATGCGAGCAATGATGAGGTTTTGAAAAGAATGCATACGAAAAGGAAACTTATACTTGGCATCAGGGGGATGTGCGTTGTGGTCCAGTGGATATCGGCTCGGAACGAGAAATCGGGGAGCCGAGTTCGAATTACAGTTGAATTCATTGCATTCACTTACGCGCAAATACCCTTGGGAAAGGTATTAATCCGTCTATTCCCTCCAGTTATGGGTTAAATAACAGGACAGATTGGGTTCTATAGCCTTGGTTGGCAACCAGTCTACCGCGGAAAGCAATGGCAACCTACTGCGGGATAATCTTCTGCTCAGTCAGTCATGTCTCTTTCGAGATATGATCGCCCAAGCGTGTTTCACGTATGGCACTTAACTGACTAAATGAGGAAGGAGAGTTTGAGCTAATACTCACAGGACGGATAGAGAGAGAGAGACAGGAGAAAGTAGCGTGAGACCTATTTGAAGAAAGAAACAAGAAAGAAAGGCAAAAACAGGGTATTTAGTAATGCCGTTAGGGAAATTTCGAAAGTATTTCATCGTTATTCAAACCTTAGCTGAAGAATTGTTTTCGTCGGAGAATAGAAATACCGTGAATTTTCGCAGGGTTATTTTTTTTATTCATATTTATCTTCTTTCAGTGTCAAAGAAAAAAGAAAAAAAAAGAAAAGAAAATGGACACCCGTGTATTGTCAGAAGAAAACGAGCTAATAGCTCCTACTTTCGATTTGAAATTTAGGTTAATTATGACGTCGTTAATGGAACATAATTTTTTATGCCTGTTTCTTGTCCCACGGCTTCACTTCAAGGTCGACCCTGAATTTGTGAGGAAAAATTCCCAGCATTTTAAGAACAAAACAAAACAAATTCGGAAATGCTTAAACGTCAAATCGTAAAAAGAAAATTAATATAAATAAATAAAGATAAAACAGTCGCCAGAAAATCTTGGGAATTATTTTCTGAATATCATATTTTATTCATGGTCACAAATATCTACATACAATTACAAATATCTCATATCTACACACGCATTTTCATGATTAGCAATGTGTTTTCTTATCTATCTATATTTGTCCATATTCCTAAGTAATAGTAATTATTTACACAGTTTATATTGTTCGGACAGTTGTCCTCATTTTCATTGTCATATTCTCGACGTTTCGGCCGTTGTACCTTTTAGCATTTTTTAGGGTCTGTCTATATTTCTTAGGATGTGCGTTGTGGTGTAGTGGATATCGGCTCGGAACGAGAAATCGGGGAGCCGAGTTCGAATTCCAGCTGAATTCATTGCATTCACTTACGCGCAAATACCCTTGGGAAAGGTATTAATCCGTCTCTTCCTTCCAGTTATGGGTTAAATAACAGGACAGATTGGGTTCTATAGCCTTGGCTGGCAACCAGTCTACCGCAGAAAGCAATGGCAACCTACTGCGGGATAATCTTCTGCCCAGTCAGTCATGTCTCTTTCGAGACATGATCGCCCAAGCGTGTATCACGTATGGCACTTAACTGACTGACTGACTATATTTCTGAGATGAGGTATTTTACTTATTTACATAATTTACATTGTTCGGGATGTTTTTCTCATCTTCATTGCCACATTCACGACGTTTCAGTTATTGTACGTCCCGACCTTCTTTAGGATCTGTCTATATTTCTAAGATGATGTATTATAATTATTTACACTATTTACATTGTTCGGACTGTTGTTCTCATCTTCGTTACCACATTCACTACGTTTTAGCCGTTGTACGCCCCGGCATTATTTAGGATCGGGTTATATTTATGAGTTGAGGTATTTTTTGTTTACGCTATTTATTCCATTTAATTATTTACATTGTTCGAACTGTTGTCCTCAACTTCGTTGTCATACTTTCGAGGTTCCGGCCGTTGTACGCTCCGACTTTTTGATTGGAATTTCGACCCAACCCTTAATTTCGTTCACCAGGGTAAGTTGTTTGAAATTGGTTGTCTAAGTATCAGTTATCTCTCTTTAACTCAACTCTCCAAGTTTTTGTTCACGTCTTCTGTGAAAACATCACTGGAAAATACGAAAGCTAAAGGAATCAGCGCATATGCTAAGCCACAAAAATCTCCAAATCTGACAATGTATAGAAATGAATACAATATAGAAACCAATAATACGGAGTGCTAGAGAAAACAATACTAACGACATTGTAATATAAGCTCTGGTAAAAAAGTGGTAACTGAGATGTTAGGTCTATAACTCCCCAAATTTCATACACTGTTTTCCACAGGGACACATGGTCTAGTGGATAAAAGCCTTGGTTGAATCCAGTGATTTGACTCCAAGAGTTGTGAGTTTAATACCTAGCTACAGCAGAGGTGAACAAAAACTTGGAAAGTTGAGTTACTCAAGGGAGATAAACGATACTGAGACACCCAGAACTAGAACAATCTACCTCGTTGGACGAAATAAAGGGTTGAGTTTGAAATTACAATCATCTGAAGAAGGGAGGTGCATACAGCAGTTGAACCCTCGTGAATATAGTAATGAAAATTGTCTAAAAATCTAGCTGTCCCATTCTATCTATCTATCTATCTATCTATCTATCTATCTATCTAAGTGAAAAGAGCTAAAGACATCATCTAAGTAGTTTATGTCAAAATAAAATTATTTTCCACTTCAACGGGTTTAACTGTCGGGACAAAAAAACTGATTATTCACACACTTGAATAAAAAAGTTATTATTTCCTGCTAAGCAATGGGAACTTTCTTGCTTACATCTAAAGAAGACCCACTTTTATCTCAACAATTTGTTCAAAAGATTCTTCTTCCTTTCTTTTCTGAACTGTTGTCTTTGTGCCAGACATTCTCTCCTGTCTGCACGGTGACCACAAACTCACATCAAAATTATAATTGCAGAAAAGAGGCGGGCAATTTGTTTTCTTCAAAAGAGCCGACCTTCATTTTGGGTGGCGCCCACGTCAAGCAATGAGGTTTTTAAATGATTGATACTGTTTCGAAGACTCGTGGTCACCAGTTAAAAAGACAGTGGGAGGTACACAAATTATATATTTTCAGGGTACAGCTAAATTGTTAAAACAATGGACCAAGAACTTAAGCAATTCGTTTTTAATCACTGAAGCCTGAGATGTTTTTGCAAACAGTTTTTTTTTACTTTCCTTACCGTCATCTGCGTCTGTGAATTGTTTTCAGTCAATTTCCAGTATTTAAAGTAACAGAAAGAGCTTACAGTCATATCACGTTGAAACACCGATTACCGTACGATCATAGAAGTTAAGCAACGTCGAGCCTGATCAGTATCTAGATGAGTGACCGCTTTCGAATACCAGGTTCTCTAAACTTGGATGTTCGATTCCTACTTGCACGTCGTGCAAAAAAGTATGTTCCTCACTTGATGGACTAAAATATCATCTGAAAGTTCACCAAAATATTACTGCGAGAGGTGGCCGTTATTGACACGTCTGCATAAATAAGTGTAAGCCCATACCAGGACTAAAAAGCTACATGTTTTCTGCCTATATCTGAAACTCAATTAAATAATGCTTATTATTTGAAATCGAAGCCATCATCTATATATATGAATGATTCACTGGATAACACACTCTCTAAACACATGTATCCTAAATCTATATTCCGTAGCAAGTAATTATTTACACTATTTACATTGTTCGGACTGTTGTCCTCATCTTTGTCGTCATATTCACGATATTTCGGCCGTCATATGCACCGGCCTTCTTTAGGATCTATCTATATTTCTGAGATGAAACATTGTAATTATTTACACTATTTACATTATTCGGACTGTTGAACTCATCTTTGTTGTCATATTCACAATGTTTTGGTCGTCATATTTACCGGCCTTCTTCAGGATCTGTCTATGTTTCTGAGATGAGGCATTGTAATTATTTACACTATTTACATTGTTCGGACTGTTATCCTCATTCTTTTTTAAACTTCGAAGAACACATTACCCAGTGGAAAAATAATCCGGCGATTTAGCCCAAGGAGTTGTAAGTTCAATACCTAGCTACAGCAGAGGTGAACAGAAACTTGGAGAGTTCAGTTAAAGAAAAATAACTGATATCCGAAAAAGGCATGGAACGTGGAACAATCTACCCAGGGAACGAAATAAAGGGTTCGGTTTGAAATTCCAATCACCTGAAGAAGGCTGGAGCGTACAACGGCTGAAACCTCGTGAATATGGCAACGAAGAAGAGGAGAACAGTCCGAACAATGTAAACAGTGTAAATAAATACAATAACTCATCTCAGAAATGTAGACAGACCATGAAGGCCGGAGCGTACAACACCTGAAATGTCATAAATATGGCAACAAAGATGAGGACAAAAGTCCGAACAATGTAAATAGTGTAAATAATTATGATTACTCATCTCAGAAATATAGACAGATCCTAAAGAAGCACGGGCTGTACAAAAATAATAAACTACATTTGAATTCTGGTTCAGATTTAACAATCATAAATCTATGCACTTGGAAAAAGTTCGAAAACCCAACCTTGCTAAGAACTAATAAAATGGCCAGGTTTGTGACAGGGGTAAAAATCAGTTTTGAAGGAGAACTTATCACTAATGTAACTTTTCAAGGAAAGACGTTAAAACTAAAAGCGTTCGTATTAAAGTATACATAAAATTTATTCGACACCGACAGGATGGGAAAATTTGTGGGACATGCCAATTAATTCATTTTGCCAAAAACTCGAAAACCGTTAGGTCGGTGTAACAAGACGATGACAAAATTCGAATTAAAAGATGACATCTAGCCAGTGTTTAAGAAAAAACGAAATGCTCTATTCGCTTCTTTACCAAAAATAAATGAAGAACTCGACAAACTAAAAAGAACCGGTGTCTTGTCGAAAATTGTGTACAGTCAATGGGTTTCACCGACCGTCTATGTGGGGAAGAAGTCAAACGAGTTCCGGGTCTGCGCAGATTTCTTGATTGGGATTAATGCGGCGCTTAAAGACTATCGTTATTTTTTACCTAGACCGGAAGAAATTTTCTCGAAACTAAATGTAGGGAAATTTCTTTTCAAAGATCGTTTTCAGTAAAGCATATCTTCAAATACCGGTGGAAGAAGAATGCTCTAAGTTGCTCTGTATCAACACGTATCGTTGGTTGTACAAGTTCGAACGTCTACCGTTCGGGGTACAGGTTGCACCAGCAATTTTCCAACAAGTGATGGACACTATGCTGAGAGACTTTGACTTTGCATATTTAGACGACATATTAATGATCAGTTAAAATGTAGAACAGCATAAGGAAACATGTTCATCAAGTCTTCTTAAGAATTCAGGAGTAGGGGTTCAAATTGAAAGAATCCAAATGCGACTTTTTATGGAGAGGACTAAATACTTGGGATACATTATCGAGGGCATAAGACCAGATCCGGAACGGGTTACAGCAATCAAGGACATGCCAGCTCCCGAAAATGTCTCTACCTTACAAAGTTTCTTAAGATTGGCAAACTACTACCAAGTCTTTATAGCGAATATGCACAACTTCCGTGCTCCATTAAATGAACTTTTGAAAAAAAGACAAGGACTGGGAGTGAACAACTGAATGCCAAGAGCAATTCGTCATAATAAAGGAAGTCTTGACGTCAGACTTATTTCTCACCTCCTATAACCCAAACCTGGACATTATTGTTGCCAACAACGTTAGCTTGTATTGCATTGGTGCATGTATTATGCACAATATGCCAGATGGATCTCACAAACAAATAGCTCATGCGTCGAGGACGCTTCTTCCTGCAGAAAAGAATTACGCGCAAATTGAGAAGGAGTCGTTAGGGATTATTTTCGAAGTAACGAAGTTTCACCGGTACATTCACGGTAGACACTTTACATTGCAGACCGACCATAAACCGTTACTGACTATCTTCGGTTATAAAAAAAGTCTGCCTGTGCATACATCAAATATACTGCGGAGATGAGGAACAATCCTTTTGAATTATAACTTTAAAAGGAAATTCTTACTGTCTAAAAAATTGTCATGCCGACGGACTGTCGAAATTAATTCAGAAACACAGAGAACCTGTTGACGATATTGTGATTGCTTTTCTTCGAACAGAAGGAGAATTATGCAACAAAGTAAGAGAACTCCCTGTAACTCTCGACCAAATAAAACGAGAAGCTCTAAACGATGTGTTTATCAGGTAAACCAAAACCAAAACTTGTGAAAAAGACCAACAAACTTCAGATGTTTTCTCTTTATGCGACGAAGTACTGCTATATAGTGAGCGAGTTGTCATTCCCACAACACTACAAAGGAGAATTCTGAAAGGTTTCTATGTCGGTCACTCAGGGATTACAATGATGAAAAACCATATGCGCAATATACTAGACGAACACAGGTAAAGATATCGAAAACATGGTGAAATCCTGTAACGGCTGTGCCTTGGCAGTTAAGGTACCTCCAATGAAAATAGTATTTGACCCAAAACGGATCAACCATGGTCTCGGATTCATATAGATTTTGCAGGCTCACTGGACGGATTTTACGATCTTAGATAATTTTTCTAAGTGGCCCGAAGTTCTTAGATGTAGAAATCCCACTACAGAAGTGAGACTCAATTTTCTACACGAGCTGTTCGCCAGATTTGAGGGGGTCGAGTGTTTAGTGTCAGCCAATAGGACACCCCATGCCGAGATGATGTTTGCACGTAAAATCAGGTCTGTGTTTGACAAGCTACTTCCCAAACAAACAAAACCTGGACGAACAAAACCTGGACGAACAAACACAGTACCTACAAAACGCTACCAACCCGGCGAGAAAGATTTTTTTCCGCATGTTTCAGGATAATAAATCTTTCTGGGAAATGGTTACAATTGAGAAGAGAGTAGGAAATATGGTCTACATAATTAAAGGTCCCCAGTTTACTCACAAAAGACATTTAAATCAAATCAAGAAGCGTTTGTCGGATTATGGTGACAGCGTTCCTTCTGAAGAGAAAGAAGTAACGCATGTCACTTACGATGCTTTTGACATGCCAACACCACAAGCGGTCCCGGAACATCACCGTTTAAAAACATCATTAATTCAAAAAGAAAAAGATATTAAGGCTCCTGCAGAGTTGATACTTAGGAGGAAAGTGTTATGTTAATTAACCCATGCTTACATGAACTCTTCCAAATTGTAAATAAGCAGCAGTTCCCGCTTTGAAGAGAGAGAGATCTATTCCAGCAGATAGCTCTGACAGCACACAATATAGTCACGCTGGTGATCTTCACATGTTGTATCTGTTTGTACTACTGTTCTTTGTTAATATATTTGTTTAACTCTATTCCGTCTTTGTGTCTTTATAACCAGGCCACAATAGGTTTCTCGAGAGAAAACAAACCCACTGTATCTAGTAGCCGTTTTCTGCCACAACACTACAAAGGAGAATTCTGAAAGATTTCTATGTCGGTCACCCAGGGATTACAAGGATGAAAAACCATATGCGAACATACTAGCCGAACATGGGTAAAGATATCGAAAACATCGTAAAATCCTGACAATTATAATATCCTTACATTTCCGATTAGAGCACACTACAAATTATCTTTTGAGAAAGAAAGTTTAAAATTACTTAATTCGTGTCAGTTTTGCATCCCTATGAAAATGAAAGATTATAAGGTGCATTTTAAGCACTTGCTGCTTTTTTATTACCGTAAAGGCAAAAAATGCCTCGCAAGTAACGAAAAAGGTATGTGCTGTGTATGGTGAAGGTGTTTTAGCTGGCAAAAATGTATGGAAGTTGTTCGCTAAGTTGAGAGTTGGTGACTGTAGCCTTACTGATGAAGAACACTCGGAAATACCCCCTGCACTACTTGTGACAACCAAATGAAGGCAATGATTGCGAATAAACCCCATTCCTCACCGCGATTAATCTTAAAAGATTAAATGATAAACTTATGAAAATGCACCATCCATGAGCACTTAGTAAAGTTTGGATACTCAAGACGATACAATGTTTGATCACCAGAGGATCTTAGTGGAAAAACGTTTTTGGACCACATTTCTATCTGTTATACAAGCGCAATGAAAACACATCCGGATGTTAAGAAATGGATCGTCTGCAAAAGTGTTCAGTAAAAAATATCCTAGTTTAAGCGGCATGATCCAAATTTAGCCACCCCAAAATTGTGGATAAACTGTCCCAATTTCATGTTTATTGTGTTGCTTTTGTTCAAGTACTTTCAATGATTTCAGTCATTATCAAGGACTATGTGATGTCAGTGTGATTGGCAATATTTCGTTGAAGCACATTCACTTTAGTAAGATTTCTTAAGCGTTCAAACCGATAGACGTAATACACACTGTTTACAATAAAATATAAAAATGGGCCGTCTGTTTCAAATACAAAATATCGACTCTAATAACATTTGAAGTAATAAAAATATACAATTACAAATCAATCCATTAATTTCTTATATGATGGATTCTCCCGTCGCGTTCAACGTATGAGGGTCCAACCTTTTTCCAGCAAGACAACCACACACAGATTTGTTTATAGTGGTGAAGGCATTGTGTAGTACCATCCACACTTCTTGGAACTGCTGATAACAAACAATTGGTGCAGATGACTGCCACAAATCGCACGAACAGCAGACCTCAATTATTTAACCCATAATTGGAGGGAACGAACGGATTAATACCTTTCCCAAGGGTACTAGTGCGCAAGTGAATGCAGCGTGCTCGACTGAAATTGGAACTCGGCTCACCGATTTCCCCCTCCAAGCCGACATCCACCGCACCCCAACGCACATCCGTTAGCAATTGTTAGCAATTTCTTATATATATATATATATATATATATATATATATATATATATATATCCGCTTCAAAAGAATCTAATAGTTTACAATAAGAATACGGTTGAGTATAGTAATTTCAACCGTCCTAAAAGTATGACTTAACTGTCAATCTAGTCACTCAGTTAAGTGTCATACGTGATACACACTTGGGCGATCATGTCTCGAAGGAGACATGACAAACTAGGGAAGAAGATTTGCTAAAGGTTATCATGGAATTTAGTTTCAATATAAGATGCTTCTCAGTGGAAGTGGTTCCCTGGAATTCGACAACTCTTTTTTTTTTTAACTAAAATATCCCAATTCGACAACTGGCGCAATACTTTCGTTTTTCTTAATAAGTTTACGAAATACATTGTCCAAGGCATTAATCCGTCTAAATAAAATAATAAGTTGCAAGGGGGGGGTTACTGAGAGCGAAAGAAAATTAAAAAAAACTTACTCGAGAGAACGGTTAATAAAAGAACAGGGTTTAGAAAGACAGAAGATACTGCATTTAAATTATTAAAGATCGTAATTGACAGAAAAGTAGAAAAACCGGAAGAAAGTTCCATTGTCGAGTTGTGCGAGAGAAGAAACTATTTAGTTACTGAAGTGTCTTTGCTAAACAAGGATGTGCGTTGTGGTACAGTGGTCGGAACGAGAAACCGGGGAGCCGAGTTCAAATTCCACTTGAATCCATTGTATACACTTACGCGCAAATACCCTTGGGAAAGGTATCAATCCGTCTTTTTCTTCCAGTTATGGGTTAAATAGCAAGACAGGTTGGGTTCTATAGCCTTGGTCGGCAACCAATCTACCGCAGAAAGCAATGGCAAACTACTGCGGGATAATCTTCTGCCCAGTCATGTCTCTTTCGAGACATGATCGCCCAAGCGTGTATCACGTATGGCACTTAACTGACTGACTGACTTTGCTAAACATAAGTTAATTTCAGTGGCTTCTCTTTGAATTCACCTCGATTTGAATACATTGTCCACCCATCGCTCCATCGATATTCTGTTTTGTACCTTAAAAAGGTGTTTGGAAAAGATGACATTTTCGAATGATTCGCAAGGGATAGCAGCAGCTGCAGAAAAGTATTTCAAAGATCAAACACTGGAATTTGATTGGGAAGTGTTGCAGAATCTTTAGAAAGATGTGCCCTGTTGAACTGCATAGTGAATATTTGGAAAAGTGTGTATTTTTCATACGTCTGGGTCATTCTCATTTTTCTTTTCGGGCAGTGAACGTTTTAACACCTCCTTGCATGTCATCTTAAAATCGCAGACAATTTAAGGTATTTACCCCTACTCTGATTTCGAAACTTACACGCTCTCACACCCTGATTGAGCACTCTGGAATAATGGTAGACTTTGAAAAAACAGTAGCTACTCTATGCATCGCTCATTGAGTAATGAATTAGAACACTCTGGCCATTGGCGTATGATACATCATACGCTAAAAGTCTGCCGCCTTCTACCGAGCGTCCATAGCTCAGAGGTAGAATCGCTGACCGATGCCAATTCGGTCGGGTTTCAATCCTGGGTTAAAAGCAATCGGATGTCTAACCGTGCTGATGAGCTGTGATACAGCGAAACATATCAGTCTGTGGATGACTATATATATATATATATATATATATATATATATATAGAGAGAGAGAGAGAGAGGGAAGAGAGAAAAAGAGAGATAAATACATAGATATATAAAATTCTAGCTCTCTCTTTCATTTTTCTCATACGTATACAATAAGATCTCATCTTTCTCTCTCTCTCTCTGTTTTTGTCTGCCTTTATTACGTACCACTTCATGCATTGTATTACATACACGCGCAAGAGTCTGCACACACACACACACTATCTCTCTCTCTCTCTTTCTTTCTCTTTCTCTCTCTCTCACACACATGCACACACACACACACACACATAGTCTAGCAATCTTTCTTCTTGACTCTTGCTCTCGCCAAAATAATCAGATCCATTGTCTCTGAATCACTCAATTTCTAATTTTCTCTCCTTTTCAAACACACACACACGAGCGTGCGCGCGCGCGCACACACACACACACACACACAGTGTCATTATCACCATGTGTTTGGGGTAAAGAGAGAAATAGAGTGATAGTGACAGTGTGAATTTGTGTATGTTTGTTTAAATATGATATTATATAACAAATTCCCAACTCTCTTGCATTAAATGCTATCATTTTTACATCTGTGTATGTATGACTTGCACATTTTCTACCTAAGAGCAGAGTGTAGTACCTGTTAATCTCAGGGACTTGTGAGTTGGAATCAGTGGCCCTTTTTTACCTAGAATCTCTACTATTATTGTGTGTGTGTGTATGTGTGTGCGTGCGTGTGTAAACGACTGTTACACCTTTCTTCATCAGAGTGCAGTACCTGTTTGTTCCCCAGCCCTTGTGAATGGAAGCTGTGATGCGTTCCGAACGAGAACCCATATTATTATTGCGTACCTGTGTATGTACGGTTGTTTCGCTTTTCTTACTTAGATCATAGGGTAGTATCTGTTTGGTCTCTGGCTCTTATAAATTGGAATCAGTGACACTTTCTGACAGGGAATCTTAGCTGTCATTTTCATATGCTCTGCCTCTTATCTTACATCCACACTCACCCTATACACTTTCAAACAATATCGCTCTCTCTCTCTCTCTCTCTTACGCGCTAAATTTCTTCTTCTTTTTCTCTCTTTCTGAAACGTAAATATTTTCTTCCATTTTTTTCTATAAACGCCTACGTCTCTCCCCCCCTCTCTCTCTCTCTCTCTCTCTCGCTCTGTGTGTGTCTATCGCTTACATTGACACATTTCTGCTCACAATTTCAAGCATTCCCTCTCTTTCTCTCTTTGTCTAACATTTACGTACACTCACCCTACACGCTTCAACACAATCTCTCTCTCTCTCTCTCTCTCTCTTAAACGTACGTACAAATCCTTTTTCTTTATTCTCTCTGACGCGCACACACATTAACTCAAATAGTATAGATAATTCACATTGATGTGAAAAATGATCCTCTCAACAAAAGAACAATGTCGTTTTTATAAAAATGCTTTATAAATATCACCGTAAATAACATTTGGCTTACTAATTCCACTCTCTTTACTGACGTCGGATAAATGATCACACCCAGAGGTCGCGGCGGCATTCGTTAACCAATAAGTAAGAAACATTCGTTCCTAAAATTGCATATAAAGTACATGTCCCTTAGAGGGGGAAAAAAAAAAGAATTTTTTTATTTTTAATAACAGATTACGTTGATTGCGAAAAAAAGTACTGGCAATAAAACAACAGGATGGGATTATATTTAAAAAGAAAAAAAGAAGAAAAAAGGCGATCGGGAAATGCAACTAGACGTGCTAGGAGAATAACGGGGGCAGACACGAAATCAGCGAGCTGCGTTCAAATTCCAGGTTTGTCCGTTGCGTTTATTTTTTGCAAAAATGCACTTGAGGGAAGGCATGAATGTGTTTTTCAAGCCGCTTCCTGTTATGGATTAAATAGCATGTCAGATTTTGTTTTTATTATCCATTATCGTATGCCTCTGTTCTTCTCGAACCTCTGCCTGTATCTGTTCATTCGGTACAATACACCATATCCCTATGAACCACATCTTTTTTCATATTACTAATATTATCCATATAATATGTACAATGTGGTCCGAGAACAGCAAAGGCATACAACAATGGATCATATTAGTATTATGAGAAGGGATAAGGTTCAGAGTGAGAAGATACAGGCAGAAGTGAGAGAAGAGCAGAGGCATGCGATAATGGCTGATCTTTTTTTTACGTGCTGTGAGCGATTATAGCTCTTCACAACTTTACAACTCTAAGCAATGTTTGTCATCTGAGTATACAACCCTATCCCTACTCTGCAGTCTAGTTGGGTAGGATACTCGCTCTTTTGTTTCTTTCTGTTCCTCTTGCCTTAAGGACAATGGAACAAAGAAGGCGACATTTATCCTTAGAATGTTATCAGAAAGGACAATACAGATGAAGAAAAACTTGTATCTGTCTTTCATAGACTATGCAAAGTACGCCACAAAACCTGATAGAAATACTCAGCAACATAGACATATGTGTGGAAGACATAAGCGTTATCAAGAACCTCAACTGGCAACAAACCACTTGCATACGGACAGGAAATGAGTTCAGCAGATATACAAAGATAGAGAAGGGGTAAGACAAGAATGTGTTTTCACCGGATATATTCAACTTACACAACGAAACAATTCTGAGGGAACTAGAAGTCCTGCCAGTATTCATCACTGGCGGCCACAATCTGAACAATATAAGATACGTAGATGATACCGTGCTGATAGCAGACAAGTAAAGGAAACTAATTACCTTCTACAGAAGGTAGCTGAAGAAAGCGGAAATAAATAACTACGAATAAACTACAAGAAAACTTATTGCGTGATCATCCGTAAAAAGAAGAAAACACTAACTAAAAGCAGAGGAATACTAAAATCAAGCAATTACAGAAATTTAAATACCTAGGACGTATTCTAAAGAAGGCAGAAAGTGCGACACTGAGATCCGAAAGCGAATTGGCATGACCAAGGATGCATTTCAGAAGATGAGTAGAGTATTGAGGGACAAGAAAATTTAGCCAGAAACTAAGAAGAGAGTACTGGATTGCTATGTGATGTTTGTTTTTCTTTATGGCAGTGAAAGCGGGACAATCTCCTCAGATATGAAGAAGAGACCTGAAGCAACCGAAATGTGGTTATACATAAGGATGCTGAGGATAGCATAGACCAAGCATGTGAGAAACTGTGAGGTTTTGGGGATGATAGAAACGAAAAGGAAACTAATACTTAGCATAAAAAAGACAGCTAAAATTCCTGGGGCATGTGATGAGGAAGAAGGCTTGGAGAATCTGATGCTCACAAGTCAGATAGAGGGAAACAGTGACAGGGAAAAGCAACGCGTAACACACTTGAATGGCTTGAGCAAGTAGACAGCAGATCGGTGTTTGGGTGGCGTAACAGGAGAAAGCGTTCTAAGAACAACTAAAGATAGGGAGATGTGAAAGGCCAAGATTGTCAAAATGCTAAAAACTTTCTTTCATAGCTACATTTCTTAGTTTCCCCAGTGCAGACCTTCAAAGCTAAGCATCTATCTTTGTTATTGCTATTTCCATAGCAAATGTTCAGACGAACTACATTTCTTAGTTTCCCCAGTTCAGACCTTAAAAGCTAAACCTCTGTCTAATCTATCGCTATTTCCATGGATAATGGCTAAGAGTATAACCGAAAGCGTTCGGATAAACAAAACATCTGGACAATTTTTATATAATTTATGTCCTCAAAAGAAAAGAAAAAATCATAAGATCGCATGAAAAATTATATATAACATTCAATCATAATAACATGTCTGTTCTTTTTTAATGAAACTAGCATAAAAGTAAGATTGCTGCCCAAGTATATATATATATGAATAATGGCACTTGTTTAGAATTGTTTAGACAACAGATGAGTTAACCAGTTGAAACCGGTTTGTTATACATATGGCATGAGAACTCTGTTACAAACAGAAACCTGTAACAAAGACGCCTACCTTAAACTAATGATAAACAAGACCAGCTGCTAGATGGGCTAAATAAATGTCATTTATTATTTAAGAAAAAACTGCTTTCGTAATTTAGATCTTCCTGAATTCTGATTTTGAAACTGTTATATATAGAATTTTCTGATCTTTTGGAATTTCAATTTTTGTCAAGTGACGTCAAGTGTATTTCTTTACTCAAACCATGACGAACACCCTTTTTATACTTATTGTTTACTCAATACAATACCTAAGAGCCACTCGGAGTAGTGGGTTACTGTTTGGTTTTGCATAAGTTTCAGAAAGCCAAGAAGTGTAGTTTATCAGGTTAGTAGTAAAAATAACGATTAACCAGCGTCAAGAAACCAAAATTTTCGAGATTCAATAGCATCTTGCTGGAAATCTGTTCCACAGTGCAGCAGTTCTTAAAAAGAATGTACCAACTAGAACTTCAAAGGCAATAAGAATGATTCCTCCTTGTGTATTTGACATGACGGGTCCTAGATGCAAAAAATGAAAGCTGCTGGAACCAAAGAAATGTAGTTCGTCAGACCTTTTGCCATGGAAATAGCGACAGAGTAGAGACAGGCTTCGCTGTGAATATCTGAACTGGGGAACCAAGGAATGTAGTTCGTCAGACCTTTTGCCATGGAAATAGCGACAGAATAGAAACATGCTTCGCTGTGAAGGTTTGAACTGAGAAACCAAGGAATGTAGTTCGTCAGAACTTTTGCCATGGAATGGTGACAGAGTAGAGTAGAGTAGAGTAGAGTCAGGCTTAGCTGTGAAGGTCTGAAATGAGGGAGACTAATAAACCTCTTTTGTCAGAACATTTGCAATGGCAATAGAGATAGACCTAGCAGTGATACCTGAACTGGTGGAACTAAAGAATCTAGTTTGTCAGAAAATAGCGATAAAGTAAAGAGAGGCTTAGCTGTGAAGGTCTGAACTGGAGGGAACTAAGGAATCTAGCTAGTCAGCATCATTAGCAGCATTTTCTAGATGATGTAACAGAGCTAATTGATAATGGTGTCTGAAGTGATAGTTATGCTATCTGTATAGTCAATATCGGGCAACCTTTTTGCAGGTTACGAACATGACAGTCGGGGTGATGAAGTAACCCCTAGATGATGATGTTTATCAACTGTTTTCAAAACTTAGTCAATGGTGATAACAAAGAGAAAAGGCGCAAAGGTGATACCGTGAATGACCCGTACTTTGATGCCAAAGAAGCTAGAGTCTCCATCTGGAATTAAACCAAGGATTTGGTATTTCTATATAGCATCATTATGGCGGCTATTGCTTCGAAGTGAATGCTATCTACTAGGATTTTCTCTATTTTCCCCTTATCAACAGAATCGAAGGCTTTAGAAAAATCTACAAAAAGTAAGCTGACCTGTAGATTATTTGCCCTGACACCCTCAGTAATAAACCGAAAAATCGGGATTTGTCCAACAGTTGATCTATTTTTCGAAAGTCATTTTGATTTTTCGGTGCACATTCGTACCCCAGGATGTCAATGCCTATTAACATAATTTATTATTATCATTCGTTAATTGAAGTTGTATTAGTCGCAATGTTTAACAATTGTAGTCATATACATTTTGTTATGTACAAATGATATTTAAAAAATCCGTTGGAAAATTGAATGAAAAGTAAATATCTTTAAGTATAACATTTCATTTTTTTTCTTTTTTCACATTAGCTCCATCAACATCAAGGCATTTCTGGAGGCGATGATACATTTGACATTTAGACATACCCGGAAGTATTGAGGATCCTGAGAATTTAACTATCAAAAAACAGCCTTTGGGTATGGGTGATCTGATTATTATTTCCCGACTAATGATTATTTATTATTTGCAATAGTTGTCGTAGTGTTTAGCATTAATATGTTTTTTTTTACATGTACAAGGACGTCCTGGGCATGGCGATAAACTACATCTAGCAGTAAAGATCGTGGGGTTGTGAGGAGCGTAGAACCACCTTTTAATTGCATTTATACACAGGTCCACACTGCCTCGGGGTTGTAGCACCTGTTACAGCTTTTGCTATGGACAAATACTTAACCCCCAAACTTGGGTCAAAACATTATGAAAGGATAAAAATACATTTTTATAGTAAAAAAATACCAGCAATACATTTTCATAGTTAAAAAAATTACCAGCAAAATATTTTGGAAAAAATACCAGTAATAGAGTTTTTGTAAACGAAATTACATTAAATTTCGACAGTACATGACCCATAACGAGTTAATATGCCGCTAAGCAAACAAAGAAATGTTCTAGGGGACATCGAAAAAATTTCTTGGAAAATAAAACTAAAAACAAATACATTTAAATGTAAGCTTCATTTAACGACATGAACTCAATCAACATGAAGGCATCTTTGTAAGTGATGATACCAGTCATTTATGCATTGCCGGAAGAATATAATTTACTCAGGATTTAACAATGTCAAAGTAGCATTTACTTCATTAATTTTCTCAAAATGGCTGCCTTTCAAAATCCTTTTTAAGGTTAGGAAATAAGAAAAAGTGGGGAACGGCTAAATCAGGGTCGTAAGAATGAATGTCTAAGGTTTGTCTATAAAAAAATTAACTAAATGTTCCGTTGACTGATGAAAAAAAAAAAAAACGGAAGAAAAAGAAACTGTAATGAGTCCCGAAAAAAATAACATATATTTAACAAAAATAAAAATAATTAAAATAAGACATTTTCATTTTTCTTTAAAACCTTTATCTCTTTCTTTCACTCTTTAAACTTCTCTTTCTATATCGGAACCCTCACAAAGAAAAAAAAAAGAAAAACTGAACACAGCTGAATACTAAACATTTATCACCTTTACTATTAGGAGAGGATGTGCGTTGTGGTACAGTGGATATCGGCTCAGACCGAGAAGCCGGGGAGCCGAGTTCGAATTACAGTTGAATCCATTGTATTCACTTACGCGCAAATACCCTTGGGAAAGGTATTAATCCGTCTCTTCCTTCCAGTTATGGGTTAAATAGCAGGACAGATTGGATTCTATAGCCATGGTCGGCAACCAGTCTACCGCAGAAAGCAATGGCAACCTACTGCGGGATAATCTGCCCAGTCAGTCATGTCTCTTCGAGACATGGTCACCCAAGCGTGTATCACGTATGGCACTTAACTGACTGACTATTAGGAGTTCGCGCCGAATCTATGTTTAGTAGAAAAGATTAGGATTTTAAAATTTCAATATCAGAATTTACTTCTTAATAAACGTAATGAATTAATTAGCAAGTGTCGCAAACGAAGCAAATTTAAACTTCATTAATTATCCCCCGTCCATTTATTCATAGCATGTTTTACTTCTTACAAAGATTAGAATTTAAAGTTGGAGAATTCAAAGCTTCTTCCTACTTACTACTCCTGACCCAATAGTCAAATTACCTGCCTTCCACTACCAAAGGAAGATTACTACTATTTTCTTCTCTGCTTGACCCTTTCCTAACCAACATTCCTCACTCATTACTTTACTAACTCTTGCTTCCGGTACAAGACCTTTTCTCCATTTTATGGCTGACTGGGATTAAGAATGCATGTATTGAACTGACATGCTAAAATAACTACTCTCTTACATGTGATCTGAATTTACAAATTATATATATATATATATATATATATATATATATATATATATATATATATATAAATTAGAGAAAATTTTCAAAATTCAAAGGTGTCGGATGTACATTTCGACAGAGGATCTCTAATAGAGATTCTACGTCACGTCAGCGACATTGTTTTGTTCCAAATGGCGAAGTCCCTGGAAGGGTTTTAGGTTAACAACGGTCACAAAGTACAACAGGACAGAGTTGTTAATGGCGGGGTTACAGGGTGTTGAAACGGTATATTTAGGAAGGGGAGGAATAGATTTAAATGTAATATCTTTAAAATTTTTAATTAAGTTTATCCATTACAGTAAGTCATGAATTTAAAGTTATTAAAGTTATTAAAGATAGGGATTTGGTAAAGGATTTCATATTTTATAAAGATAGACAGGAGTTAAATTACTTTTTTAAGGTTAAGATTTTGGGCTGTTTGAAGAGGTGTATTTAGGCGGGAAGAAATGGGTTTCAGTATAAGATTTTAAAAATTTTTATTTAAGTTTATTTAATTAAACCTTTTAGGTAGAAGCGAGCTAAATGCCAATTACAGGACGTTATCAGTTTAAAAATTATTAGAGAAAAAAATTAATAGAGAAAAACATATTAGAGAAAATATATATATATATACATATATCTGTTAACCAAGGAGAAAGGGGTTTAGTAAAAGAATCCATATTTTCTAAAGATAGGCAAATAAAGGAGGTTGGGATAGGAAGGTGGGGGGGGGGGGTTAAAATACTTTTTAAGGTTAACGTTAGGGTAAAATTAAGATTAAAACTTAAATTGAATCCTTTTAATTTATATTCTAACATCAAGTCAACGGGGATTTAAATTCTAAATTTAAGTATTCAAAAATGTTGCCTTGTGGCGGCACTTACTGATGAATTCCCTCCTAAGATTCAGTAGCCGGTGTTGGTGGGGGTATTTTAATACTGAAATTTTTTCCAGTAAACATAGACAGCACCTATCACGAAAATTCATCGGAATATGGGCTGAACCTATCAGTTTCCAGCTAATTTTAATTTACTAAGCGCAGCTTAGATGTGGCACAACGCCGAAAGTATGGGGCACCCAGTGAGGATCGAACTCACTACTTAATTACAATAGTTCTAGCGAGACAAGCTTGCTAACCATTACACCACCTCGAGGTGCCCAATATAATTTACTAAGCGCAGCTTAGATGTGGCACAAGGCCGAAAGTATGGGGCACCCAGTGAGGATCGAACTCACTACTTAATTGCAATAGTGCTAGCGAGACAAGCTTGCTAACCATTACACCACCTTGAGGTGCCCAGTTTCCAGCTAATTTCAGGATCCAGCCCTTCCTCATATATATATATATATATATATATATATATATATATATATATATATATCCTCTCTATTAGAATAAGGACTGTTATATATATATATATATATATATTTCCCTCCTGTCAGCCTCAGAGATTTAGATTTGTTTTTTCTTTCTTGTGTCTTAATGTAAGATACTCAATAGGTACATTAATATATATGTTGCTGTCATTTTAGAGGGCATATCGATAAAAATATTTTGCTGCCATTTTTTTACGCATTGTCCAACTCGTATATAATATATATATTAACCCTTGAGTGAGTTCATTTATTTGAAAGTTTCCGGCAAATAAAATCCTTACCAACACGACATCTACAGAACTTTGTTCTGCAGGAAAAATATTCTCTGATGACGCTTTTCATGGCGATTTATTTGCTATATTTTTAGCTAATATTCCCAAAACACTTTCATAGTATGTCTGTTTTTTGTCGTTTCCCAGCTTAAAAACTTACGTCTCTTCTGCGTCCCAGAAAACTGACACCATCACATTTCTTTTTGACCAGTTTGTCATCACTGCTTTTGATAGATTTATCATCAAGATCGTTCCGGAAAAGCTACGTGTCACTACCATTTCAAAATGCCTTAAGAAGCTGCCATGTTTATATTGTAACAGCAGAAAGAAAATGGCGCGAGATCACTTGACCACAGTAGTACTTCTTAAAAGTTTAATCAATTTTGTTCATGGAGACACCATGCTCTTTGCTCATTCCTCCGTTTATAGAGCCCTAAAGTTAACATTTTTGTTGAACATTGGTGGCCTGTGTCTTGACACCATCAAGAGTGAGATGACACCATCAAGAGTTAGATGCGACAGGTCCATCGGTGCCCTCACCCCGGCCATGTTTAATACAAATCCTTAGACTTAATTGGACTGATTATTTCTCTTTGTTTGGCTAGTATAAATGGCCGAAGATCGGTGATCTACATCGTCTCGGTGTGAATGTATGTTTTATACTGATGACGTGGTTTTCAATTCGCGACCGTACATACATTCTGTTTACGAGGTTTGTTCTCTATTTATCATGATTGGATAGACACTCGAGGAGTGTTTCTTGGCTGGTGAGCAAGTTTTTGAATAAGGCGTGTGCTCTTGTATTCGCAGATTCGGCGGGCAGGCTTTGTGTGATGGATTTTACCATAAAAGTAAGTTACTTAGTCTCATTGCACCCAAGAACTATGAGAAGTGGCCTGATTTGTTTCGGCGGATCAAGCTGTTTTTGACGACGTCTCATCGTGTAGTTTAAGCTGGCGATGGGAATACCATACCTGACCCCGATATAGATCGTATTGAGGAAAGATCGGATATTAATAATACGGATGTAAAGAGGAGTGTGAACTTAGACTAATTGGGGCAGTTTGGATTCAGTGATGCGTTATAGCGACATTTACCGGGTTCTAGTTAAGAGATTCTTCAGTTGTCCAAATTTTCATTCTATAGTTTACTCGGGTCATAGTCTCTCCAGGGATCGTTTAATCTTAGATAAGCCTAACGTTAGAATGGCTGGCTACAGAAAATTGAACGCATCATTCTTTGGTGTGTGAGATTTCTAAAACCAGCGGCTACTAATGTTACAGCAGGAATCGACGAGGGCTGTTGTTGAAATTTATTGAAATCTAAAGTTAGGTCGTTTGCTACTGATTATAATCGTCTACTCAGTGTAATTATGTTGACAGCACAAACGGCATGCGAACCAAAAGTTAATTGGGCGATTAAATCCCATTATAATGAGGAAGTAGCTTTAGCTAGGGCTGAGCTGAAAACTTTGCTTATCAAGAATGACTTGTGACTACTTTCACAAGGGAGACAAGTCTGAGCTCTGCCCAGTTCGATTTCTACTTAGCCGACTTTCCCTGCCTCTATACAGATGAAATGTCTGGGTTCGAGGGTCCCGTTTCAGAAATTGATATCTCGGAAGCGCTGAAGCAGTTTGGCCGGCACAGAACTCCGGGATTAAATGGTCATCCTTACGAACAGTACTTGAGACAGTCGCCTATTCTTGTTCCTTTGTTGGAACTGATTTACAATAACTGAATGACGTAGGGGTTTATAACTCAACTCTTCACCAGGAGTGCGATGAAGTTATTTCGCAAAAACAAGAACGGTGTGGATGGGAGAGGAAACTTTTAATAGAAAGTTGAAGATTTTAGCCAAGATCTTAGCCAGCCGTTAACAGTTTGATTGGCTCTTAGTAGGCTTGTGCTGTGAAGGGTAGGACAATTCAGGACAACCTTCATCTGGTACGCTTGATCATCGAGCAAGTTGACAGTGAACCCGCATTGATCAATTTAGATCTGTCTAAGGCATTCGATAAAGTTGACCATAGTTTTCAGGATGTTGCCCTTTCGGTCGCCGGTTTCGGTCGCCGGTTTCGGGCCGAACTTTGGCACTTGGGTCCGACTTCTGTATGCGTCCCCCTGACGATCGGACCCTATCGTGTTGTCACGATCTATTCGTCAAGGTTGTTTGCTTTCGCATTTGCTTTACGTTCTTGCGTTAGAGACTTTCGCAAGTTCAAGGTATATCCGGTCCTACGCGGAATTTCTTTACCCAGTGCTAACATCTCGGCCAGGTACTACGCCTATGCTGATGACGTTTCGGCTCTTGTGTCGAACTGTGCAGAGATTGGGAAAGTCGGTAAAGGCATCAGAGGGTACGATACAGTGATAGGGAGTAAGTTCAACCGCGATAAGTTTGTTGTTTGCTGTTGGATGCATGGAAAGGAGTTTTCTTCTCGGGCATTTTCTCTGATCTCTCGCAAGAAATGAGTTAGTCGGAGGTGCAGTTCGTCGGTGGTCCCGGAGCAAGCTTTCCTTTAAGGGAAAGGCGGAAATATGTGTTTCGTATATTCTTTATCGGCTCTCCGTGCTTCCACTCCCACATGCCGTACTAATGCAATTAGTTAGGATCCTGTTTTCCTTTCCTTGGTGAGACAAGCCCCCCAAGGTATGTCTGGAGATCTGTTATCTCCACCCTTTTGAAGATTTTTAATACACGCTTCGCATCGGATTTCTAATCTGAATGTGTTCGCAAGCAAATGGGAATGGCGAATTCTAGAAAAAAGACACCGTTAAAAACTTCCTGTTCCTGAGAAGTATGTACTCGTACGAGGGGGGGGGGGACTCACTTTTTATCCCGAGTTTTTCTTCTATCGTGAATACTGTTTATCTCTCATTTTTTTCTTTTAATCGTATCACTCAGAGCAAGGCGGAAATGCCACTGATGTGCAGGGGGCTACATAAGAGTAAAAAGATTAAGTAGAAGAGAGTGAAGAGGTAGACGAACCAGTTAGAAAGGAGCAAGAGAAGGATGGGAATACAGGTGAGATGACAGCCACAAAGGTGGAGAGAAAAGAAATGATGAATTTACCTAGCAGGCCGACTCGCCGTTAACTCTTGGGAAAAGCAAGAATTGAAGAATGAATCTTCAATTCAAATTTCCTGTGTTAAACTGAGAGGTATTTTCCGTTTGTTTGTTTTTTTTGTTTTTTTTTTTTTGTTTTTATATATATATGTGTTTTTGTCCCCCCCCTTTTTGGAGTTCATGCTTCATTTGGGAGGAAAAAAAAAAAGTTTGAAATTTATATTTATTCTGTTATGCGAAGCTACTTTGGCCAAGTTATCAGCAGCCATTACAGCTCCATACCCACGTGTTGTTCTTTGAATGGGAATTTACCTAGCAGGCCGACTCGCCGTTAACTTTTTGGGAAAAGCAAGAATTGAAGAATGAATCTTCAATTCAAATTTCCTGTGTTAAACTGAGAGGTATTTTCCGTTTGTTTGTTTTTTTTTGTTTTTTTTTGTTTTTATATATATATGTGTTTTTGTCCCCCCCCCTTTTTGGAGTTCATGCTTCATTTGGGAGGAAAAAAAAAGTTTAGGGGTATATTTATTCTGTTATGCGAAGCTACTTTGGCCAAGTTATCAGCAGCCATTACAGCTCCATGCCACGTGTTGTTCTTTGAATGGGAATTTACCTAGCAGGCCGACTCGCCGTTAACTCTTGGGAAAAGCAAGAATTGAAAGTGAATCTTCAATTCAAATTTCCTGTGTGTTAAACTGAGAGGTATTTTCCGTTTGTTTGTTTTTTTTGTTTTTATATATATATGTGTTTTTAAACCCCCCCCCCTTTTTTGGAGTTCATGCTTCATTTGGGAGGAAAAAAAAAAAAGTTTGAAATTTATATTTATTCTGTTATGCAAGCTACTTTAGCCAAGTTATCAGCAGCCATTACAGCTCCATGCCACGTGTTGAATTTTGAATGGGAATTTACCCTAGCAGGCCGACTCGCCGTTAACTTTGGGAAAAGCAAGAATTGAAGAATGAATCTTCAATTCAAATTTCCTGTGTTAAAACTGAGTATTTTCCGTTTGTTTGTTTTTTTTGTTTTTTTTTTGTTTTTATATATATATGTGTTTTTGTCCCCCCCTTTTTTGGAGTTCATGCTTCATTTGGGAGAAAAAAAAAGTTTGAAATTTATATTTATTCTGTTATGCGAAGCTACTTTGGCCAAGTTATCAGCAGCCGTTACAGCTCCATGCCACGTGTTGTTCTTTGAATGGGAATTTTACCTAGCAGGCCGACTCGCCGTTAACTCTTGGGAAAAGCAAGAATTGAAGAATGAATCTTCAATTCAAATTTCCTGTGTTAAACTGAGAGGTATTTTCCGTTTGTTTGTTTTTTGTTTTTTTTGTTTATATATATATGTGTTTTTGTCCCCCCCCCCTTTTTTTGGAGTTCATGCTTCATTTGGGAGGAAAAAAAAAAGTTTGAAATTTATATTTATTCTGTTATGCGAAGCTACTTTGGCCAAGTTATCGGCAGCCATTACGGCTCATGCCACGTGTTGTTCTTTGAATGGGAATTTACCCCTATGAGCCGACTCGCCGTTAACTTTTTGGGAAAAGCAAGAATTGAAGAATGAATCTTCAATTCAAATTTCCTGTGTTAAACTGAGGGTATTTTCCGTTTGTTTATTTTTTTGTTTTTTGTTTATATATATATGTGTTTTTGTCCCCCCCTTTTTTGGAGTACATGCTTCATTTGGGAGGAAAAAAAAAAGTTTGAAATTTATATTTGTTATTCTGTTATGCCGAAGCTACTTTGGCCAAGTTATCAGCAGCCATTACAGCTCCATGCCACGTGTTGTTCTTTGAATGGGAATTTACCTAGCAGGCCGACTCGCCGTTAACTCTTGGGAAAAGCAAGAATTGAAGAATGAATCTTCAATTCAAATTTCCTGTGTTAAACTGAAAATTATTTTCCGTTTGTTTGTTTTTTTGTTTTTTTTTGTTTTTATATATATATGTGTTTTTGTCCCCCCCCTTTTTTGGAGTTCATGCTTCATTTGGGAGGAAAAAAAAAGTTTGGGGGTATATTTATTCTGTTATGCGAAGCTACTTTGGCCAAGTTATCAGCAGCCATTACAGCTCCATGCCACGTGTTGTTCTTTGAATGGGAATTTACCTAGCAGGCCGACTCGCCGTTAACTTTTTGGGAAAAGCAAGAATTGAAGAATGAATCTTCAATTCAAATTTCCTGTGTTAAACTGAGAGGTATTTTCCGTTTTGTTTGTTTTTTGTTTTTTTTTTGTTTTTTTATATATATATGTGTTTTTGTCCCCCCCCCCTTTTGGAGTTCATGCTTCATTTGGGAGGAAAAAAAAAGTTTAAGGAAATTTATATTTATTCTGTTATGCGAAGCTGCGTAAAGTTATCAGCGGCCATTACGGCTCCATGCCACGTGTTGTTCTTTGAATGAATTTACCCTAGCAGGCCGACTGCCGTTAACTTTGGGAAAAGCAAGAATTGAAGAATGAATCTTCGAATTCAAATTTCCTGTGTTAAACTGAGGGGTATTTTCCGTTTGTTTGTTTTTTGTTTTTTTTTGTTTTTATATATATATGTGTTTTTGTCCCCCCCCCCTTTTTGGAGTTCATACTTCATTTGGGAGGAAAAAAAAAAGTTTGAAATTTATATTTATTCTGTTATGCGAAACGCACAGCCAAAGTTATCAGCCATTACAGCTCCATGCCACGTGTTGTTCTTTGAATGGGAATTTACCTAGCAGGCCGACTCGCCGTTAACTCTTGGGAAAAGCAAGAATTGAAGAATGAATCTTCAATTCAAATTTCTGTGTTAAACTGAGAGGTATTTTCCGTTTGTTTGTTTTTTGTTTTTTTTTGTTTTTATATATATATGTGTTTTTGTCCCCCCCCCCCCCTTTTTGGAGTTCATGCTTCATTTTGGGAGGAAAAAAAAAGTTTGAAATTTATATTTATTCTGTTGTAAACTACTTTGGCCAAGTTATCAGCAGCCATTACAGCTCCATGCCACGTGTTGTTCTTTGAATGGGAATTTACCTAGCAAGGCCGACTCGCTACGTTAACTTTTTGGGAAAAGCAAGAATTGAAGAATGGAATCTTCAATTCAAATTTCCTGTGTTAAACTGAGAGGTATTTTCCGTTTGTTTGTTTTTTTTGTTTTTTTTTGTTTTTATATATATATATGTGTTTTTGTCCCCCCCCCCCCTTTTTTGGAGTTCATGCTTCATTTGGGAGGAAAAAAAAAAAAGTTTGAAATTTATATTTATTCTGTTATGCGAAGCTACTTTGGCCAAGTTATCAGCAGCCATTACAGCTCCATGCCACGTGTTGTTCTTTGAATGGGAATTTACCTAGCAGGCCGACTCGCCGTTAACTTTGGGAAAAGCAAGAATTGAAGAATGAATCTTCAATTCAAATTTCCTGTGTTAAACTGAGAGGTATTTTCCGTTTGTTTGTTTTTTTTGTTTTTTTTGTTTTTATATATATATATGTGTTTTTGTCCCCCCCTTTTTTGAGTTCATGCCTTCGTTGGGAGGAAAAAAAAAAAGTTTGAAATTTATATTTTATTCTTATGCAAGCTACTTTAGCCAAGATTATCAGCAGCCATTACAGCTCCATGCCACATTGTTCTTTGAATGGGAATTTACCTAGCAGGCCATCTCGCCGTTAGCACGGGAAAAGCAAGAATTGAAGAATGAATCTTCAATTCAAATTTCCTAATATTAGCTTGGAAATTTTCCGTTTTGTTTGTTTTTTTGTTTTTTTTGTTTTTATATGTGTTTTTGTCCCCCCCCTTTTTGGAGTTCATACTTCATTTGGGAGGAAAAAAAAAAAGTTTGAAATTTATATTTATTCTGTTATGCGAAGCTACTTTGGCCAAATTGTCAGCCATTACAGCTCCATGCCACGTGTTGTTCTTTGAATGGGAATTTACCCTAGCAGGCCGACTCGCCGTTAACTCTTGGGAAAAGCAAGAATTGAAGAATGAATCTTCAATTCAAATTTCCTGTGTTAAACTAGGAGGTATTTTCCGTTTGTTTGTTTTTTTTGTTTTTTTTTTTGTTTTTATATATATATGTGTTTTTGTCCCCCCCCCACTTTTTTGGAGTTCATGCTTCATTTGGGAGGAAAAAAAAGTTTGAAATTATCTTATTCTGTTATGCGAAGCTACTTTGGCCAAATTATCAGCAACCATTACAGCTCCATGCCACGTGTTGTTTCTTTGAATGGGTACAAAATAGAGCTCGCCGTTAACTTTTGGGAAAAGCAAGAATTGAAGAATGAATCTTCAATTCAAATTTCCTGTGTTAAACTGAGAGGTATTTTCCGTTTGTTTTTTGTTTTTTTTGTTTTTTTTGTTTTTATATATATATGTGTTTTTGTCCCCCCCTTTTTTGGAGTTCATGCTTCATTTTAGGAGGAAAAAAAAAGTTTGAAATTTATATTTATTCTGTTATGCGAAGCTACTTTGGCCAGGTTATGGCAGCCATTACAGCTCCATGCACCACGTGTTGTTCTTTGAATGGGAATTTACCTAGCAGGCCGACTCGCCGTTAACTTTTGGAAAAAGCAAGAATTGAAGAATGAATCTTCAATTCCATTTCCTGTGTTAAACTGAGAGGTATTTTCCGTTTGTTTGTTTTTTGTTTTTTTTTTGTTTTTATATATATATGTGTTTTTGTCCCCCCCCTTTTTGGAGTTCATGCTTCATTTGGGAGGAAAAAAAAAGTTTGAAATTTATATTTATTCTGTTATGCGAAGCTACTTTGGCCAAGTTATCAGCAGCCATTACAGCTCACATACACGTGTTGTTCTTTGAATGGGAATTTACCTAGCAGGCCGACTCGCCGTTAACTCTTGGGAAAAGCAAGAATTGAAGAATGAATCTTCGAATTCAAATTTCCTGTGTTAAACTGAGAGGTATTTTCCGTTTGTTTGTTTTTTTGTTTTTTTTTGTTTTTATATATATATGTGTTTTGTCCCCCCCCCCTTTTTTTGGAGTTCATGCTTCATTTGGGAGGAAAAAAAAAAAGTTTGAAATTTATATTTATTCTGTTATGCGAAGCTACTTTGGCCAAGTTATCAGCAGCCATTACAGCTCCATGCCACGTGTTGTTCTTTGAATGGGAATTTACCTAGCGAGGCCGACTCGCCGTTAACTTTTGGGAAAAGCAGAGGTGAAGAATGAATCTTCAATTCAAATTTCCTGTGTTAAACTGAGAGGTATTTTCCGTTTGTTTGTTTTTTTTGTTTTTTTTTGTTTTTATATATATATATGTGTTTTTGTCCCCCCCCCTTTTTTTGGAGTTCATGCTTCATTTGGGAGGAAAAAAAAAAGTTTGAAATTTATATTTATTCTGTTATGCGAAGCTACTTTGGCCAAGTTATCAGCAGCCATTACAGCTCCATGCCACGTGTTGTTCTTTGAATGGGAATTTACCTAGCAGGCCGACTCGCCGTTAACTTTTTGGGAAAAGCAAGAATTGAAGAATGAATCTTCAATTCAAATTTCCTGTGTTAAACTGAGAGGTATTTTCCGTTTTGTTTGTTTTTTTGTTTTTTTTTTGTTTTTATATATATATGTGTTTTTGTCCCCCCCCTTTTTGGAGTTCATGCTTCATTTGGGAGGAAAAAAAAGTTTGAAATTTATATTTATTCTGTTATGCGAAGCTACTTTGGCCAAGTTATCAGCGGCCATTACAGCTCCATGCCACGTGTTGTTCTTTGAATGGGAATTTACCTAGCAGGCCGACTCGCCGTTAACTCTTGGGAAAAGCAAGAATTGAAGAATGAATCTTCAATTCAAATTTCCTGTGTTAAACTGAAATTATTTTCCGTTTGTTTGTTTTTTGTTTTTTTTTGTTTATATATATATGTGTTTTTGTCCCCCCCTTTTTTGGAGTTCATGCTTCATTTGGGAGGAAAAAAAAAGTTTGAAATTTATATTTATTCTGTTATGCGAAGCTACTTTGGCCAAGTTATCAGCAGCCATTACAGCTCCATGCCACGTGTTGTTCTTTGAATAGAATTTACCTAGCAGGCCGACTCGCCGTTAACTTTTGGGAAAAGCAAGAATTGAAAGAGCTCGATCTTCAATTCAAATTTCCTGTGTTAAACTGAGAGTTATTTTTCCGTTTGTTTGTTTTTGTTTTTTTTTGTTTTTATATATATATGTGTTTTTGTCCCCCCTTTTTTTGGAGTTCATGCTTCATTTGGGAGGAAAAAAAGTTTGAAATTTATATTTATTCTGTTATGCGAAGCTACTTTGGCCAAGTTATCAGCAGCCATTACAGCTCCATGCCACGTGTTGTTCTTTGAATGGGAATTTACCTAGCAGGCCGACTCGCCGTTAACTCTTGGGAAAAGCAAGAATTGAAGAATGAATCTTCAATTCAAATTTCCTGTGTTAAACTGAGGTATTTTCCGTTTGTTTGTTTTTTTTGTTTTTTTTTTTTTTGTTTTTATATATATATATATATGTGTTTTTGTCCCCCCCCTTTTTTTGGAGTTCATGCTTCATTTGGGAGGAAAAAAAAAAAAAGTTTGAAATTTATATTTATTCTGTTATGCAGCTACTTTGGCCAAGTTATCAGCAGCCGTACAGCCTCCATGCCACGTGTTGTTCTTTGAATGGGAATTTACACCAGGCCGACTCGCCGTTAACTTTTGAAGCAAAAATTGAAGAATGAATCTTCAATTCAAATTTCCTGTGTTAAACTGAGAGGTATTTTCCGTTTGTTTGTTTTTTTTGTTTTTTTTTGTTTTTTTATATATATGTGTTTTTGTCCCCCCCCCCTTTTTGGAGTTCATGCTTCATTTGGGAGGAAAAAAAAGTTTGAAATTTATATTTATTCTGTTATGCGAAGCTACTTTGGCCAAGTTATCAGCAGCCATTGCAGCTCCATGCCACGTGTTGTTCTTTGAATGGGAATTTACCTAGCAGGCCGACTCGCCGTTAACTTTTGGGAAAAGCGAGGTGAAGAATGAATCTTATTCGGAAATTTCCCTGTTAAACTGAGAGGTATTTTCCGTTTGTTTGTTTTTTGTTTTTTTTTGTTTTTATATATATATATGTGTTTTTGTCCCCCCACCTTTTTTTGGAGTTCATGCTTCATTTGGGAGGAAAAAAAAAGTTTAAGAATTATATTTATTCTGTTATGCGAAGCTACTTTGGCCAAGTTATCAGCAGCCATTACAGCTCCATGCCACGTGTTGTTCTTTGAATGGGAATTGCCATGAATGACTCGCCGTTAACTTTTGGGAAAAGCAAGAATTGAAGAATGAATCTTCAATTCAATTTCTATTAGGTAAACTGAGAGGTATTTTCCGTTTTGTTTTGTTTTTGTTTTTTTTTTGTTTTTATATATATATGTGTTTTTGTCCCCCCCCTTTTTTTGGAGTTCTGCTTCATTTGGGAGGAAAAAAAGTTTGAAATTTATATTTATTCTGTTGGCTACTTTGGCCAAGTTATCAACCGTATTACAGCTCCATGCCGTGTTGTTCTTTGAATGAATTTACCTAGCAGGCCGACTCGCCGTTAACTTTTGGGAAAAGCAAGAATTGAAGAATGAATCTTCAATTCAAATTTCCTGTGTTAAACTGAGAGGTATTTTCCGTTTGTTTGTTTTTGTTTTTTTTTGTTTTTATATATATATGTGTTTTTTTGTCCCCCCCCTTTTTTTGGAGTTCATGCTTCATTTGGGAGGAAAAAAAAAGTTTGAAATTTATATTTATTCTGTTATGCGAAGCTACTTTGGCCAAGTTATCAGCAGCCATTACAGCTCCATGCCACGTGTTGTTCTTTGAATGGGAATTTACCTGAGCCGACTCGCCGTTAACTCTTGGGAAAAGCAAGAATTGAAGAATGAATCTTCAATTCCAAATTTCCTGTGTTAAACTGAGAGGTATTTTCCGTTTGTTTGTTTTTTTTTTTTTTTTTTTTTTTTTTTTTTTTTTTTTTTTGTTTTTATATATATGTGTTTTGTCCCCCCCTTTTTTTGGAGTTCATGCTTCATTTGGGAGGAAAAAAAAAAGTTTGAAATTTATATTTATTCTGTTATGCGAAGCTACTTTGGCCAAGTTATCAGCAGCCATTACAGCTCCATGCCACGTGTTGTTCTTTGAATGGGAATTTACCTAGCAGGCCGACTCGCCGACTAACTCTTGGGAAAAGCAAGAATTGAAAAACGGAATCTTCAATTCAAAATTTCCACTATGTTATTGAAATTATTTTCCGTTTGTTTGTTTTTTTTGTTTTTTTTTGTTTTTATATATATATATGTGTTTTTGTCCCCCCCCCCTTTTTTTTTTTGGAGTTCATGCTTCATTTGGGAGGAAAAAAAAAAGTTTGAAATTTATATTTATTCTGTTATGCGAAGCTACTTTGGCCAAGTTATCAGCAGCCATTTTGTAGCTCCATGCCACGTGTTGTTCTTTGAATGGGAATTTACCTAGCAGGCCGACTCTTCGTTAGCTTTTGGGAAAAGCAAGAATTGAAGAATGAATCACAATTCAAATTTCCTGTGTTAATGAGAGGTATTTTCCGTTTGTTTGTTTTTTGTTTTTTTTTTGTTTATATATATATGTGTTTTGTCCCCCCCCTTTTTTGGAGTTCATGCTTCATTTGGGAGGAAAAAAAAAGTTTGAAATTTATATTTATTCTGTTATGCGAAGCTACTTTGGCCAAGTTATCAGCAGCCATTACAGCTCCATGCCACGTGTTGTTCTTTGAATGGGAATTTACCTAGCAGGCCGACTCGCCGTTAACTCTTGGGAAAAGCAAGAATTGAAGAATGAATCTTCAATTCAAATTTCCTGTGTTAAACTGAAGTATTTTCCGATTTGTTTGTTTGTTTTTTGTTTTATATATATATGTGTTTTTGTCCCCCTTTTTTGGAGTTCATGCTTCATTTGGGGAGGAAAAAAAAATTTAAAATTATATTTATTCTGGCAACACGAGAAGCTGCTGGCCAGTTATCAGCAGCCATTACAGCTCCTTGCCACCGTGTTGGTGAATGGGAATTTACCTAGCAGGCCGACTCGCCGTTAGCTTTTGGGAAAAGCAAGAATTGAAGAATGAATCTTCAATTCAAATTTCCTGTGTTAAACTGAGAGGTATTTTCCGTTTGTTTGTTTTGTTTTTTGTTTTTATATATATATGTGTTTTGTCCCCCCCCCCCTTTTTTGGAGTTCATGCTTCATTTGGGAGGAAAAAAAAGTTTGGAAATTTATATTTATTCTGTTATGCGAAGCTACTTTGGCCAAGTTATCAGCAATATTTACAGCTCCTTTACGTGTTGTTCTTTGAATGGGAATTTACCTAGCAGGCCGACTCGCCGTTAACTTTTGGGAAAAGCAGAATTGAAGAATGAATCTTCAATTCAAATTTCCTGTGTTAAACTGAGAGGTATTTTCCGTTTGTTTGTTTTTTGTTTTTTTTTGTTTTTTTATATATATATGTGTTTTTGTCCCCCCCCCCTTTTTTGGAGTTCATGCTTCATTTGGGAGGAAAAAAAAAAAGTTTGAAATTTATATTTATTCTGTTATGCGAAGCTACTTTGGCCAAGTTATCAGCAGCCATTACAGCTCCATGCCACGTGTTGTTCTTTGAATGGGAATTTACCTAGCAGGCCGACTCGCCGTTAACTCTTGGGAAAAGCAAGAATTGAAGAATGAATCTTCAATTCAAATTTCCTGTGTTAAACTGAGAGGTATTTTTCCGTTTGTTTGTTTTTTTGTTTTTTTTTGTTTTTATATATATGTGTTTGTCCCCCCCCACTTTTTTGGAGTTCTCATGCTTCATTTGGGAGGAAAAAAAAAGTTTGAAATTTATATTTATTCTGTTATGCGAAGCTACTTTGGCCAAGTTATCAGCAGCCATTACGGCTCAATGCCACGTGTTGTTCTTTGAATGGGAATTTACCTAGCAGGCCGACTCGCCGTTAACTTTTTTGGGAAAAAGCAGAATTGAAGAATGAATCTTCAATTCAAATTTCCTAATGATGTTAAAGCTGAAATTATTTTCCGTTTGTTTGTTTTTGTTTTTTTTGTTTTTATATATATATATGTGTTTTTGTCCCCCCTTTTTTGGAGTTCATGCTTCATTTGGGAGGAAAAAAAAAGTTTGAAATTTATATTTATTCTGTTATGCGAAGCTACTTTGGCCAAGTTATCAGCAGCCATTACAGCTCATCACCACGTGTTGTTCTTTGAACCAGAATTTACCTAGCAGGCCGACTCGCCGTTAACTTTTGGGAAAAGCAAGAATTGAAGAATGGTCTTCAATTCAAATTTCCTGTGTTAAACTGAGAGGTATTTTCCGTTTGTTTGTTTTTTTTGTTTTTTTGTTTTTTTATATATATATGTGTTTTTGTCCCCCCCCCTTTTTTTGGAGTTCATGCTTCATTTGGGAGGAAAAAAAAGTTTGAAATTTATATTTATTCTGTTGTACGAAGCTACTTTGGCCAAGTTATCAGCAGCCATTACAGCTCCATACCACGTGTTGTTCTTTGAATGGGAATTTTTCTTGAGGCCGACTCGCCGTTAACTCTTGGGAAAAGCAAGAATTGAAGAATGAATCTTTAATTCAAATTTCCTGTGTTAAACTGAGAGAATTTTTCCGTTTGTTTGTTTTTTGTTTTTTGTTTTTATATATATATGTGTTTTTTGTCCCCCCCCCCTTTTTGGAGTTCATGCTTCATTTGGGAGGGAAAAAAAAAAGTTTGAAATTTATATTTATTCTGTTATGCGAAGCTACTTTGGCCAAGTTATCAGCAGCCATTACAGCTCCATGCCACGTGTTGTTCTTTGAATGGGAATTTACCACAGGCCGACTCGCCGTTAACTTTTGGGAAAAGCAAGAATTGAAGAATGAATCTTCAATTCAAATTTCTGTGTTAAACTGAGAGGTATTTTCCGTTTGTTTGTTTTTGTTTTGTTTTTATATATATATGTGTTTGTCCCCCCCCCCCTTTTTTGGAGTTCATGCTTCATTTGGGAGGAAAAAAAAAAAGGTTGAAATTTATATTTATTCTGTTATGCGAAGCTACTTTGGCCAAGTTATCAGCAGCCATTACAGCTCCATGCCACGTGTTGTTCTTTGAATGGGAATTTACCTAGCAGGCCGACTCGCCGTTAACTTTTGGGAAAAGCAAGAATTGAAGAATGAATCTTCAATTCAAATTTCCTGTGTTAAACTGAGAGGTATTTTCCGTTTGTTTGTTTTTTTTGTTTTTTTTTGTTTATATATATATGTGTTTTTGTCCCCCCCCCCCCCTTTTTTTGGAGTTCATGCTTCATTTTGGGAGGAAAAAAAAGTTTGAAATTTATATTTATTCTGTTATGCGAAGCTACTTTGGCCAAGTTATCGCGCTTGTACTACAGCTCCATGCCACGTGTTGTTCTTTGAATGGGAATTTACCTAGCAGGCCGACTCGCCGTTAACTCTTGGGAAAAGCAAGAATTGAAGAAATGAATCTTCAATTCAAATTTCCTGTGTTAAACTGAGAGGTATTCCATTTGTTTTGTTTTTTTTGTTTTTTTTGTTTTTATATATATATATGTGTTTTTTTGTCCCCCCCCTTTTTTGGAGTTCATGCTTCATTTTGGGAGGAAAAAAAAGTTTGAAATTTATATTTATTCTGTTATGCGAAGCTACTTTGGCCAAGTTATCAGCAGCCATTGCAACTCCATGCCACGTGTTGTTCTTTGAATGGGAATTTACCTAGCAGGCCGACTCACCGTTAACTTTTGGGAAAAGCAAGAATTGAAGAATGAATCTTCAATTCAAATTTCCTGTGTTAAACTGAGAGTTATTTTCCGTTTGTTTGTTTTTTTTGTTTTTTTTGTTTTTTATATATATATGTGTTTTTGTCCCCCCTTTTTTGGAGTTCATGCTTCATTTGGGAGGAAAAAAAAAAGTTTGAAATTTATATTTATTCTGTTATGCAAGCTACTTTGGCCAAGTTATCAGCAGCCATTTACAGCTCCATATACACGTGTTGTTCTTTGAATGGGAATTTACCTAGCAGGCCAAACTCGCCGTTAACTCTTGGGAAAAGCAAGAATTGAAGAATGAATCTTCAATTCAAATTTCCTGTGTTAAACTGAGAGGTATTTTTTCCGTTTGTTTGTTTTTTGTTTTTTTTTTTTGTTTTTATATATATATATATGTGTTTTGTCCCCCCCCTTTTTTTGGAGTTCATGCTTCATTTTGGGAGGAAAAAAAAGTTTGAAATTTATATTTTATTCTGTTATGCGAAGCTACTTTGTGCATCAGCAGCCATTACAGCTCCATGCCACGTGTTGTTCTTTGAATGGGAATTTACCTGAGCCGACTCGCCGTTAACTTTTGGGAAAAGCAAGAATTGAAGAATGAATATTCAATTCCAAAATTTCCTGTGTTAAACTGAGAGGTATTTTCCGTTTGTTTGTTTTTTTTTGTTTTTTTTTGTTTTTATATATATATGTGTTTTTGTCCCCCCCCCCCCCCCTTTTTGGAGTTCATGCTTCATTTGGGAGGAAAAAAAAAGTTTGAAATTTATGTTATTCTGTTATGCGAAGCTACTTTGGCCAAGTTATCAGCAGCCATTACAGCTCCATGCCACGTGTTGTTCTTTGAATGGGAATTTACCTAGCAGGCCGACTCGCCGTTAACTTTTGGGAAAAGCAAGAATTGAAGAATGAATCTTCAATTCAAATTTCCTGTGTTAAACTGAGAGGTATTTTCCGTTTGTTTGTTTTTTTGTTTTTTTTTGTTTTTATATATATATGTGTTTTTGTCCCCACCTTTTTTGGAGTTCATGCTTCATTTGGGAGGGAAAAAAAAAGTTTGAAATTTATATTTATTCTGTTATGCGAAGCGCTTTGGCCAAGTTATCAACCATTACAGCTCCATGCCACGTGTTGTTCTTTGAATGGGAATTTACCTAGCAGGCCGACTCGCCGTTAACTTTTAGGAAAAGCAAGAATTGAAGAATGAATCTTCAATTCAAATTTCCTGTGTTAAGCTGAGAGGTATTTTCCCGTTTGTTTGTTTTTTGTTTTTTTTTTTGTTTTTTTATATATATATGTGTTTTTGTCCCCCCCTTTTTGGAGTTCATGCTTCATTTGGGAGGAAAAAAAAAAGTTTGAAATTTATATTTATTCTGTTATGCGAAGCTACTTTAGCTGAGATTATCAGCAGCCATTACAGCTCCATCCGCCACGTGTTGTTCTTTGAATGGGAATTTACCCTAGCAGTGACTCGCCGTTAACTTTTGGAAAAGCAAGAATTGAAGAATGAATCTTCAATTCAAATTTCCTGTGTTAAACTGAGGGGTATTTTCCGTTTGTTTTTGTTTTTTTTTGTTTTTTTTTGTTTTTATATATATATGTGTTTTTGTCCCCCCCTTTTTTGGAGTTCATGCTTCATTTGGGAGGAAAAAAAAAGTTTGAAATTTATATTTATTCTGTTATGCGAAGCTACTTTGGCCAAGTTATCAGCAGCCATTACAGCTCCATGCCACGTGTTGTTCTTTGAATGGGAATTTACCTAGCAGGCCGACTCGCCGTTAACTCTTGGAAAAGCAAGAATTGAAGAATGAATCTTCAATTCAAATTTCCTGTGTTAAACTGAGAGGTATTTTCCGTTTGTTTGTTTTTTGTTTTTGTTTTTATATATATATGTGTTTTTGTCCCCCCCCCCCTTTTTGGAGTTCATGCTTCATTTGGGAGGGGAAAGAAAAAAAGTTTGAAATTTATATTTATTCTGTTATGCGAAGCTACTTTGGCCAAGTTATCAGCAGCCATTACAGCTCCACATGCCACGTGTTGTTCTTTGAATGGGAATTTACCTAGCAGGCCGACTCGCCGTTAACTCTTGGGAAAAGCAAGAATTGAAGAATGAATCTTCAATTCAAATTTCCTGTGTTAAGCGGTATTTTCCCGTTTGTTTGTTTTTGTTTTTTTTGTTTTTATATATATATGTGTTTTTGTCCCCCCCCTTTTTTGGAGTTCATGCTTCATTTGGGAGGAAAAAAAAAAGTTTGAAATTTATATTTATTCTGTTATGCGAAGCTACTTTGGCCAAGTTATCAGCAGCCATTACTGGCTCATACCACGTGTTGTTCTTTGAATGGGAATTTACCTAGCAGGCCAAACTCGCCGTTAACTTTTGGGAAAAGCAAGAATTGAAGAATGAATCTTCAATTCAAATTTCCTGTGTTAAACTGAAGGTATTTTCCGTTGTTTGTTTTTTTTGTTTTTTTTTGTTTTTATATATATATGTGTTTTATCCCCCCTTTTTGGAGTTCATGCTTCATTTGGGAGGAAAAAAAAAGTTTGAAATTTATATTTATTCTGTTATGCGAAGCTACTTTGGCCAAGTTATCAGCAGCCATTACAGCTCCATGCCACGTGTTGTTCTTTGAATGGGAATTTACCTAGCAGGCCGACTCGCCGTTAACTCTTGGGAAAAGCAAGAATTGAAGAATGAATCTTCAATTCAAATTTCCTGTGTTAAACTGAGAGGTATTTTCCGTTTGTTTGTTTTTTTTGTTTTTTTTTGTTTTTATATATATATGTGTTTTTGTCCCCCCCCTTTTTTTGGAGTTCATGCTTCATTTGGGAGGAAAAAAAAAGTTTGAAATTTATATTTATTCTGTTATGCGAAGCTACTTTGGCCAAGTTATCAGCAGCCATTACAGCTCCATGCCACGTGTTGTTCTTTGAATGAGGAATTTTGCCTAGCAGGCCGACTCGCCGTTAACTTTTGGGAAAAGCAAAAATTGAAGAATGAATCTTCAATTCAA